>OX465585.1:47594374-48144374 GCA_950022655.1 Alentia gelatinosa
ACATTGACGTGTTCCACTGGATTTACCGTAAATCTGTGAAAAGTCAGGTCTTAGCCTTCATTACATGTGGAAAAATCAGACTTTGACATTTTTCTATGGTGAAAAGTCAGGGCTTAGCCGTCATTGCACGGTAAAATGTCAGACTTTGACACTTTTCCAAGGTGAACAGTCAGGGATTAGCCGTCATTGCATGGTAAAAGGTCAAACTTTGACACTTGAAGACAAGGTAAAAGGTCAGACTTTGACACTTCTCCATGGTGAAAAGTCAGAGCTTAGCCGTCAGTGCAAGGTAAAAGGTCAGACCATGGCACTTTTCCACGGTGAAAAGTCAGAGCTTAGCCATGATTGCTTGGTAAAAGGTCAGACTTTTCCATGGTGAAAAGTCAGAGTTTGGTTGTCATTGCATGGTAAAAGATCTGACATTGACATTTTTCCATGACGAAAAGTCAGGGCTTAGCTGTCATTGCATGCTAAAAAGTTAGATTTAGACATTTTTCGATGTTGAAAAATCAAGACAGTTTTTACACTTGATTTATTTAAATTTGAAGGTGCTGACTTTTTTGGGGCTGGCAATGGCGGCCGCCCTCCCCCCCTATTCTGACGCCACTGAGATCTGACCAGTTTCATATATGTGTTTCAGACCAGTTGAGCTTAATTCTAAGTCTAGGCTAAAACCTCATCATCACTCACAACAGAGTACACAAGCTGTGTAGGAATGGGGACATCCCTTTTTGTGAACATTCTTTTAGACCTTGTCACTATCCGGTCAATGACTCCTAGGTCATTGTACAGTTTCCATGCGTCAGTGTTATCTTCAGGAAACATAATTCGAACTCTAGCATCAGGCTCATTTGCGACTTGAAAAAACAGGAAACTAATCAAGGCTCTGGCAACATCTACAGTATCACTGTATAATACCATCCGATATGCTAGATGTACTTGATAAAGTACCCCGATACCTTTTACCTCATTCCCATCAACTGCAACGCAACTCGCACGGGCAAAACCTAAGAGCCACTTTACAGTCTTTGCCCGCTCAATGGAGTGGATCTTCGTGTCGTAAACTAGGACATTCTGAACTTGCTCATCTTTGATCGGTAGGAGCTTGAGAGATCCATCATGGGAAGGTTCTTTTTCAGCTGAAGGCACATCCTGTACACGTGTTATGAACTCCACCAAAGTGAAGGTTGATACTTTGAAACCTATTGAAGCATACATCTTTTGACGCTCCCATACTGAAGACAAACCAATATTTCTGTCTCCCATTGCTCTGCAGCTCAGGGTAAAGAGTTTCTTGCCAATGCCTCTCCCACGGGAAGACTTCTTGGTAACATAATGGTAGATAGTTCCAGTAGTGTCATCAAGAGGTATAGACCCGCAGTGACCTGTAAATATTCAAAAGTACATTCTTGTTCTTATGTTTTAGAAATGCACAGTTCTCAGCTATTCCTCAATAACTCAATATTCCTCAATTTATCAGTTGGCTCAGTCTATGAGGCCGTTTGGTTCTAGTTGGAAAACATTTCGAAGTAAAGATATTATGCACTAACAGTCTATTTACTCGTGAGAAGCAAACCTGGATTTCAGGTGAGGTCGTTCATGCCTGAGGAATACTTTAAGAGGTATACTAGCAACTGGATAAACATGGAATCAATTTGATTTGGGTTAAAAATAATTACTTCTGCCATTTAGTGCATAACCTATTATGTATGAAGTAAAGTTGTAAAACAAATTGAAACCTTTTCTAGGAATATAACTTTGAAGAAATTCATCTCATTGTCATTTACGAAATACGGCGTCTGGGATACCAAGGTGAAAAAACACAAAAACAGAGCTAGCTCATATCATATTGCCTCATAGGATTTAAGCAAAAGCATTTTAAAATGTTGCTTTGTTTGACTGTTTGGTCCAGGTTTTGATGTCTCCTTTGCTTTAAGCTTTGAAAAATTATTGTGAAACCTCAGGGTTGCTTTAGGTTGCTCTAGTAGCTTACACTGATAAACTATCGATACGATGTCGGAAATCTACCCCACCCCATATTCTGACGCCACTGGCTTAAATGCAAATTGTTCTAGTCGTATATACACTGGTAACCTATCGATATAATGTAGATTGAATCTTCCCAAAATAACGCAAGCGAAGTGTCGTAGACTGTCCAAATATGTCTGAAACCCAGGCAAGGGAAACCCCATCAGTATCGCTGGTAAACAGCGGGGAATCCCAAAATCGGAGATGGAGGCTGAAAGATGGAGGCCTAGGCTACATTAAGCGGCAAATCCACCAGACAGACGCTCGGCAGACGGGTTTTTACCCTCCAGCTGACGCTCCTTGCTGATGCCGGCCGACCAGCTGCCCAAAATTCTCTAAATTCTCCGTGCTGATCCACCAAATCCTCTATTTCTGGCCTAGCAACGACCACAAGACGTCCACACCACGCTTGGGCAGCGCCTAGGAGGCGATGGAGACACTGAAGATAGAATTTGCTTCTGCCATCTAGTGGATGTTGGCCGTACTATTATCTCACCCCTGGTACAGGTCTAGCCATAGGAATAACGTTAGAAATAAACATGCAACGATCACCCCGGTGAAGCGACAATACTACGCCATGCTCGTTGCGAAGTGTGTGCGTTATTAAGTCAGATGCGACTAGCGAATCAGCGACTAGGAATAAAAAAAAAGTTTCGCAAACTATTTACTGTCGTTTAAGCTCGCCGACTTATGGCGTTGTTTACTTCCGCTAGAGATTTGGAGGCATCGAATAGACGCAACATGATATCGGATGTTATTACGATTCCTAAATGGATCTTGGGTGAGTAACTTGCAAAACATTGATATTTTGATTAAATTATACAGTTTGTGGACGAGGTGAGATAAAAACAGAACTTTTTTCGAATGGTATTTCTAACCACCACGCCACTCGTTTGGATGCTCCGTAATCGTCACTCGGCTACGCCTCATAACGATTACTACGCATCCAAACTCGTGGCGTAGTGGTTAGAAATACGATTCTCAAACCAGTTCTGCTTAAATGTGCAAGCCAAATTTTTCATACACTGGCAACCAGAGCTACACAAAATTAGCTCTGGGGCCCATTTCAATGAAAGCCCGTCACTATCCAGTTAGTGACATGATTAGTGACCCCAATAGTGACAGGAATAGCGAAAAAATTTAAGTATTGTTTCATAAGGCATATCACTATTGGGGTGGTGTGTCAGTTCACTGTTGGCGACATGGTGATATTGCTCCCTGGCCCTGACAATGGATTGTGTATGTGCTACCGGGAACAAGTGCTGTCAAGGTGAAGGTCACTGCATAAATTAGCGACAGTGCTTGACTAATTCTACACTGGCCACCAGAGCAGCATTTGCTATGACAGAATTCAAATGTGAATATCGTTGGATTGCATGAGCCGATCTCCTCCATATTTGGCATGTTTATATGTTGTATGTGTCCTTAACTGGGGTTAAAGTTTCATAGCTTCATTCCTACAGGAAGTAAAGTTACACATTTGTGACAATAGAAGAAAGAGGGTATACCCTCTCACTATAATAGACACAACAGTGGCAGCAATAGTGACTGGACATGTCTCTTTTGAAATGGTACAAGCCACTATTTGCGCCTGTCTGTTACCCTATGTCACAGAATCGGTTGTCCCTTAACTACTGAAACACGAAGTACCGCTATTGTGTCACTAGACCCAATAACAGACGTCCTACAGATTATTGAAACGGGTCCCTGGTCGGGCTAAATAGGCGGACACCTTGACCCAGTAGCCGGACCAGTTAGTCCGTTCACGCACCGCGCTGCCTTCGGGTTACGTCCGTCCATGTTGCAGTCATATAAATATTATATATATGCCTGATTCTGTTTACGCCACTATATATCCAATAATTCTGATCTCTGCACCTAGGGGACACCACTGTTGTTTTTATTTCATTTTCCATTCATTATTAATTCCTTGGTATGTGGAAAATCCAATGATATATTATCAATTTTGATTATAAAATCATACTAAACCCCTATTTATAATCTTTTCTTTAAATGCATATGATACACACAGCGTCCTTTGGTTTTTTTTAAAGTTTATTAAAGAGATTTTACTTTTAAAACACCATGCTTCTGTAGGGTTCTGAATATTTCCCTTTATAAATCTTTAAGAAACTGTGTTTGTAGACATTGCCCAGGTCGGACCACACTGCCGCCACCAACACTACTGCTGCCGCCTCCATCAATACCTCTGCTACTGCTGCCACTTCCACACCTGCCGCTTTCACACCCATTACTACCCGTCTTCACACAGCCATGTGCCCGCCTACCCAAAGACAATACTCTGATAGTGTGTAGGCAGAGGACTCCCAGACTAGGGCTAGGATGAGGGGAGAGAAGGGGGAGGTAGGGGTTAGTAAATCCAGCCATTACGCTTCCGTATACATAGAAAAACAGTATTGTATATGCCACATACGCTGGCGTGAAGTGTGGAAGTATACATATAAAAACATGTCAATGTACATTGAACACATGCAATTACGCGGTGGCGTATTTATATGAGATAAGTCTGGGTTTTCGCGCAGTATGAACAATACTTCTTTTTATATTTTATATTAGCCACTGACGAAGTACCTTTCAGAAAAACTTTATTCTACCAAAATGAGATGAATGGTTCAGATTTGAGACCCTTTTGAAATTGTGTATAATACTGCATGTTGTCCATCCCCCTAAATCATTGTTATTATTCTCAATTTTATTCAAAAAAATTAGATATTTTGTAAATGATGCCTCAAGGCATCACCCGGCCAGCCCCGGTTGATGCCTTGAGGCATCACCCGGCCAGCCCTGGTTGATGCTTCAAGGCATCACCCGGCTAGAATGGGTTAAATCAATTAACATGTACAGGGATATTTGCTATTCAATTGTGATTATTATTTCCTCTATACATCTTTTAATAGGCGTGTTGTCCAACTACCCCCTTTTAAGAAAGAAATATCATCATGGAATTAAAATGTTTTAATATAATAATAGATAAGGATTATTTGAAGGTAGGTATGTCATAGGGTGAATAAAGGTTGCGTATTATGATTATCTTGAAAAAAGGATTCTAACTGTAATCAAGTGATATCACAGTCCACAGGGCTAGAACTGTGGAACTATCAGGAGTTGTGATCAGGTTGTAAAGATCTGAAGTCATCTTAATATATTTCTGAGGATATTTCTCCCATGATGAACAGCCTTAAGATACTTTATTCATTTATTTCTCTATTAACCTATATGCCCTGTTTTAAATCAATATCCAGAACCAAGATGGCCGCGTCTGGCTGATACTTCAGTTTAATCTAACTGCTCTAATGACACGGTCGTTCAATATCTAACACTGCACGAAAACCACTATTTTATTCATACATACGCCATCGCGGAAGCGCACGTATCGGCTGTCTATTGCCTTATTTTCATTTGTATACGCCTGTAATCCGCACCTGCGTATGAGGCGTCTAAGAGACAGTTTCCTTATGTAGACGTGCGCGACTTGGCTGTATTTCACATCTGGCGTATCCAAGATAAAATATGCTCTGCGGCGATATATATATATATATATATATATATATATATATATATATATATATATATATATATATATATATATATATATACGCTGGGCGTATACATGATAAAAAAAAGAAAAAAAGAACCAGACCCATCCCACCCCATACTCGTGGGTGTTGGATGTACCAACACTGACCCGCCTGAAGCCCTGTGCCGGTAGGCAGGAGTAGGAGTCGGAGAGGAGGGGGTATTCACAGGTTGGTAGCTGTAGAGACCTTGTGCTATATATACAGTACCCAAAGTATGACTTCAGAAGATTGGTGTTTTGAATGTGTGTATAATCATAAAAAATGGCAAAATAGACAAGAGAATGCTGGGTTTATTATATGTAATTAATGAAATGATACTTATTAGGGTTTTAGAAAGATTTTATAATAAAAATTCATAATATAACATTAGATTTTCCATATACCAAGGACTTAATGACTAATGGCAAATGAAATATGCTACCACTGATGTCCCCAAGTGGCAGAGGTCGGAATTATTGGATAGTGGCGTAAATAAACAGAATCAGGCGTATATATGACGTGTATAAGACCGCACCATGGACACGTATATGCGCCACTAGATAAGGCGTCTACGAGACGGATAATAGGTCCAACTTGTAGACGCAAAATCGTGCTGATAAACGCGTTTCGCATACATATGTAAAGTGGTAAGTTTCGTGCAGTGTTACCGCATCCTTACGTATCAGTTCATAATCTCTGTCCAAGAGGACTCGGCTGGAGTTAGGAGCGGTCCGCACACATTAACCCTGAGCAATCAGCAGGGCGCCCCTCAAACTCCAGTCGGCTTGAAGCATTTTCCCACTCAACCAATGGATGTGCCCGCTCTCAGGGACGATCCCTATCTCTGCGCCAGGTTCTGGGTCTCCTCCTGGAGCCCGTGGACATTGAACCCGGGGGATCCCTAAGTCTTGATCGTAAAGCCCAATGACCATCTACCGATTTCGGAACATTTATGTACGTTTGTGACCATACCTACATATATATATATATATATATATATATATATATATATATATATATATATATATATATATATATATAAACTTTTTCGTCTGACCCCGTATATAAATTCCGAGTACCCTGATACCGGTTTGTAAGATTGCTGCGTTGGTTATCCCAGTAACTATTAGTATACTGAAATCTTACGCCTTTACATCCCAGGTGCTATATCCCTCTTGGAGACCTAAAAGCAAGTGACTGTATAAAACACAAGCTTTTAAAAATCTCTATAGGAAAAAGTCGTATTGATAAAGAAAATCCCATCAAAGAAATGGAATAGATAAGTAATTTGGTTCAGGTGTTGGTGCTTAGTACAATTTGAAAAATGCACTTACTGATTATTTCACCTTCTGAAGTTTCTGCCACAAATGCACCTTCTGGGAAAAGTTCAAACTGGAAGAGGGCTTGCTCCAGGGTTTGTAACCATCCTTCACCTCGCAATAACTTCAGCAATCCATGTATGTCTTCTCGTTTGGCTGGTCGCACTACATATTCACAGTTATCTGCCATTTTCACATGAGGCTACTAGTCCTTTGAATGATGTGGCCTATCCAGACTACTACGTTGAAGTCGGCCTATGTAGGTCAGTATGGGATGGCGTTTGCGAAGCTGTATTTAGTTATATAACAACTAAATTTAGAATGGCAATGATTTGAACATTCCAATATGGTACCTTTAGGTAAAACATGAGTTAAAATACAAAAATACCTGGTTACATGAGATTGAAGTCTCACATTTTCGTCATTATGGTCAGTAGGTCATTGACCAAACATCTGTCTTTTGTTACTGGCTTCGCGTTGGGAATGATGAATGTCAGACTCATGTGTTCTTATAGCCAAATACTCAAAGAGCTATAAGTTCTATAACCTAAAAAAACAAATGATTAAAGGGTTTTGGTATTACTGTATACCTATAGGCGAAAGTCTCACTTTTACTGACCAGGAGTACAAATTCCGTTTGTCACTGAGTGACGAAATGATATCCATACATCCCTCCGTACCACTTGACCACTCATTCTATTATTTGGTGAGTTGTAGAATGACATTTTTATGATTTCTAGATATATAATGATAAAGACAGTGAGTGTGACTGAATTCCATCTGTTCCTCGATATTTCTGATAAAAATATCTCTGAACAGATTCCATTCAGTCACACTAACTATGTTTCTATATATTATTCAGTCTCTCTCTCATTTTTTATAACTCATTTGGTATCTGACATTTCTACAGGAGCGGTGGGCATGGTGTGGGAAACATTACAAAACAATAGTCCATGATCCATGATTCAACCACTACTTTTTTTATGACAATAACATCTTACATAAAGCTCAAAACGGATTCAGACGCGGTAGCCCAACCATAAACACAGTTGCTGGACTCACAAATCATATCTTCAATGCACTAAATAATAACAATGTTACAATACGTATTTTCATAGATTCTTCGAATTCGGTGAATATTTCTGACCAAAATATCTTTGAACAGATTCCATTCAGACACACTAACTATGTCTTTCTATATTATTTCGATGGTTTGCTAGTTACTAAGTTAACAGGTCCCAGGGTACAATTGCCAATGGATTAAGATCGGGACCAGACCGGATCACCTCTTTGTATCCCATAGTGGTCCATTCTGCGATCATTGTTGAGCATAACTTATGTAGACGACCTCATTTTGATGCTTGATGCCAAAGCAAGTGTAAACACTAGCAGTTTATTATATGCAGATGACACCATCATTTATAACTATGGAAAGGATTTGTATGCTGTGGCTGGCCTGCTGCAGAAGAACCTCAACCAAGTTAGTGAGTGGTGTGCTAGGAACAAGCTAACAATAAATGTAAACAAGACAAAAATAATAAATTCCACCACCTCAAGGAGAAAAAGATAAATTACAAATAAACCATTAAATACATATGTAAACTTTGGTGAGGTCACCTTGCATAAGGGTCAGCACATACAAACATCTAGGTGTCACGCCTGACCAAAACCTCAATTTCAAATGTCACCTGGGTAATCTAATGAAATTAGGATCACATAAACTATATGAAAAGGCATTGAACCAAGATCTAATGCAAACAAAAACAGCCAATACTCGAGCTCAGACTACTCGTCTCTTCACAATAACAAAACCAAAATATGAATCGCAAAAAAAAGAGTATGGAGTATCAAGCAAAAAAATACCGGAACGAGCTGCCACCAGCCCAAAGACAAATAGGAACTCTTCTACTTTTGATGTACGTTGAACCATGACATGCCACCGATGACATCCATCATCCAAAAAGGGGCACTGTTCCACGTAGTACTCCTGGTTTACACAAAAACAGAGAAGGGAGGCATTAGCTGGGTCGATCCTCAACTAGAAATAAGCCCTGCTTAAATCTGCTTTCCACACATAACACGACTGTCCTAGTTGTTCCACCTTTTTTTTTAAAATTTCATCTGTACACATTTATTGCATAAACGTAAGTAACACGTATACAAAATGTGTATATGTGTCGCACACAGGGTATTTCTTTTCATATATGCTTTGCAGAAAATACAGCCATTACACTGATATATATAAGAAATTATGCATGTGTACATACATCGAGTAAGCTGGCGTGCAATATAGGTGTCTACATATACAACCTACCTGCCTCTACAGCTGCCGTTCTGTTGTTACTGTTTGGTGTCATCATGATCACACTAATTGATATGTTACTGACCATTCTCAAGTGACTAGTGACTGCATAACTAGCAGACACAAAGTCCATAAATCATAGATCTGAGGCCTGTTTTTCAGTCGTGACCATATGTGATAGTGACCAGTCAGTGACAATTTTCAGAAGCTCAGGTTCCAGAGACAAATGGTCATAATAATAGCGACCATTTTGAGGGGTAACAGGTCACTGTTTTGTGTTCGAGAGTCATGGCCAATTTGTGACCATTTGGTTCATAGGGTCTCCAAAACAGTGACAGGTTCAGACATGTCATACATGTATGATATTCAAATTAAAACTTATGAAAATTAAAAGATATTTACAGTGGAGTATTCTATATGGATGTCATACCTTTAAGCCAAATCATATCATTTTCCAACGATTATTTTATTCATTTGAATTGTTTCACCAAGGCCAGTGACAGCTGCTTACACTGCTCCGCTTGACTGCCTTGTTTTACATCCACACTACAGTACTCGACCCTAAGTTGGTATGATAGACTCATACTTTTGCTTGACATATTTCATTTTATACATTTCCCCTGTATTAAATGAAATAATATTTACTGCAATAAATAATTCATGTCTATCATATTTAATTCCCAAATTTCATAATTTTCTGTTGAGTAATTATATAGAACGTCCTGACCATGCTGTACAAGTCACAGAACGAGATGGTAATTTACGGTTTGTACAGAACTAGGTAAACGCCTCGGTCCGTACAAACGGTAAATTAGCATCGAGTTCTGTGACTTGTACAAGCATGGTTGGACGTTATATATTTACTATATACCCGAAATTTAAAAAAAATCTCAATTTAATGTTTCTTAACAACCAAAATTTTAATAAATGTGTAGGGCTTGGTGGTCCGCATTTTAGTGTACGGAACAGTGGTCTGTACAGTATTTTTACGTCATATGCCGAAACGATTCGTATATACAGTATATATACGGCATGGGTATATAGTAATATACATGTTAGCATGGACTTGAATAACCTGGATTGGCAACAACCTGCCCCTGGCGTATCGATGACTGCCTCGGCATTGTTAGGGTTCCGATACGGTCTCTAAAACAGTGCGCTACCGTCATTTGGCGTTACTTCAATATTTCGCCACCAGGATCGCCACCATCGCGGGTGGTAAAATCAACATAATCATAACATTAAAAAAACTGTTTACATTTGTCTACAAGCATTCACCACACTTAGCACCATAATTTCGACTGTTCTGTATAGGTATATACTTTGACCTTTTGATGAAATAGTTTATTAAGGCTTGGTGTGGTAGAGGTACACGTCAAGGATGCTGTTTATCCCCACTTTTATTCATAATTCTTATAACCCTAGCTATAGGTATCAGGAACAAGGAAAATATTCATGGGATAAAATAGGTGAAAAGCAATATAAGCTGACTATGTTTGCAGATGATTTAACAGTTATGGTGAAAGATGTACAATCTATATACAGACTTTTAGACATGCTAGAACGCTTCAGACGCTACATAGGCCTAAAAGTTAACAGACTTAAATCCTCCATTTTAAAAATAGGGGAGAATGATACAGAAATGGCTCAATTACCCTTAAAGTCTGGTACACAGATAGAAATCTTAGGTATATCATTTACAAATAAGTTTTCTGCAGATGACCAGTACAAAAGAAACTTCAAATGTAAAATAGAAAAATGAGGAAAAAATTCTTCAAATAAGTCGCCGTTCTCTTCCTCGTGGAGGTGTGTGGCGGGTTCTTTATTTGTTCCAGTCCCTATCAGGCCGAACAGGACTCTTGTGGCAATACACTAGAGATCCTACGAAGCCTAGACACACTCCCCAATGAGGACAGTCCGAAAGGGCATCCAAATGAGGGAGAGTGCCACGAAAAACAACCAACTCGGAAGTCGATGAACACCGAGAAGGCAAAAGTGGCAGGTATTGCTTGTAATAACCCGAATATGAGTAAAACCACTATGGTAAATGTCAATATGACACCCCTACCAGACAATATTCTGTACAAAGAATACAATATAAGGAACTACAATAGCAAATTGATAGACAACTATGTAGCTCATGACGACATAAATTTGTCCGCGTTATTGCCTGATAATATTGACACGATTGACACTAATAATTTTGTCTCTTCCTCACAGGCAATCGATGCAATGCTGCCAGAAATCGCTCACCTTGCGTGGCGCGATCTCCGTGACGTGAATAGCCGCTACCACAAAACGGAAGCAAGGGCCGTATTCTACGAGTCGTGCATGGAACTAGGCCACATCGAACCCTGGACTGCTGGACTAGCCCCTATTCCAGCATACATTACGCCAGCGGTACGCTCCCGGATCATAACCGAGAGACAGGAGTCTGCCAAACGCATCAGTGACATGGCGGCAAAATCCCTGCGGGCCCAACAGAAACTTGAACGAGCCCGAAGGGAACAAATCAGTGGAATGCTTTACAACATGACCCGAAACTCAGGCACCGAGAGGGAAGAAGCCAAACGCCAGATCACCGAGACCCGCGCACACACCGACATAACGGCCAAGCGGGACTGGAAGAAAGAAAAGGCAATCTTCGCGGAACGGATCAATCGGCGAGCCAACAGGAGACCCACCGACCTGCAGCTGGCCGACCCGTTCACCGCTAGAGGCACATTCAACAACCCCAAGGGGAGTGCTACTGCCACTGCGGCCTCTGCTGCAGAAGGCAAACCAACAGAATCTCAGGATTTTCAAAAACCCCAGCCCGAGGCACCTCCAGCGGGAAGCAAACGGGGAAGGGGACGCGGAGGAAGAGCTCAGCGACGCCAAGGAAACCGCCAAAACAGGGACCCGCGTCAGCTCAAAAAAACCAATGCCACCAACCAGTGAATAACACTCTCTCTGAAATAGCTCAGATACTTGCACCGAACTCTGTTGTAAAAAACTTGTCCGCACAAAACCCTGCGAAAGTTGTATCTCAACATGAATGTTTAACACAAGTAACTTTGAATAAAAAAAGAGATTGTTACATCCTGCCTTGTGTTAGTCCTTCCGTAGAATCAACGGATACTGAGGTATCCGAGTCTGATCTCCCAGACAATGCACTCATCGAGAATAAATCTCAAGAAAGTAACCATTCTAGTACGGCAAATAAACTTAAAGGTACTGTCATCAACCTGTCAAGTAAAGTACTGAACGAACATGAACTATCCCTTCTCAATAAAGGCCTCAACTTCTGTCCGACAACAAAACGGATAGAAGAAGGGGATGTAAAAGCAGAATTAGACAATTTCCACCGTAACCTTAGATTGCGCCAATTCTTTGACAAACCCGAGGGCCCTGTGAAGGAGGGCGACAAACCGATCGCCACTTTCCCGAGGCCCCCCGGGGAACCATTTACGGACCCTACTCTGGTTAAAAACCTGGGTGATAAATCCAATTGGACAGCTCCCCAGGGCTCCAGTAACCTAGAGGGTTTCATAGCGGTGAATGAGATTGACCTTTCACGCAGAAATCTGAATAAGGCGAAAGTGAATCACAACATTTCGAAGCACGAACGTTGTGCCCTTAAAAACATGTCGAAAGATCCTGAAATCATCATCAAACCAGCCGACAAAGGAGGTGGTTTAGTGATACAGGACACTGCAGATTATATAGCTGAGGCAGATCGACAGCTAAATGATGAAAACACCTACAAACGTCTAGACAAGGACCTCACTCGGGTCTTCAACGAAGAGATCGATGCCTATATAGACAAACTTGTAGAACGGGAAGAGATAACAGAGAAAATGGGGAAGGCTCTAAAAACCAAAAATCCCTGCTCGCCACAAATATACTTTCTACCGAAGATCCACAAGGGGGTGTTACCACCCCCGGGTCGCCCAGTGGTGTCCGCAAATGGATGCCCTACGGAGAAAATCTCGACATTCGTCGACAGTTTCCTCAAAACAGAAGTGCCCAAAGTCAAGTCCTACATAAAGGACACAAATCACTTCCTACAAATGATCAACGAAGTAGGAACCCTGGGAGATTCAGACATAATAGGGACCTTAGATGTAAGTGCCCTATACACCAATATCCCAAACGAAGAGGGAATAGAGGTAATACGGACCAAGCTAAACACATCGAGAAAAGGCAACAAAATGCCAAAAAACGAGAGCATTACGGAACTCCTGAAAATGGTGCTCACGAAAAACAACATCCAGTTCAACGGAACCAATTTCCTACAGATAGGCGGCACAGCTATGGGGACCAGACTGGCACCGTCATATGCCAACCTATTTATGGAAAATCTGGAAGAACGGATGCTGGATGCCTACCACCTAAGACCAAAAGTCTGGTGGAGATACATCGACGACATCTTTTTCGTCTGGCAACACGGCATTGGAGAACTCGAGAAATGGTTCAAGTGGTTGAACACCTACCATGACACCATAAAATTCACAATAGAACACTCGAAACAGAGTGTGGCCTTCCTGGACACCAAGATAAAGATTGGACCCGACGGAACCATGTACAGTGACCTATACGTGAAACCCACAGATAGGAACACCTACCTCCGCTACGATTCAGCACACCCCCCAGCACAGAAAAGGAGCATACCCTATTCACAGTTACTCCGAGTGAAACGCATATGCACTCACAAAGAGGACTATGAAAAACACGCAGCTGAAAAGATAGAACAGTTCAGAGATAGAGGATACCCAAACAAAATCCTAGAGGACTGTAAAAAGCGCCTCGAAGACATCTCTCGAGAATCACTCCTGGAAAAGGACAAACAAAAATCCAAAGAGGAAGAACCACCGGGAAAGAAAACCTTCCTGGTAACCACATACCACCCCAAGGAACAAAGCCTCCCGAAAATAGTGGAAAGGAACTGGGAGATCCTTGGAAAGTCGAAAACGACCAAACCAATCTATGAAAGCAAATTGGTAAAAGGGTACCGACGACCAAAAAACCTAAGGGACCACCTGGTAAGAGCCAAAACTACTTACCACAAAGGCAAAAATAGGACGACAGGCGAAAACAAAAATGCTTGTAAACAGGCAAACTGTAAGTACTGTAACATCCTCAGTACCAAAAAGATCACCAGCAAAACGACTGGAAAACCCGTCACCACCAAACATGCGGCAACGTGCAACAGCTCTAATGTGATATACTGTATCACATGCAAGACCTGCCAAGCACAATACGTTGGTCAGACAAAACGGAAATTGAAGAACCGCATGAGGGAACATCTAAGGTCAGTGGTAACCAACAGCCACATAAGCGATGTCCCCAAGCACTTCAACCGGAAAGATCATCACGGAACACAAGATATGGAGTTTACAGTCATAGACTTCATCTATCAACACCCAGATAGCAAAAAGGCAAAAGACCTGAGACTGAAGGTGGAATACAACTGGATCCACCGAATGAAGACACAGGCACCATTGGGTCTGAACACAATGGACAGTAGATACGGATGATGAGAAATCACACAATGCCACGTCAAAATTTTTTTAAATAAAGAACCCGCCACACACCTCCACGAGGAAGAGAACGGCGACTTATTTGAAGAATTTTTTCCTCACTATGTCACATCATTACCATCATCCAGCCAGCTACCCACAATGTGACTAGATAGAAACTAATGCTCCCTAAACACACCAAACAAATGGTGTGTACTCCACCCCCAGACTGACAAACTATAAAAACAATAGTTTGACAGCATACAAAGATCAGCCAATCATAGCCTGAATGAGATTAACAATAATCGAAACTGCTGGTATGATAGAGTAAAGGAATTCCTCACTCTATAATACATAAAACACCCCCTGCTCAAATAACTTGTGCATCTAAAACAGAGATGGCACCTAGTGGGAAACACAAACACTTCCCAAAATGGCCACCAGATAGAGAACACACTGCTGACAAACCGGCAACCAGCTACCTGGTCCCATAGACCCAAGATAGAAGCCCTATGATTGGCTGACAGCCTTTCCCGCCTCTCTTTGTCTATGGGAAGGACCAATAATAATGCAGAACTTGGTACATGTGACCAAACAGGACCAATGGGGACCAGGGTGACAAAGAACATTAACATTTTTTCCCCAGTCTGAACAGAACAGCAACGAGGATCTAGTCACATACCAGCAGTAGCTCAAGCGATCACGACGTCTCCTATACGTAAAATAGAAAAATGCAAAGCCATATGTGACAACTGGTCCAACCACAGACTTTCTATTAAAGGAAAGATCACAGTGATAAATACATTAGTACTCCCCATACTGCTTTATCCCATATCAGTTATATTCACCCCTCCAAGAGTCTTTCAAGAAATGATTCAAATCGCAAACAATTTTATATGGCAAAGCAAGGTGAATAAAATATCCTACTTCACTCTGATACAACCGATTCAAGGAGGTGGTTTGAACCTGAAATCAATAAGGTCAATGTATGAAACAGCACGTATTAGATGGATATATAGATTGTGTATACAAAAAACGGAACCATGGATGTATATATTTAGACAGCTTTTACCTACACTCTTCTCAAAGAATGAAGATTTCATTTGCATATTTAAAAGGAAGAAAAAGTTTACTATCCCCAAAAATACGCCTATCTTCTTTAGAGAATTGTTTGAAATTTGGGAGAAAGTGTATTTGTGGCACCCTATCACAGAAATTGAAAGACAGTATGAAACATTATGGGAAAATAAATTCATTAGTATTAAACATGAAATAGGCATAGAAGCATGTTGGAAAAAAGCAGGAATGCATTGTATCAAAGATATTCTTGTAAACAATGAGATGATGTCAGAAAGTGAAATCTCCCAAAAATATAGTATTCCTTGTACTTTTTTACATATATGGCACATTAGAAGATCAATTCCATGGCTAAATAAAATGCAATTTAATGAAGTCAAAAAAGAAGAACACACACTATTTATAAATGATGGTGTTATCAATGTGGTCAATGTTTGCAAAGGCAAATCCAAGGATATATATAGCATTGTCAACTCTTGCCGGGCTAAACTACCCACATCCAAAATATATTGGGCTTGTAACTATAAAATCTCCCTGGTGAATGTACATGATTGGAAAAGTATATATGGTTGTAGTTTCAAATGTACTAGGGAAACCAAATATCAATCTTTCCAATACAAGGTTATCAATCGGGTTATTCCCACTAACTCTTACCTGTATCAAAGAAAGATCATGAATAATCCCCTCTGTAGCTTTTGTGACTCCAAGGATACTATCCAGCATTTTTTCTTTGAATGTAACAAGTCCGCAGCTATTTGGTCAGGCATTCAATCTTGGCTATACATAAATGCTGATCTCTACCTAGACATCTCAGAAAGGTCAATTATGCTAGGAGTAAACATGATGTCACCAAACAGCGATGTGTGTAACTTTATCTACATTTTTGTTAAATTCTTTATTTATAAAAAGCGCCTTTTTCATGAAAATGATTTGAGTACGTATGATTTATTGAGGGAATTATTTGCTCATTTGAAGAGGGAAAAGTTCATTACTGAAATAGAAAATCCTGATAAGTTTGGTAAATGGAAAAGAATCTTTCACAGTTTACAACCATAATTACACCTGACAATCCCACTGCTCCTTCAATGTAAAATTGTGGAAAGCAAACATGTCTTTTACTGTACTCCTTATAAAGCGTCTTCATGTCTATGTACTCGTGTACTTGAAATGTGCTTCACTTGTAACCTCTAAATGTCCAATGTTGGCTATTTGTCTGTTAATGTTACATTTCCTGGTTGTACGTATGTTCAGTCCTATGGCTATTTGAGATGATGGATCTCTCTGAGTAGTGAAGTTTTATACAAGGTTAGTGTTTGCTACACAATTACTAGAAAAAAAGAAAAAAAAGAAAAAAAACCCAAGCAGGTGATTTAAGCTACTGTGCACCAATATGAGTACAAGCTCTATGAAATACTGTGTTGACAATATTACCATATTCGGTGTACACATCCAAACTAAAATGTATCATTGTACTTGTAAGTGAAATAAAGACTGCTTGAAATTTAAAAAAAAAAATTTAAAAAATCCTAATTTCCCATGCCTGATTATCTGAAAATGAGGGAGTTCTAAATGCCAACCCCACCAAAAGTCACCCAAAATGTGTCAATTGTTTTAAAAAAAACCAGCACACCTAGGCCCATAATTTCAACTGTTCTATTTATGGTAGGTATATACCGGGAATCGACAGACAAATACTTACGCCTAGGGGCATGGGAATATCTTAAGAATCTGGATATTGTCTTAAAACAGTAAGGGCAGGCAGGCAAATCTCCTGATTTTCAGGCAGTCAGTCTTGGGAAAAAATTATTTTCAATTCATTCCCATGCCCCTAGGCCTTCATAGAGTATTTGGAAATGGTAATACTGATAGTAATTATATAGAACGTCCTGACCATGCTGTACAATTCACAGAACGAGATGGTAATTTACGGTTTGTACGGACCGAGGCATTTATGCCGAGTTCTGTACAAACGGTAAATTATCATCGAGTTCTGTGAATTGTTAAAGCATGGTTGGACGTTATATATTTACTATATACCCGAAATAAAAAAAATCAATTTCATTTGACTTTTTTTTTTAATAAATGTGTATGGTACAGTGTTTTTACGTCATATGCCGAAACGGTGCGTATTTACAGTATATACGGCATGGGTATATAGTAATGATCGATACTTTTTAACACGAAAAATAGGGGAAAGTTTTTGGATGTGTGGTATACTATTTTCTTTTGAATACATAGGTAAATTGTTATTTCTATGCAAAATAGGGAAATCTGATCGTTCATCAACAACTTTATAGCGAATTAGGGGGGTATAGATCTGAAGACGTATGTCCACTCACTAGGCCAACAGCTGGAAATGCTGCCTACTAAATATATATTTAATTTGAAAACCCCCTTATATATTAGTACAAAAATATATATAAAATGGAAATCGTTAACAAAATTCTTATATGTTTCTTGTCGGCAAATTACAGAGGAAAGTGTGCAACCCTATAAAGCTTACTTTCACCTGAGACCATGTTATGTGTGCACCAATGTTAACGAAGGTAGTAATTATAATCGGGAAGGGGGATGGGCTTTTTAAAAGCAAATTAAATGAACGATAGGAACGAGGTACGAGCGTGAGTCAAACTTTTGAGAGTTTCTGAGGCCCTGATCAGGGCCGTTTAGCAAACGGCGGCGCCACCTCTCCTAGACAGAAGGTCCCGTCCCTAGTGACGGCTCCACGTCAGGTTCGCCATCTGGTGATTACACAGGATATCCACTTGGCGGCCGCGCCGTGAACTCAGGCGCGTCAGTTCGTTGCAAATGCCGCCCACGTAGTCAACGATAACGAGAGGATCGGAGAGACCGCCGAAAAGCACGGAGTCGGGCGCCGAATCCATCCAGAGGCCGGGACCCGCCTCCAGGGCGCGCAAGGCCAGGGACGCCAGCAAAGCGCAGGCGGCCTGCAGACGCAGCGCGCGCTGCTGCATGAAGGGCTGATGGTCGGCGTTCACTGCACGCTGGAACAGCACCGTCTCCCGCCGCACGTACCGCTCCAGACGCGGCAGCAGCTTCGGCACGCGCGCCATATCAGCCGGGGACGTCACGCCGACGACGTCAGGACGGGCACTTTGAGCGGCGTCAGGAACAAACATGGTGACTTGGTGGTGGTCTGTTGGGTCTTAATGTTTCTGATGGTGAATGCTACTGTCAGAGGCTGCGAGTAAGGCTGGGATTAGCGAGCTATCGAATTAATTCAAGGTGGTGGTCGTCGATAGTGTAGAGCGCTTGAAGTAGAAATCTTCCGCGGTGGGTCGGTCACGAAGTGATTGTTCAAACTGGAACCAGCCGCTATTTAACGGCTATTTGACCGACTCAGGCCATGTATTCTACAATGATCGACTCAACTGACCGACTCAGCAGGCCCGTCGCCCGTGCGTCCTACCGGCGAGCCTCAGCCGGGCGACTCAAGGTGACCGACTCTCTCCGTCTGACTGCACCTCCCGCGGACCATGACCAGGTGTGAACAACTTGGTGCTCACTTCCTTTCGGCCCGGCCCCTCTCACCTTCACACCTTTCGCCCGCACCTCTAAATCTGTCCCTGTCCGACCACCTCACTCACCCTGCTCACACACCTAACAGCCTTTCCCCGCACACCTTCTGTCTACACCTCGGAGGTGTTTTGCAGTAGTGTCGATCGTGAATAGCGACCGTTTCCGTTGCACAGTTGAATTATCTTACCTGCAAATGTATTGCAAAGCTATATCCAAATAGGTCTTAGACCATCAGTGATCGTTTCAAACCAACAGGTCTATGCAACACCTTGTCCATGAAACATGTCCCTGTACTGTAACAACTATTCCCGTAGATTTTACGTGATATGTTTCTGACCGTAGAGTAATGCACCGTATTTTTCGGCCGGTAGATTTCTGACCGTGAAGTAATACCCCGCATTTTGAAGGCGGTGATACCCTTAAAAAGTGTAGAACTGTAAAAAAAAACACCAAAAAACGGACACCATAATATGAATATATTAGCTGTTCAATACAGGTTGTATAGTGGATGGATTACATGGATCCTCATATAGCCCCTCACCTAGACTTGCTCAAGTCTTTGATTATGAAAATTCATTGAATGATTAAACGCAATAAGAAAAGAGTTCATTGATGTATGCATCCTTCTCTGACTGGCCCATGGGTATTCCAACGTGGAGGGTAGCTATGGGATGCAGGGACTGGATCCAGTCTATCCCTCACCGTGCCTTCACACACACGACGCACTCTCGCTCCTTTCTACTAAAATAAAACTTAACACAATGGCGAGTGTACTTTTGGTTCAATATACTTTAACCGTTAATGTGTACATATCATTATGATTAGATGATCTTTGATAACTGACGGATGAGTGGAATATACCTTTGCTTCGGTAAATAGCACAGCGTAAAGTTTGTGGTGATAGTTAGCATTACCTGGTACATGTACTTACAATCTTACGAGTCCAAACCGATTAAACGCCGGCACGCAACGCTGTAACTTTTCTCAATTGACAGTAACTTGTAAGACTCTGTTTTCTTTTTAGGTTGGAAACAATCCCAAAATGGAGATTGGTCTCTCTCCGAAAACATTTTTAAAAAGTTCTTATTGAAAAAGACAAAGTGCCAGCTAAAAAACACATGTGTGGTACATGCAACAATCTATTTAAACGTTCTCTATTCTTGTCCATGTTTGGTTTATGGGTGTGTTCCAGTTCCGCGTCACGAGGCGCCATAGAATGTAACAACACCTCGATTTTGCAGAACTTCGACTCAATGTATTCACACTTCCGCGACAACCCAATATACGAGCGGTGCTGCGACATTTTATGATTCACACGTACATGTGTAAACATTATATTTCAGATAAAACATGTATATGAATAGAAATAATCTAGGCTTTCATTTGTGAATTGAAACAATGGATTTTCCAATTCAGCTACAGGTGTTACGCGAAAGCCCAATACACATCTAACTATTCAGGGATGAACGATTAGTTCCCAAATCGTAAAGGAGTCCCATAGACTGTGTCTGGTTTGACATAAATAATAACATAAATGAGAGTATTTTATTTATCATATAAATATGTTCATCTCTATTTCCAAGTAGAACATAAAATACCCCCGAAAGCCCTCAGAATTTAGGATACTTGAAAAGCTTGCATATGGGCCAGATTTGGGCCCAAACAGGCAGGTTGGGGCAGAGATAAAAGCAGCAACAGGAAGTAGAGCGCAGGATCTCTGCTGGGAGAGTGGGACAGGGCTAGACTGGTTCCCTGCCCAAATGAAATAACGGACTGGTAACTACTTCTTATGCAATATTAAAGAAAGACCTTGAACTGGCAATCATGCCACCTCTCTTGGCTCTACATAGACTTGCTCAAGTCTCTTTGTTTCTTATATTCTTTTATTAGGTCATAGATCCAAACATTACATTTGGTTTTCAATCCAGGCCAGATCACAACAAAAATATGTCAATCTAAAAGTGTTACAATCAAATCAAGGTTGTAATGGCTGTAAGGAAGATAGACCAGATAAAATAGATGAAATAAAAATAAAAAGATACAGGGACTGAGGCCAGTCTAGGTGGCTCTACAGTCTAAGTTTGACAACGTGGCATTCTCCCAGCAGCTCCTTTGCGGAAGCAGAATAGAGAAAAAAATGGAACCCGTTACCTGGCCTAAAATGTAACTAGGCCAGGCGTCTAGACTAGGTCTGGACTCAACCACACCAACCTCTTTTAGTTGGACGGGGAACCAGTCTAACATATTCGAGACAATAATTGCACTAGAGGGCACCACAGTCGGTGATATATACTTCTTGATAGTTCGGCAGGTCAGGCTGACTAGAGGACCGTATCGAACCAACATGGCGTCAGATCAGGGATATACAATCCGCCAGGCCAAGAAGGGTGATATGCCAGGAGTGTTAAAGCTAACTTCTGATCATGGATTTGGCCACACTATAGAGTCCTTGAATTGTCAGTTTGATCTTTTCCCAGGAGGAATATTCGTAGCCGAAAGTTCAGATGGCGAGATCATCAGTAAGTTCTTTCCCCTACATGTATGCAGAGCTTAAATGGAAGTCGCTAGAAGGATGAATATGTGATTCGGTCTGGTTAAGCTCGACAAATTAGGACAAGTAAAATAGTTAGAAGCCGATTAACGTTATGGGTGAAGTGTACAATTTTATAAAATGACGGGGAAGTGCAGAAAAGAAAGGTTTTGGTAAGTTGGCAGTTATTGATTGATTATGCCATATTGCTTAATATTATCGAAGTCTCCATCATATATTTGGATTCATGAATGAGGTCTGAGCTGGTTTGGTGTGCAAATGGCTCTAACTTGTAATGGGTAACAAGGCACTGATAAAGAATTGATGTCTCACAAAAGGGTGTAGCAGGAAATACACCCTATAAAATCGATGGAGTTATTTTAAGTGACCATCTAATTCAATATTTAAACCTGTGCAGATGCCCTGGAATTACTCTCGATAGAAATCAAATATACACAGACAATTGCAATGAAACAGTAAAAAGACATTATGACAAGCTCATGATGATTGCCAAAGTCACGGAAATTACCAATCTGTAGAATGAGATGAACATCGTAAGTCATATAAAGCCAATAATGAACAACAAGAGTTTTGCAGATTACTCTAACATTAACATAATTAAGGTGGAACGTTCTTTTTAGAGCGTGCTTGCACGTTCTATATACATCATTAAGAGATTAGAGAGTTCCATATAGACTTTCAGGGTACTGCATACAAACTATCCCTTCACTATCTGTGTGATATTCACTGTGATATTGAGAACAGAGCAGGGAGCCAGTGTCACAGTGTCTTAGAGCTGTGCCCAGCTGACCATCACCAATCACTCAAGACCGAAATACCTCATTGACCTACTGATATTTGATATGTTTGGATCCTAGACTCAGGCAGTCGCAGAACTGGCAAGTTGACTGGGTGCAAGTGGGTTACTGAAAACTATCCATAGTTTGTGTTTAACTCAAATCTTTTAATTGTTATTCATTTATAATTGCGCGCTCATTCATCAATGATGAACACACTATTTGCTCTTAGTAATAGAGTATGTTTGGTAGAAGTATCGAGACAACATCAATTTCCCACTGCTTTGCGCCCACAATAAAGAGAGCGGGGTGCAGGGCCAGGGTCCGTGCTTCCCACGCCCGCTGCCTACCTCTTAGACTGGCCTCAGTCCCTGTATCCTACCCCTCCCCACCTTCTTAGTGACACAGGGACTGGTCACAACCGTAAACGGCCGCGTCGACTGGCGCGATATTGCACCACACTCCCCAGGCAGAGGTCCTAAGCTACTGGTCAGAATATCTGCTGGGAGATACCCCCAGTGTGCTAGATTGACCTGACCCAGATTATAAGGAAATCTATGAGAGTTTAGGGTCTGAGCTCATTTCCCTGCATGTCTAAGATGTTATTTCCCAGAAATAACTTGTAATACTAACATAGAATGTGGTGATGGGGTGTATATATATACTTTTTCTATGGACAAAAATGGGTATATCACTAAAGAAAATAGCCTGATTGGTATTGGTGATGGGGGGGGGGGTGGGTAAGTATTTGATATCAAACATTTTGAAATGCTATTTCAATGCTTACCTGGTAATGTAAACAAACTTGTGGAAGCAGGGGCAGGGGTCTAAAAAATAGATTACTCATGGGGAAAAAGTGGTATATATGGGTATTAATTATCCTGAAGGCAAACCAGTAGTGTGTAATTATCTTCTCCAATTGTAGAAAGTATACTTTTTGCAGAACACACAAACTTCTGCTTGTATAATAGGCACCCTTTGTGATGTCTTTGTAGGTGTCTCCGTTTATCAGAATGTCTAAAACTGACTATGTACAACTTCAGATAGATGTCCAAGTCAAAAATAAAAGTCTCCTAATTACTTTACCAGAGTCCAATGGTCAGCCACAGTCAGGAGTAGGCGACATGTATTGCTATGACAACACAGGCGGCCAGGGAACTGGAGGAGGGGGGGGGGGGGGTAGGAGGGGGTGTAGGGTTACAGGGAGCAGCTTGGGGTCATAAACAGGAGCTTATGGTCAGAGTGGACAAGTCTTTGATTCATGGGCCAGTCAGAGAAGGACACATACTATAATGAATTGTATTCCGATTTTCTTTAATCATCTAATGAATGTTCATAATCAAAGACTTGAGCAAGTCTACCTTCCTCTGTGTGGACCGTTTCATTGGTTGTGAATTATATACTCTCAAGTAGACGCGATGTTATCTAGTGCGGAAGTTCTGCTTGTTCAGAATGGGGTGCTGTGTGCGTGTATCACATTACTTTCACGGAAAAACTTCCCCAACCCCTGTCAGTGTAGACAGGGTGTTGTTCTGACTTTACATTGTGTACACTCTATTTCATTTTGCGCAGGCTCTGTTCTTTTCCTTTTTTTTCTCTCGTGGTTTCGACTGTTTTCCATTCTCGTTATGCAAGTTGCCGTAGGTCATTTATACTGGTCTTTCTGTCCTGATATCTTTCGGGGCAGCGGATAAGGCAGCCTCGTTTCATTATGGCTGTCTCTCATTGTCCCTAACCTTTTACTCTCGATTGGCAATTTTTGATATAATTCTTTTGTTCCTTTGAATTTTAGAACAAAATTCTTGGTTAGAAATTTCTTTTTGACAGAGTACCTTAAGTATGTATAGAGGACTAGCAATGAGGAAATTGTGGTTCTAAAGTAACATTTGAAATAAATTCAAAATAGAATCTCACAATAGGAGAAGGAACAAAATATTTTTTAAAGCAGCCTTTATTTCTTTTTTCCTCAGAAGTGTGTTTGTATGAGTCCAAATTGAATCCTAAAGACAAATGCGGATAGGTATCGCAGTGCCCTGTTGCCTACACTCAGAACTAAATTTATCTCTGGTGCTGCCATCTGGTTTCATGAAGATATAGCAGTTCCCCATAAACAACAATGATAAAGCACTTACCTTCTTCGGATGGCCTTCCCATAGAAGCTAGCATGGTGACATAGTATTTTCTCATTTGTATATGTTCCCAACCATCATAATCCAGAATTTTTTTAAGGTAGCGATAAAACATCAGTGTCATCTAGCCATGAAGTCAAAATATTGTAGTTTCCCATAGACACCAATAGTTAAACACTTACATTTTCAGATGGCCTTTCCATAGAAGTGAGCATCGTGACCTTTTTTATTGCATTTTCTATTTGCTGATATATGAAAATAATATCATCCAGAGTTATTTGAAAAATAAATAGAATTTAGAAATCACCCAACTACCAGCATTTGTCTTTAATCATAGTGCAGGAAGTATAACGCAATATAACATAAGTAGCCAATGGATATAATGTTACCATTTTCTTACCATGTCCAATAAAATGTACTGTAATGTTTCAAAATGACACATTATCTTATCTCCTATTAAATACAAGATAGTGTTGTACCTAAAGCGCACTTGTAAAGCCTCTCATTCGCTATACCTTTGACACCAATATACTGAGGCCTTATCTTGAAATCACATAAACCCCATTCAATATACCTATCGCCTAAATATATGAATGTCTCTTTCTGGAATAGAGCCTAAGATTCCTAAGGACTGAACGAAACAAGGGTAGCAACTTCGATCAAGGTTTAAAGTAGTAACTATCAGTAAGAAAATAGCTAAATGTACATGTTAAAAGATATAGCTCCATACAGGAGGAAAGCTCTGCAGTTTTATAAATTAATAAAGAAAACACCCAAACAACCTAAGAGTTGTACTGTGTGCACATACAAAGTTAGCAATGAATGTAATAAATGAATATAGCTTGCTATGTGAAGGTGGAAAAGGAGTGTTCTGTAAAAGGAATGGTTGTGTCATGTGATTCAAGGGTAACATGCTTATTGATGGATGCTGGAGTATATTGGAAGGTAGTGCAGTAGGCGCTAGTAAGTAAGAAGGTACCATCTGGCTGATGATCAGCTGCATGAGTGAAAATCATTCCTGAAGGAGCAGCACTATTGCTCATGTGGGTACTGGAGGCCTAGTCCTTCTGGAGTATGGTCAAACGGGGGATATTGTGTGTGGATATAGGCTGCTTCTGTGAATATAGGACAACCAACAGTCTTTGGGCTGAATTCTCAGCTAAAACTACCAAAGAACGAACACTGGAGTAAGTAAGGAACCAACATCGTGAAGCTTGTGAACAAAGGAGAGTGACTAGAAACAGCTACGGATTACAAGCTCAACATAGATAATTTATTGAGACTGATATTCTGTGACAAATTAAACTTGAAGGTTTGAATTCTAAACGAAGTTGATTATATGAATGTCATTGATTGTTAAATAAACAGTTTGCTTCTGAGTGAACTTGATAGTGCTCATCGCTTGTAGTTATGATTGATTGAAACCAAATCTATGAAACTTTGTTGATAAAAGGAAATTTATCAAGGTTCATCGTCTCACGTTTTACCTCTGGTTGGATGGAGTGTGAGCTTTCCGTGATCCATCGGCCATAACATACCAAGCGATGCTCTAATAGCTATGATAATCAACTAGGAAGCGACCAGGCAAATTTCCCGCTTATGAAGATTGAATGGAGAGAGAGAGAGAACTTGAACAAACATATTACTTCGAGTTAGTCACATTTACAGCTAGCAACAACGGTACTGAGTATGCTTGGCATTAGAAGACTAAATCCAATAGCTACCATTGCTGAACTGTTAACTTGTATAAATGGAGATATTTTCCACAACATCAAAACGTGTCTTTGTGGTTTGTGTATAGATCTTGTCTTCTGTTTTTTTCAGGCCACTGCGCAGCCACAATTCTAGATGATTCAACTGGGTTTATTTCATCATACATAACAAAACCCTCAATGCGATGTAAAGGCATCGGAATGCAGCTCTTCAAGCTAAGCTGCAGAGCACTTGGAGACCGGAACATTGGTTTGAATTCCAAAATTAAAACATTGTATGCTTCGTTTGGCTTCAGCGCCACAGAACTTTTGATCTGTACCTACGACTGTCCAATTAAGAACATTATCCTGAGAACGGAGGAACTGGTTTCAGACTCTCCTTTCAAAGTTGTCCCTGCCAATGTAATCGACCAAGAAATGATCCTTGCTTATGATCGAGATCTTCATCAGATGGAACGTGAAAAGTTGGTGAAGTGGCTTCTAGACTTTGCCCGTATCAGCTTGGTGGCTGTCGAGGCTGGTAATGTTAAAGGATGGGGAACTATCTATAAAACATATCAAGGATATAGGTTGATGCCACTATATGCTGATACAATAGGTGTGGCGAAAGCTCTGGCCCATGCATTGTTAAAAGATATCGCAATAGAGTCAGAGTCTAACATCGAGGTCGCTTTCCCTGAGAAAAATACAGACGCTCATCTGTTGTATGATAACCTCGGGATATCATCAGGAGTGCATCACCAAAGGTATAGATGTTTCTCGAAGAAATATGTTCCGATTCCCACCCCATATGTATACTCTATCCTGGACTACGGTCATGTATTATCTTAGAATCGATCCATGTTTATCTGTGCTCAAGTTAGCTTGACCTCTTATACTTAGGAATTCTGCTTGACAATGATCTAAGCTAAATCTCTCTAAAGTGCCTTTCATAAACTAACAATGCTATCATACATAAGAAAGTACCTAAATTCCAAACAAGCCACCATGATATATAAGTCAAAAGTGCTCCCCTACCTAGAGTATGGGGATATATTATCACACGGCTATAACACCAAACTACTAAACAAACTACAAACTTGTCAAAATCAAGTTTTGCGTATATATATTTTTTACCTAACCTTTACCTCCAGTATATATCTAAGCCTCAAAAGTGAACCTCGCATCCCAACAAACTATCTGCAGCAAAGCTGTAACTTAAATGGATGAGTCGATCGTAGAGGGAATCACCTCATTGCACTCCCCTACAAAAGGTCTAGGTTAGATGATTATTTAGCCGCACTACCCAGGCAAATAGGAAGGTTTGAGGGACCCTACTCAATATCGAGAACAAAATCAATCATGAAAAATACAAGCGATCGGTGGAGTATAAGGCCTTCTGGAACAACTTGGTAGCCGACACACGCTGTAAACCTAGTTGTAAGAACTTTAAAAGTTTGACTAAAAACAAACTTAGGGTCCAAATATGCCAGCCTTACTAAGCCAAAAGTGCAGGTCTTTACTGACAAGTGAATTATACTTATCTGATTCTGCACTTAACTGCCAATAAAATCTGTCTGTTTTGTGGTTATAAATGTTATCATTGTCATCGTATTTTCTGGCGACATGCTGTACTTGTTGCCTTGATTTTTGTCTGACTTGTCTCTTCCTTTTGTTGGTATATGTATGTAAACTTATATTGGTGTACACATACCCAAGGAACGTAATTTTGTTTTGATGTAAATCTATGTACTGCCTGAACACCCGTCATGCAAGTTCCTTAAGTTACCTAACATTTACCTCCAGTATAAATAAAAGCTTTAGAAAAACGAAACTGAAAACCCTGTGTAAGCGGACACCCCCCATAGGCGGACAGTTTGGCTCAAAATAGAAGGTGTCTGCTTACACAGGGTTCTACTATACATTTACCTAACTATCAAAAGTTATGACTAATATTTAGGTGTGAATGAAGAAATCTTTAGACAGTGTTTGGTGGGTCGGCAAAACAATGATATTTAGAGCCGACAGGCGGTCGCCGATGACCAACAGTCCAGCGAGGGTGGGCCAATGGTGGGCTGAAGGTAAGCATCATGTGATGTATGTATTAAGAATATCACAGGGTGATTCCTAACAGGTCCTCACTCTAGATAGTGGTCAAGGCCTAACCGTTTGGACTGCCACCCCCAGTGTTTGAACTGTCCCCTGTCTTCGTTTGGCGTCAACATCTCCAGGCTGCTCAGCATTACTACCACTGCAG
The DNA here is from genome assembly GCA_950022655.1 of Alentia gelatinosa. NCBI lineage: Eukaryota > Metazoa > Annelida > Polychaeta > Phyllodocida > Polynoidae > Alentia > Alentia gelatinosa. The sequence continues at coordinate 47,623,124 of OX465585.1, forward strand.
TGTCAGGCTTGAAATACCATAGGACTCTATGCTACAGAGGCCTTTACTGAGGATTGGGCTTTTCTCCATAAGCTACTATCACCCCAGCACTGGAGGAAAAGACACTGATGACTGCTACCACTACTTGGATCATCTATATCCACAAGTCAAGGAGACATTGAACAATAACTGAAAGTGATAGACTGTGAGTACTGCTTAGACCAAGAGGGCTTACATCATATGTACACTACAGAAGTGTATATGATTTTGTATGTTGATGAGAATTGTTATGTAACTGTATACTTTGTTATAATATATGTTATTAATACATATCTGTGTATGGTTATCTGTCTTCTTCATTTAGTATAGGAGATATTCTGAATTCTCTTTTCATGTCACTGGGTTAGCTAGTCTATAAGATTAGGCCTTAGCTACTGTACGTGACAATCAACTGTTGTTGCTTTTTTATTTGCTGATCCACCAAGGATATAATTCCAGGTGACATGCATTTTCGGCCAACAACTGCCGCCGACTACCACATAACGACCATATGGCCATCTGTCAACTCTAGCTGAGGCTTGGCGGGTCACATGCTTAAGGCTGGATATACATTTATTAACTTAATGATCATCATTTATAAAATCAATACATTCAAAGATCTGTACCTGAAACTATTTTGTAGAAGATTCCAGATAAACTGTGTGTTCAATGATGATCAATATAAGTTGTAGTCTTTGGTAATCTATTTAAGGACTAACCTCCTAGATGGCCTCTAAATCATGGTTAAATTCTCAAAAATAAAAGCACACCATCCGAATAATTACGTATTTATAAACCTTTTCTGCACTTGGCATTTTTGAATCTCTAAAAAGGTTTAAAGACAAAATTACACCTCCAAGATTTACACCTTTGATAGTTTGTACACCTCCAAGATGTTTCTTACTACTACTCTTTTGGCACTCGTCAATAAGAAGGTTGGGTATTTCAACCATATCAGGAGTTTCCTACGAGTCTAGTATCATATCATCTACTTTCTGGGAAAGCTCAGCATTAGGAATTTTCAAGTATCCTCTGTCTCATGCTAATGAGATGTTTCTTTATTCAGTCAAGAGAAATGTTCGGGGCGCTCCGTTCTTGACGCATTGCCTTGTTCGTTTGTTGACTGTCAATGTGTGCTTGGGTACTCTCTGATTTATCGCTCACCTTAAATTTCATTCAGTTTTTCCGGGCTGTTCGTTCATTAGTTTTACGCAGATCCATGAAGACGAGTTAATCCTCACGTTTCAGGTGCTTTTAAATGTATGTGACCCACTATCTATAGTTTGACAGTGTGTAGAACCCATGCATCTTGACTGTCATATTGCAGAGCTCCGAGACTCGCTCACCGATATGGCTCCAATACAAAAAGTCAATATCGGAGACATATCGGGAAGGTGCAAAATCATAGACATATTTCTAGACATGCCAATCTACCATGCATTGTATGGTTTTTTTATTGGCGTCTATTCGCAGAAACGTGGTCAACTGCCCCGATATTAGGTGGCCTTCCGACGCGATTTTGATTTTTTTATCGGGAGGTGCATCGTAGAACATATCGGAACCATTTCGTAGTAGGTGGCACCGGGCCTGATAGCTGGTTACCCTGCGATAAACCGTAATTAAACCGTCTGATTATTGTTAGTTCAATATCAAACAGACCCCAAATTACAAGGGGTCTGTTGAGGAACGTATGCCTACAAAAGTACAGGATACATTGAGACGTCATATGAGGGTTATTGGTTTATAATATTTATGCTCATTCGCTAAAACAGCCCGAGCCGATGGGAGGTCTTTCAAAGGTGTTGAATGAAGTTGACCCACATTGTCCCTGGGTCTCGTTGGTATACATAAAAGGGTTTTCATGTACGAGCCTAGATTATTGAATAGGCCTCTGTATCCTCCGCTCGAAGCGATGCACACTCCCTATACGTTTGGAATGGAGACTTTGTATCAGGCGGTGACAAACTGCCTGGTGACGTTAATCTAGTAGAAGGCCAGGTATACTAGTGACAGGCCATTGTAGTTGAGTCCGTGTACAACTAAGTGTATTTCTAGAGAGCCCTCGAATGCTTTGTTACGTGTGATCAGCAAGCTACCCCAAACTCAGCATCACTGAGTGCAATATTTTAATAGACTAGTTGGATCACATCCGTCGAGTTAAAACACTGCACACAACATAAATATAAAAACTGATACACGAATTAAGGATATTTCAGACAAACAATTGCCTGATAAAGAGCAGAGAGAAGTCACATATAAGTATTGTGTTTTCCGAAACTGGTCTTGTATCGCCCATCACTCCTCATTACCCATTCTTGTAATTGATCATTGTTTTCGTTATATCCTTATTTCATCACACTAAAACCATAAAAAGAGAGATCTGGGTATTCAGGACTAATATAGTTCAACGAGGGAAAAAGCACATTTTCTGCGGCCATGATGACCATTTACTTCTAAGCTGTATCATAACACATATAGCTAAAGAATATTCCATTCTTTTGCGTTTGAGAGTTCATGAAACAATCCACGTATATATGGTAAAACAGATGAATGAAAATAATGTTATGACGACAGCAGGAAAAATGACATGTAAATGAAATTGGATAAATGATTAATAAAGAACAGCGAAGCTCGTATTAAAAAACAACAACATTTTTTTAATCCAAGTTCATTCCAAAGATCGACTCTAAGATTGCTTAGAAACAATAGATGAGATATGTAAATATGAAAGCCTTTATGTAAAACGGTCAATAGACTTGAAATGAAGGTTAGTATTTGAATCTGAATATCTATGATTTGTTCAAAATTTCTTTATAATGTCTAGAATACTTAGGCATATTAGATATAAACGTTCATACTGATAAAATAACATTATACCTTTGTACTGATGGTTGATAATAGAGGATCTGTATATCTTACTATATTCTCCTGAAGATGAGGACTGCTCCTGTCATTTTTGTGGCAAATTATTCAGTCAAAGTAAAATCAGGTTGAAGTTTGGTTCAATGTGTGATGTGTGACGATTGGGCTCATGGAGCATATATTCTCCTGGATTTGGAGAATACATTTGCAATGATTACGAATAAAAAGGAACCTATTTTCCTTTTCATTGCAAATGTCTTAATCGCAACTGTCGGTAAGCAAATTCGGTCAATGGAAACGACCCAGCTAGTGAAATGCCCAACTACTTTTCCTGCTTAGATAATGCAATGTGGCACCACTGACAGATTTATTTTCCGACTGACAGAATCAAAGCCCTTTGATTTCGTCGGGGATCCTGAATGTTCTAGAAGCAGAAACAAGTGGAAAAGCCTGTTTCCATTGGCAGACAACAGACTTATAGGAGAAATAAAACGATCTCCGCCATTTCCGTCGGCCAATAAAAACGGGCTTTAATAGAGGTGGGGCAGAGGGCAGCGGGCAGCGGACAGCGGACAGCAGGCGGCGGGCAGCGATCGGCGGATGGGGCGGTGCAGGTGCCAGTTGATGCTTCCTTATCACGCGGTTTGGATTATTGAGTACCAATATACCCCCATCAAACCACGCTACCTCCTCATCCCGGCTAATCCGCACTCTCAAAATAGACGCCTATAATGATTATAAGACACAAAAACTTTGCCTTCAAGTGTCAAGCTCTTTAACAATTCCATACACACGCACGAGCACGCGAACATATATATATATATATATATATACACCTACACACACCCCAGACAAACACGCACACACGCGCACACCCACATCATGCACAGCACTATACCTCCACTGCGTAGCGCCCGGTGGTATTAACCATTTGCGAATGCATGATACCCGGGAGCATCACCTCGCTATTGATACATTATGGCTCTAGGCTTCACCACACTGAGGATGCATGATACATTAAGGTATCACTTTGTGAATTTTACATTCCTGAATTTTTATAAATTGAACCGTTGTCCGTCTCTCTGATCTTCTTAAGACGATACTTATTAAGTTTCCTTGGCGATCATTTGATGAAAGCATGTTACAGAGTATCAAACATTCAGAGGCAGCTGTTAATGTCATAGCCTCACAGTGGTTCACACCGGTTCTACCCTTATAACAGGTTCCAATTCATCGAAACAACATATCATTTGATATCAAGATATTGTCCTTAATAAACCATGAGTCTCAGTCTTGAATATCTAATCTATTGTTGAGTTCACAATCCTTGAGGAGGTTTTAGTCACTCTCGATTGTTCACATCTAACATGGTTGTTGCTCTTGGTCCACTTCAGTGTCCAAAACCTTGCAAGTTAGACTGCCCAGTGTTTTCTCCCAGTGAGAAGCAGGCTGTAGATTGTTGGTAGTCCTTAGACCCACAGAGCAGTCCTTCCTCACATGTATACACAAACCAAGCAGGCCATACTTACTTCAGGTAGAATAAGGCCTTCAGCGCCTGCAGGAGCATTGATATTTCTCCCCTGGATTCAGCAAATACTGCTAACACTATTGAGTATTTATCAGATGGTGCTTTCTTACTCTCCAGCACTGTCCGGACAACTCTCTGATATACCCAACTATCAACCAATAGGCTAGCTGCTCCCGCATCATATGGATAACCATACCTTATACAGCACATATATACATGTTTTGACTCTGTCATACACTTCCCTATACATCATATCTTACTTCTTCTTAATCACTATTCAATACTAATTTGCGTACATGCACACAGTTAAAAAGATATAGTCATCGCATTTTGATAATATCTGGATAGTTTGTTAAATGCAACATAAATTAACACTTGTGGTTGCCCATTGTATATATGACTATATAAAGGTAATATCCGCTATACTCAGTCTAAATTGTCGTCATCTAGCAGTACACTAGAACAACGGCCAAAGTCCATGGATAAAGAAGTTACGCGGCTTCAGCCGGCCGTCCTTAAAGGGTTAAGTATATGCGTCAAATGACGCTCTGTGCACAATGGCGGTCATGCTGCGGGGAACGCTGCTTACGCAAGCACGCAGATGGAACAGCTCCCATCACGCCTGGCACCAGCATCGCGTGCCTAGACCGGCCACAGGAATCACCGAGAACCAGCGCCCAGCACTGGCGGGTCGAGCAGCTCTGGGTCAATGCTGTGCGCTGCAGACGGAGCAGGTAGTGAGCAGCACGTGAGTAGAAGGCGGCGTCATGGGGAGCTATCAGCAGGCCGCAGTGCGTCACAGGTAGGTATCCAGCTTCTCTGCAGCTTTCTCATGGGTCATGTAAGCGCCTACCATCAGTGGACATGCAGCTTAAGCTGGACAGGCCAGGTTATTCATTGAAACCCGGGGTTGGGGGAGAGTGGCGCCCGGGAGGTAGGCGGATGACGGTGTGACTCTACGCGGATGACGCCTCACTGACCGTCCTGCAGGACGTGCGTGCCCGTGACGGGTCTGCAGTGACAGTCGTGATCAGCAGGCTGTGCCTGGGCGTCAGCGAGCTGTCACGCCGTGAAGACCGCAGTGACGGCCGGTAGATCATCAGCGTTACAGAAGCATGATTTCCCGAGTTATGAACGGATTGTATCGTAGAGCACGGCACATAATCCTCTTGATATCGTTTATATGGTGGACGCACGTAATCTATATCGATGCATTTGCACGGTGCCTCGCGTGACGTTAGAAGAGGTCCTCAGTGGAGGGTAACGGGGCACCACCCAACGTAGGCCTGCTGAGAACTAGACCTAATATCAAGCGTGTATTAAAGGGTGACTGATGGATATCAATGATTAGAGTTGAGGAGTAACCAAATTGTCGGAAATTGAATGTGTTTAGTTACATGTATCTAGTATAACTATTAATGGAGAAGAAAATATATAGGTTGCCGTCCAGTACACCTAGCTTTGAACTGATTGGTTAAGGCTGTCGTTTGGTCTAACACCAATTTTGCTTCATGGCTATGCAAATTCAATGCATTCACACCTAGTAGTATTATGGGTGTGAGGGCAAGGTTGTGTTTTCCAACAGGATAGGACTGTCGGGACAAACTAGAGCATTGTAGAAATGAGTCTCAGCTGTCTTAACTTTAGAGATGATAATGGTTTCGGTTTTCTTTTTCAAAGGGGAAGATGAAATCATGATGGCCAGGTATGTGGTAGTATGGAACTCTAACACTCATGTACGTTGTTTCTATGTGTCCTAGTTATATTTGTAGCCTTCTAGAAGCGACATATATACACACTTAACTCACCAAATTAGAGCTGGAATACCATTTAATACGATAAAGTCACCGTATTTCCTCTGAAGATAATCTGTACAGGTACGTTTTACACTTGTACATTCAGTCCTCTAATGTTAAAGAATACGTTGGTATGAACTTATTTAGCAAACTCTGCCCCTAATCTCACATTAGGCCTTGCAGCTCGATTGTTATAGTAGGCCCGGGTCCACCTGGTACGATAGAAACCTAGACCTAAATTAGACCGGTACAAAAAGTAAAAATCGAAGGCTAATCGGGATGATCCATATGATAGAAATATGTCTAGAGAAGCCACTTTGCGACATGTCATAATGGGTTTTCAGACCTGTAGAAAAAGGGTAATCACGGTCCCGATATAATCCACGATGCAGCAATGCAGAAGTGGCATTTTTATTTCTAAATAGTGTACTATAAATCAGGAAATATTGTATGATTATAATATATATTTAAACAGCATATATAGAACAACATTGTATTTTTTGCAGATACTAAAAACTCTGTTTCAAGTCTAACTATGAGTTGATTTTGAGGCACTTAGACTTAAACAAGATTCATCATATTTGCGGTGCAGGTGTGCCAATGTGTCTCCCACTTGATTCCGAAAGTCACAACTTTCTGTCGGGTATTTTACATGTGAAAGTGATTATTTCGGCAGAATATTCCACGATGCTCCCGATTGCTCATGATTAAATGTCGTAGACACCCTATGATACAGGGGGTCATTTAATTCTTAACTCTAGTTGCGGACAACAAACACGACGAATGAGACCTCCACGCACGGACGACACATTCTACGAGAGCTCGTCTATGGCGTTTCATTGATTCATTGATGTCGTCCATAGAGAGAGAAATCCTCGCTCATAATTTCGTTTGAGAGAACCCGAGGACAAAACCGGCCCAAACAACACTTTGGATTAGACTTAGAACGAGGGGTTATAATTGTTGCAAGCGGTTCCACATAATGATATTCTGGGGAACTAATTTCACCATTTATATATACATGTGAATTTAACTAGATCATCATAGTAATTCTCCATCCATCACCCCTAGTTTGTGTTTAAATCACAACATATTTCCGCTAGTTTGAAACAATAAATTAGCTGTTTTTGTTATTCTGAATCACCCACGATTTAGGGTGTTGCCTGCCACGAGAAGTGAAAAAGAATATAGGCCCTTTTCCATTGGCCGACAAAAACGGTGTAGATTTTTTGTGCTCTCCTAATAGCCTATTTACATTGTGTGTCCGCAGAACTAAAGGTCCGTCGGTAGTTCCTGACTCCTGGGCAATGGAAAGTTGCTATTATTATATCATTAAACCTTTATACGAGATCTCCTTGGACCTTACACTCTCGTTGCAAAGAAAATGAAACGGCCCCCTAGTTTTTCATTGGGACCAAATCAAAGACACCCTTTTGCATCGGAGCCTAATCGGATCAACTGCCTCGACTATAGGTGGACTTCCAACGCGATTTTCACTTTCTTTATTGGGAGGTGCTTCGTAGGGCATATCGGAGCGTACCGAGAACTCAGTAAATAAAACGCCGTGCCTTTTAGACAGACGGGTGAGGATGAGGCGCGTATACACAGGAGATGAAAATGAGCGACATTCTAACGGTTATATAGAGGTGTGGTGGGAATAGAGTTGGTAGGGCTATAGAAGAAGGATGTCGTTAAAAAGGAGGCACGATTAGGTTGAGGCCTCTAGAATACATGTATTTTTTTTATAAGATCAGGGAAGAGGTGAAGATGTGTTTTAGCGAGTAGGAATAGGGCTATAGGAGGATTTACAATAAATATCAATATGAAAAAGTAGATTTCGATCTTAACGATTTGGTTGTGTTTCTGGGGAGGTCCTCTTACAGAGGTTCTGATGTACATATGATAGGGCTGCGTGTTCGAGGTGGAATAAGACAATATATATAAATGGGGAAATAGGTCATTTATCTTGCCATTACGTAGAGAGGTACGTTGAGGTATATATGGGGCTTTACACCTTCAGTAGCAATTTTGACCCTATCCTGACATACATCAGATATAATATATTTTGCTGTATTTGAGATGGTGACGCCCAAAGAATATTTTGTGGTTTTTTTTAGATATGTTTTAATTTCGCTCAAAGAAAGAGTACATCATGCAGTCTGCTGCAGCAGATTTTCATTGCAGTGTTACTGCGTTAAAATAATGACGGATTGTTACAGAGTCGCTCCAAATTCAAATAACATGGAAGTAGCAGTAGCAATATCCAATCTACCTAGATATGATCACTGATTACAAATAATACTACATGAACGCATCAATTAATGAATTGATTGATTAATATAATGGGGTGTAAGGGCAATGGGTTCGACTCTACAGTTTCATTCAACATATTACATGTTTCTTGTTGTAATACCGACTGAAGTTCACCTGATCTATGGATGCAAGGACACGTAAATCTCTAATAAGGAAACACCGTCTGTTTTCTATTCTTTCAGAAGGACCAGGCCTAGCAAGAAGTCCATGGATGCATCAGCTTGATGACCTCGTCCGTAACAAGAGGGCGTTGGTCATCATACAGAACCCTCTGGTGTAGGTGTGGGGTTGTAGACAGTACTAACCACTCCACCTGGTCATTCGGTCTACACATCAGGGTGCGACATACTGATGAAACCTATACCAGAGACACAGTCAATAATAGGTACAATCACCACATATATAAAAATGATAATACTTAAAATGTACCTTAGAACGGTCCGAGATATCATATAAAGTAAGGATACGTGTTGTTGAGACGATGAATACGAGTGCCATTGTCATTGGGGATACAACACAGCGTTTAATATGTCTCCAAGATGATAGAAATCGGTCGAATTTTCCTTGCATATAGTGGGACTTTGTATGTGGAACAGTTGGCAGTTGGTGTAGGGCATAATCATTATACACACTCGGAGTGATAATTATTCAATCACTTTAGTAATTTAGTAAATTCACCCTAGTTTTTAGAAAAGTAATAGTTCAATTCGAAAATGATCCTATATGGTATGGAACTCGATGTGAATATGCAGTTGCTTCTCACATCCTCCATAAAAGTGAAATAATTGATGAATTTCCTCAGTAAAATGATGCTGACCAATCGGCCATGATCCACCACAGGTTTCTCACTCCTGACAGAGACGGAGAATTACGCACCAGCTGTTAGACGAATGGCTGACTGCACTATTGTGTATGCAGACATCACAAGTCTCAAAGAGGTTCCTAATAACAAAGAGGTGCGACTCCACCCTCCAATCAGTACCAACCACCAACTCACGTGACCAAAGAAAACCGTCTATAAATAGCAGCATGTCAATAGAGCCACGGGAATGGGAGTTCTGCATTGACGGCTAGCCATTTCATATCGACTCGTTGCAAGCAGGAGTTTCTGAGTCTCTATTTGGATATCATGGATCCTGAAAAACACTATGATGTGCAGACTAAGCTCATATCAGATTAATATTTTAGTAAAAAACAGGCTGACTACAACAACGAATCAACAGCAGAAAAGACACGACCCACGGTTTTACAATATTGATGCATAGTAAATCTCGGCCGTAGTATGGTATCTTACACTTTCGATGTTTTTTATGGAAAGACAATTGATATTTAGCTGTAGATCTCTTCATGCTAGACATAATTAGTTGAAATAAATAGTTTACCTGTACTACACTTCAGGTGGCTACCAGAGCAACCGGCGACTTCTCATCTCTTCAAATCTCCAGTCTTTGACGCCATGATGACGATGCTTTCATGATGCTCTGATATCACGACCAACAGATCCGCTGACACCTTCACCCTATCTTATCGACCATCCCCGTTCCCGTTACAAGCTCTTTTACTGATGTTACTGAAATGGGAGCTAGCTGCAGACTAGTTGGTAATACATGGAGTTACCGCTATATTTACCTCTGTTATGAGCAGGGGTGACCCTGTTGATAGTTACCAAGGTCCGCCCCATCCCAAATATTACAGCGGGGTGAGCTTGACCGGTTAAATGTCCATTTCTGAAAAGAGAAATGGGTGTTTTTCTGTCATCCCCTGACGATAGATTCGATCTCACCCTAATATAATGCTTGTTAATTATCAACCACTCAACTGCTGATCGGTATCGAAACGTCAATGTCTCCATAAGTTCCGCCACTTGTGACAATAAATTCTGACAAATCATGACCTTATTCCAGACCATCTAAATGTGGGCATCTCGAATACAGGGCTATGAGCAATTGGTGACTAGGCCTGTAGTATCCCTAGCCATGAGTAGCCCTAAGTTATAAGGTTAGGTCGGTGAAGGAGAATGTGCCGCAGTATGAAGATCAAACACCTGGGGGTGCTGGTTCTCCTGGTCTCCGTCTTCCTGTACGGCGTGGTGCAGACTCTCTACCTACTGTCTCCCGCCCTGGAGCGACTCAGTCACCACATCTATCCCGAAGAGACACACAACCATGTCCTTGAGGGTCCCACCCGAGCCCACACCACCCAAGGTCATCACAGACTAGGGGAGGGACGGACAGGTGGAAGCCACATCGGTGCCACCAAGGGCAGGGAAGGCCACATCCTGCGATACCGAGTTATTGTGAATAAGAACCTTGGAGGAGGACCTGCGCGAGCACGTGGGAAGGGGGGCCTGGTGAAAGAAGCATCCCACAGGAGGGATGTGGGTGTTGCCTCTTTACAACAGGAGGACAGGGATGACACCAGGAGCAGGAACCAGTCTTCTGAGACGGCTGAACGGCGGCCCTATCATGAGCAGCTCAAAAACAAGAAGAAGGGTCACGCGTCGGACGGGGACAGCGCCGACTACTGCCCGCAGGTGCGGCGGCCCCGGCGGGTCACGGACTCACGCACGTGGCACACGGTGGTCCCGGGCAGCGTGCACGTGTTCTCGGCCTTCTACGAGAGCCGCCTGTGGCAGCCGGCTATCCGCGTGGTGGCGCTGATGGCACAGGGGTACCGTGGTAACCTCACCTACTGCCAAGTTTGGACGGATGGCGCGCCCCACCCCGAGGTCGTGTCTTTAGAGGCCAACATGGTGCCCGAGGGACATCTCGACAAAAAGTGAGTGCCACTTGATAGTATGTGTCGTGATAGTATTGTGTTGTGTTTAAGGTTAGTGATAGTTAGTGGTAGACTAACCAGGGACCTGTTTAACTAGTTTCGTGACATGTCTAGATGGCATGTCCGGTTTGTCTGGTTTTATAAGAACTATACATTAGACTTCGTTTTGTCCGTTCTTGCTTACACTGTTGGTGCCACTTTTGTCACGAAACTAGTGAAACAGGTCCATGATGTGTAGATTTGTCTAATTCTTATGTTTGGGGTCTGTCTTTACCTAAGGGCAGCTACTTGTGTTGTCACGAAACTAGACAACCCTAATGTCTGTATGGTGTCACAGACATGTCACAAAACTAGTGAAACAGGTCCCTGATTACTGACCAACTGATACTCTCATTCTTTGCAGAACAAACAATATCCTGGTATTCACATCATATAATATCTGAATTGATATTGATATTGTTGAGCAATGGATGCCCTAGGGCAGAAATATTTATCATAGAACTAGGGAAGGAGTCGTTAATGAACGCGGTATCTGTAATATTGATTTTAAATTAATGGTGTAGGTATAAACATTAAGAATAGATGGTTTTGTGGACTTCATGACCCTTTATGTTTTCTTTTGCCTTATATATAGAAGACATTTCCGTTCTAATTCGCTTAAGATTAAAATATTGTAACCAAGGAAACTCTGGCCAGGGGTGCATGGTTCTACCTGTAAAACGTTGGACTCGGACCTGGCGTTTATAGAAGATAACTAAAACGTGACGACTGTAGATCGTCTATCCAATAGTCGCCAGGTGGTGCTCTATTACGCAATATCAGCCCCAATAGTCATCAACCCAAAAGTTTCCTGAAGAATTAACGCTTTTTATTCAAGAATCGCCGTAAACGTGTAGTGCAAATGGCGGATAAGTAATTATTTATCTTAAGAACGAGTGCGTGATGTGACTACTATAGGGTGCATGACTGAACGATTTAAACCATTTTCCCATATAGACTATCAGAGGATCTGGGACCTGTTTCACTAGTTTCGTGACATGTCTAGATGGCGTCTAGATGGTGTGTCCGGTTTCATAAGAACTAGACATTAGACTTCGTTTCGTCCGTTCTTGCTTGCACTATTGGTGCCGCTTTTTATGTCTGTCTAACACTTTTGTCACGAAAACTAGTGAAACTGGTCCATGATGTGTAGATTTGTCTAATTCTTATGTTTGGGGGTCTGTCTTTTCCTAAGAGCAGCTACTTGTGCTGTCATGAAACTAAACAACCTCAACGTCTGTATGGTGTCACAGACATGTCCCGAAACTAGTAAAACAGGTCCCTGGTTAAATTGAGATGTCATAGGGAGACGTGGGATTATATGATTTCTTCCACTGATACCTTAACTCTTTCTGTCCGAGCCTGATTGGAGAGCACAGGCACTATAGGACGAGGCATAATACCTCTATAAACCCCAAGGGGACGAGACTATCGTCGTATGGTGTCTGTTGGTCGTATGGGCGTCACTTAGCAACCTTTAGATACCAGTTACTATAGTTACTTATCGAATACCCACAGAGTATTATGATGAAGATGGTACATTTTATCAATTGTGAAAAAATGGTGTAAATCTATTCATTATTTCTCATAAAACATAACATTTGTGATGATGACACATAAACATAAATATATTTGTAAACAATGCCTGGAGGCATTCCTCGTCCCCTGGGTGGGAATGCCTGGAGGCATTCCTCGTCCCCTGGGTGGGAATGCCTCCAGGCCTTGCTCGGACTGAAAGAGTTAACCATGATCTCTCATTAGCTCATTTCATCTGCCACCAGGTTCGCTGTGTATCTGCTGATGTGCCGCCTGCGCACAGACCGCCGCCCTGCCGCCGTGTCGCTCGTCGAGGCGCGCTGCCAGTCGCCGACCGCCCTACTTCCGGTGCTGAACGCGGACTCGTCGCGCGAGCGGCGTGTCGATTTCACCGTCTGTCTGACCCCGGTGCACTTTGCCTACAACGACACCAAACGGCTGGTGGAGACGATAGAGCTGAACCGGATGTTCGGGGCACAGCGCTTCCTGTTCTACAACTACTCCATCGGAAGTGACGTTGACCGCTACATCCGGAGCTACGTCAAAGACGGTCTGGCGGAAGTGATACCCTGGAGGATCCCCGTCGGCGTCGACATGTGGCCGCGCGCAGGTAAACCGGAAGTACACTATTTTGGTCAGCTAGCGGCGCTCAACGACTGCCTCTACCGGAACATGTACAAGTCTCGTTACATCGTGTTCTCGGACTTGGACGAGATTATCGTGCCCAAGGCACAAAACACTTGGAAAGAACTGCTGAGTCGGCTGCAGCGGGACTACAGGCAGAAGCGCTTCAGCAAGTTCGGCGCGTTTCTCTTTCAGTGTGTCTTCTTCCGCACCGATTGGCCAGATGACGTCAACGTGACGTCACTTCCGGCAGCGCGCAAATACAACCTGCTGAGTCTGCTGAAAACGAGTCGGGAGCGGGACGTGTACCCGTGGGGCATGCGCTCTAAGTACATCGTGGACCCGCTCAAAGTGGCCATGGTCGGCATACACAATGCGTGGCGCTTTATTGCCAACCGCTACATGGAGAATAACGTACCCGCCGAGCTGGGCCTGCTCCACCATTACCGCTACTGGGCGGAGCCTGCACTACAACCGCCTGTGATTGATAACTCGCTGCACAAATACACGGACGTTATACTGTCCCGCGTGCGAGAACGGCACGACATTGTCCCATTACCGCGCAGCAAAGGGAAACGGTAGAGCACCAATTCTGTTGTCTTCTCCATTAATCTCTCTGAAAACTGCATCTGAGAGCTAATTTAGACGACATCTTTGTAATAACGAGAAAGGTAGACAGGCACAGGTGTGACTCGATTGTGGCAATCCTAAGCAGCAAGTGGTTGTTATAGTTCACTTGTGAAATGAATTGGTTAATCCTGGCATACAATGTATCATGAGTGAGCTGCTCTGTATTATAAAAACATGCCAATGTGTAGATGTGGTGAATCAGTTTATGTCATATTGTATTATAAATCTCACAGAGAATGAGGTGGGGAATTACACCAAAGCTAGCTATATTAGAGAATAGCCCAGAATGGGGAGCTGAGTAGGTTGGCAACATTTAGGCCGAAATGATTATCTGAAGAGTCAAATATTGTTATACCTTGGAAATATCTGAGAATTTGAATTATCTGTCATGTCATGAAATGTTTTCATGCGTAGAATGTTATATTTGTTTATTATTTCATTTCATACTGAATTTATAATTGTACATTCATTAGAAAACCCTCCTTTCCGAAACGAAATGCGACAATATCATCAATGACATCTTAAAGTATTGAGCCCATGCAGGGCGAATACGAAATACCACAACACATGTACAATCACCATAAATGCGTATTTAAGATTCACTCTGGGATATATCGTGTACTAGACACGATATGACTATGTTGTAGTTGTATCATAACTTTTATTATGTATTGGCATTATAAAAGTTTGCTTTTCACAGAGTAAAACACATTTAATTTTATTCAAACCTTCACAGAAAATAGTAAATGAATAGTTCTACTGGTCCAAGTTTTAAAAACTACAGGTCACCATCCTTGGTTCGGAAAGAATTGAAAAACCCCATATTTTCCAGTACATTTCCTGTATATATCGAACAGTTGCAAATGAAGATTTACCTATTGGCTCAGTTCAAACTAAGCAAACTTAAACTCTGGTTATGTGGTTACGAATGTTCCATAAAACACATTTAAATGATTAAATGGAAGTATGTGTTACCTTCCACTAAAACAGGGGTAGTTCCTGGTAACTGCTGTAGTCATATCAAGTGCGAAATACAAATTGCTATATTAAAGGTAATGCTCGCTCCAATATGATCTGGTATATATTTAGAAAAAGTCAAGTGTATTCTCCAATATATTGCCAAAATGAGATACTCGGATATATAATTTGGCATCATAAGCCAGAGTATAGCAATATCTTAAGGAAAAGTGAGTTTGTTCTGCCAAATAATGTGGTACCTTTGCCAAAACTAATGCAAATGCTACATCTTCTGGTACCTTACTTTAACCAATGTATATGTATATATATATAGAGAGAGACAGAAAGAAGGACTTGTAAAAATCATTATACTGCAGTGATTGTTATTTTTTAGCCCAGAGTGATGTACACAGACATATGGAACCATATTCTTAGATAGAACCTGTGAACCGTGTAATTATTCTTGCCAAAACTTTATAATCTAAAAATTATGAGAAAAAGGAAAGTCACACATAGGAATCCCTTGCGTGAGATACGGATAGGTTTCTGATTCGATAAAATTCTCTTGTTTTTATTCATCGCCGCTTCGCATCCACATGTATTGCGGTTACTATTGTGATGTGCATATATATTGCTCATAGCCAAAATGTACATGGGAACCAAGATATTGCTGTCATGCTGAAAACATTGGTGTGCCCATTTAGAACGATATGCTCAAATAACTTTGGTAAAACGGTGCCTCCCTCAGCATATGTCACATGTGGCTGAGTTGCAACCTCTCTGATACAGAATGATATGCATACGCATATAGGTATATCATTTCTAAAGCTAGTTCAATACTGCTGAAAATCATATGGCGTACCCACGATACATTCACAATGCACATTTTTTATTGTGAGCGCCTCGTGGGTGTGCTGTAGGAATGCAAGTACCACCTTGACACACTGCAGGCTTCCTACCCATGGGGCAACTTTATTTGCCGTGAGCATATCGATTTGTGGTCTTTCCTCCTGCCGACGAATTGGGCACGGGTTATTTGGGCACTGTACACAAGTCGGCGATTGAAAGGCTCTTGAAGATTTATCTTTGATTTATAATCGGTGACCCTACAACACACGCTCCATTTCCACCTGACGATTAAATTCCCTACCTGCCCGGGGTCCACCTACTACGATAGAAATTTAGAGCTACCGATATGGCACCGATACAAAAACCAAATATTGGAGACATATCGGGAAGGTGCTTTTATTGGGGTTTTTATCGGCCCCTACTCGCAGAAACGTGGTCAACTGCCCCGATATTAAGCAACCTTCCGACGCGATTTAGATCTTTTATCGGGAGGTGTATCGTAGACCATATCGTAGTAGGTAGACGCCGAGCCTAAATCGAAGTTCACTGTGAAAATACCAATTCTGCTACATGGGCTTTAGCCTGAAAATGAACCCTCCCTACAGTGCAGCTGAGGGTATATTTCCAATAGACACACTAGCGGAGCTCCCCTGTGTGCAGATAGTGTTCGGGTAGAAATCATCTTCAGTAACAAAATGATCCTGTTTTGCAGTGAAAATGAGGAGGCCGAAGACCGAGCCAGAAAAGGAATCGTTGACCCGACACTAGTTATGAGAACTCAGTATAAATTTCTTGGCAAGGCAGATTGTCATCAGGTGACTAGTGCCAATTTGTTTTGTGCAGGGATAAATAATCGTCACCCTGGAATTGTCATGCATGTTTACACCAGACGATTATATGCACCAAAAGTGGCAAACAGTTGGTGGGTGGCGCCAAAAACCATAGTCGTTGGCCAGAATCTTTAGGTGGAAACACCGCAAAAGTGCTATCATAGAAGGTATTGTGACCGGTAAACTTACCACTTTATAGTAATTTGTTGCTGATCTAGTAGATTGTAATATTATTAATGTTGTATTGTATACAGCTCATTTTGAGAGTTCTGAGTTTTACGGGTTTTTGTTGTTGATGGATCGTCATATGAGAATGAATATTGTGATTGAGATATGCGTCTGTTGAGTATATGACCCAAACACTCCACGAACGTGCCAAAAGAAAGTATATATAGCGTGCGTCATTCAATGAATATATGTATGCAGATAGCGTATTATTGTGTATGGTGAACCCGGTGGAACTGTTGGGATATAATGATAGACGTTGTCGAGCTATGTGTTTTTCCTGTCGAGCAGAGAGATGGCTAGAAGCAGTACTCTGAACATGTGATCTCTTTTTAAATCAATATTGTCGTTCCCTTTGCTTTTAGATTTCACTCATCGGCGTTGAGCAAGTCAGCTTTGGTGTACGTACTTGAAGACCTCGCTATCATCATATGTTATAGCAAAAACCTGAGATTGGGCATATTTAAAATGCCATAAATGTATATGTTTAGCTACTTTCTTATGTAATTAATTAAATCTTCTGTTGGTCTATAACAGAATTTTCATTATAAAACAAATCAGTGAATAATGACGGGTTTGTGTATAAGAGTGGCCGTAATCTCCGGGTACTTGACATGTAGTAATTTCCGGACAAGAGCGAGGATACTACGTCGTTAACTATGAAGAGAGTACAGCCACTTGAACACAAAACAAGTCGTCATTGTATTTATCATCCACCTACATGATAAATGAAGAGTGTATTGCAATAGACTGCTTATTGCAAGATATATGTTGTTTCAGATTATGCCAAAACGCCGCAACACTGTCAAGCATAGTGATAATTCTGTTTAGACTTACGACAGTAATAAGGTTCGCTATTTTTCCTGATTCGAAATAATTGATATTGAATGAACATTCTAGTAATCAATTTCGATGCACATGATGATTTGACATAATTATGGATGGGACTTTCTGTCCACAATCTCACGCCGGCAATTCCGATGTCAGAATCTCTGGGTAGTGGATTACCCCTATACATTTCCCTATACATTTCCTAAGTACTTAGTCATAGGTGGATGATGAAAAAGAGGAAATTGATGTCTTTGAGATGCATGTAAACATTTGCGGGTACTTGTAGGTCCATAACGTACACACGGTGGGAACTCCCTGGTACTTGTTTAACAAGTCATGTCTTATTCATCGTTCTCCTCACAACATAACACTCATAGTCTTTTTGCCCTCCTTTCTATCTTCTCCGCGACACGTACAGCAGCTCATTGTTGCAGGTATTCTGCTTCTAAGTATGATTCATAACAATCAATCGTTTCTTTTCTGCGCCTCCCTTCAGCTTTCCGTTTACAGACAGAAAGGAAATTAACTGGAAATTTTGCATCAGAAATAACAGATCTTCATTGTTGTTCATGTTTATCCTACTTAGCATACCAACTATTGATAGTAATTACAACAAGATGGCGCAACTTGTTTATCTCTAATATCAAACTAGTCAATTATGGGAATTTTCTGTCGACGCAAATGTTTGCTCTTTTCGTTCTCCACTAAACCGCTTTACAAATGGCCATTGTCATCATTTATATATATATATATATATATATATATATATATATACATATATATATATATATATATATATATATATATATATATGTGTGTGTGTGTGTGTGTATGTGTGTGTGTGTGTGTGTGTGTGTGTGTGTGTGTGTGTGTGTGTGTGTGTGTGTGTGTGTGTGTGTGTGACATGGACATAAGTAGAG
This sequence comes from Alentia gelatinosa, assembly GCA_950022655.1. Classification (NCBI taxonomy): domain Eukaryota; kingdom Metazoa; phylum Annelida; class Polychaeta; order Phyllodocida; family Polynoidae; genus Alentia; species Alentia gelatinosa. The sequence goes on from OX465585.1 coordinate 47,641,860, forward strand.
AATATAGAGTAGAGGCTCTGTATGATGATCACGATTACCAAACTCGATAGTCCAAGAGGCTTTAGTCTTAATGCTGGCCATTGATCTTAGAAACATGTGCCCTGCCCCTGCCCCTCCCTATTTATCGTTTATTGATCTCATAACCTCTAACACACCTCCTTGGTAGTCATATTTACATCCATCAACCTAAATATATATATAGGGGTATGTGAGGTAACTGCCTCTTCATTGTATAGATATACACCAAAGTCCTAAAAGGAGTAAACTTGATTTCGAAGAGAAAACACACAAACTAGGGTACCATGAACAATGAAAGAAATGCAATAAACAACTTTAATCATGTTTCCTTTGGTTTTTCTGAGTATACTTCTACTAAGGTTATCTTAAGCACGTAGGAATTCAAAAGATAAATGTTGCTATATATATATATATGGTCGTGTGCCGCCATCTTGTCCCACCATCATGAGCCTGATTTCTGCCATCATTTTTGTCAAATTAGACATTTCAGAACGAAGAGACTGTACCTCCAGGCGATATCCGCGATTTTCATGTATTAAACGGTCAATTGCCCCGGCGTCGCTCTTAGGTAATTGTTCCCTTGAACTGCCGCCACCAGTAGCGCCTTCCTCGTCATGGTCTTGCAAAGTATCCGGGCCTTCGGATAACTCTTTTAAGCTCCTGTTTAAGTCATCTAAACTTTGTGAAACTCCTGGACATTTTGGACAAATCTTCGTAGTACGCCCATCGTACTTGTATTGGCATATGCCACATACAACGAACACCAGAAATGCAACCCAAGGGAAGCGCATTCTGACAAGCTGAAGCGTACGTGTTCAAAGGTAAAAAAATTACAGGTGAATGGGACCGGTGAGAGGTGTATATTTGCCACCTGTATGTGGTGGAGCCACCCGTACGGTGTAGTACATCTGATGCCGGGAGGTGGCGGTATTATATTTATAGTAGAATACCTTGGTGTTGTATTCTTTCCATATATATGAGAACCTCATATATAGCTCTGTGCAGAAATAGTCAAATGTCTATGATATGATAAGGTTATGTTGGTGACACACTACGTCTGTTATAGTATCGATTTTGTTTCCTGGCCAAGATAATCTTTTCTAATGAGGACGGTATGAATCTAATTGGAATGGTACATATTTGGAATTGTAATGAACTACAACTACCTTTCTTGCATAATACAAACATGCTTTGATTTTACCTGGTTTGTACTAGATCCTTTTTATGTGTTTCAGCTTTTGCACTATGGCCTATGACAGAACAGAACGAAGAGTTCTAGAGGCAAATACCACTAAAAACTATGGCTTTGAAGTAACACTATAATGTGTTATTTACTCCATTCACGCAAGGCCAAGTACAATCCACATGGCAATGGTAAAAAGGTAGCTGCTGGTATGGTAAACAGCCAACTAACCTGAGGACCACGAGGGTCAGGGTTTCAGGTCCATGGTTTCTGGCGTTCTGTTTTTATTCAGTTGAAAGAAAATGGTAGAGTACAATCGCCTATGTTGGCGTTTTTCCTTGAACCACAAAGTATGTACAGTTGCTGCATATGTACAAAGTGATGCTATACATATACAACGAGACGTAACTCCAAACCGAGTAACAGTAGACTTGAATTTGAATGTCAGTCATCCAGGCTAAAATAGGTGTCAACTCTGTTAAGGAATACTAGTATCATGGAATGGCTTTAACATCCTGTGACATCATTTAGTGACCAACATCATAATCATTCAAAAGGAATTATTGTCTGGATCTCTTTCACCGCATCTGAAAAACTAAGTTGCCTGAGAGATGTGAGTATCTAAATAATAAAAAAGAACTCATGTTAAGAGGAACCATTGTATCCAGGGTAAATCATGCTACCGTTTTCCTTAGTCCAGTTAGAATGAAACATTGAATAGAATTGACAAAAAAAAAGATGAAAATCAATCATTTCTGACATCAATTTAAAGTAAACAAAGGCTTTGTTATTGATTTATTCAACTTTTCTTTTACAACAACCTCTTACATCGTTTATCCCTCCGATTATGATGTTCCTTCCCTTCTTTCAGGAAATATAGGTATGTATATTTTGGCAACGAGATTGGTCCTTGCGTTACCTCCTGGTACCAGGTACAGGGGATTGTGGGCCGAATGTAGTCCCACAACATCAGTGAAATCTCTCTATATTCATTGGTTGAATGTAGCATACAGCAATACAAAGGACCAACCGAGATTCAAGGTGGCCATATACGATAAGCCTCAGTTAAAGACAATATTATACCGATGGCGGGATCCTTAGGATTTCTAAAAAATCTATTTGGTTTCACACGCCTCCTGATTTTCTATAAGATCAGTTGGTTGTTTTTAATTGAGTGTCAATAGGTTAATAACACATTCCACATTAAACCACCAGTATCACGTTATTCACCTCTCCCGACTAGTCACGTTATAAATTTCACACCAGCTGGAGGGGAATTTACACCAGCTTCCAACCCGAGCAGTAAGTATTGTGAAGTAATAGCTTCAGTCAGGTCACATCTTGAGCTGCCAGTCGGAAAATATACGTTAGACATTCAAACGGGAGACATAACATATTTAAAAGACGATTATCAACAAGGCGAGAGATAAACAAAAAATACTGATGACAGAGGAGATGAATATCTAAGAAATCAATACATATATTGGATTTGCATTGGTCATTTGGAAGCTTTAACCAATGGCAGAATATGTTCGCCGTTCAGCGATAGCATGTATTGCAACACCTAATGTAGCGTTTCCACCTGATTGATTATGTGATACTTCTAGTGCAATAACTATTAGGGGGCAACAAAAAAGGATCAACGATTTGTTGGCATTACCACCTGCTATTGAATAGGTAGCGATTATAGTCGGTTGGTTCTAGGGTGGCGTTTCCACCTACTGATTATCAAACAACGATTATGGCATTTAATACCGACGACAAATTACATGGCACTTTTGGTACAATAATCATCATGTAGAAACAGAAGGGTCACCGATTTTGGTCTCCACTTGACATAATATGGCACCACCGACCGCCTTTTTCTACCACCACCCAAATCAAACGAAAGGTTGAATTTGTAAGTGACGGAATGAACTTGGGGGTAAAAATCGGTCGGCGACTACTTCGATTTTCATCAGAAAACAAATATTTGCTGACCGCCACCCATAATGCACACCAACATTTTTTTTTTCCAAATAGAACAACCAACCGACTTTATAAGTGTGCATATAATCGACGGCCTTTTTGTCGGCAGCCGGAAACGCCTGATAATTGAGAACTTATCGATGTGCATAACGGGGCAGTATATTGCCGACCAATTTTCAATACTGAAATTTATTCTGCTAATATCTGATTCAATATAGACACATTTCTTTGGTGGTTAACAAAGCCAGGCGGTGGTGCTATATTATGTAGTTATATTGGAAACAGAAATCGTTGACCCATTTTGTCATCGATTGGTCAGTGGTGCTAAATACGATAATCAATGGTCATGATGGTGTTTATAGTGCATTCATAATTACCGTTCGAATACAGGGCCCTGTTTTTCAGTCACGACATAATCGGCCAACGATTCCTTAAGACATATCTGCGATTGGAAGACTGTTTGGAAGACACAAAATGGCGGCTGTGCTATAGACACGGTCTCAGTGCGGCACGCTCAATCGCCGCTAAAAGTGTCTCAAGTATAGAACTGTCTTTGGCTCTATCAAAGCTCACTATGTGTATATAGAGGATTTCCCGTGCTTCCCATACGAATCTAGGAATGAAATTTTAACACGAGTAAGGGAGACATATAACTTATAATCGTACCAAATATGAAGAAGATGGGCCACACCGTTTTGAAGATATCCGCGTTTGAACTTCGTCATAGCAAACGTCTGCTCTGGCCATTGCACCCTCCCACCTCCAGTGAACTCGAGGTCACTGCATAATTTAGAGTCACGTGAGCGTAGGGGTACACTGGCCACCAGAGCAGAGATTGCTATGACGAACTTCAAACGCCGATATCTTCGGAACGGTGCGGCCGATTTTCTTCATATTTGGTACGATTATAGGTTATATGTATACCTTACTCGTGTTAAAATTTCATTGCTTAATTCCTACGGAAAGTGAAGTTGCGCATTCTGTACGACATGTCCATAGATGTCTTAGGTCTAAGACACTTTGGAAGACATTTGGAACCACGTGACCCTAAAGATGTCTTATCTATAGTACACCTGACTGCAGCCTAAGTGCCCTTGAGGAACAATCGTTGGCCGATCCCCAAAGATGTCTTATCTATAGTACACTAACAGCTGTAAGATGTCTTACAAAGAGAATATCGTGACTAAAAAACAAGGCCCAGCTTTCCAGCTTATGCATATAATCTAAAGGGTTCGGTCATCAATATATGACTCTCTAGACTCACTAATTCAGACTTTTCTACCGATCTTTTCTACATGATGCATATAATCGCTGGCCTTTTCGTCTGCGAGTTGAAACACTACGTTCACCAAATATCTGGGGGACGACTGCGTCGATCCAAATGTTTTAATGACAAAGTAGGTCAACACTATGTAAGCTATTTCGATGACTTAAATCTTCCCATGAATTATCTTAGACCTAAGATCATTTATAATATTACCTGCAGTGTTATGAATTGATTTGTTTTTCGTGTTAAGCTCCTTTTTGTTGAAAACACATAGCTAGATGTGTGCTTTGCTAACTGTATTTCGTATCCAAGGGTATCAGGTGCAATTCTGGCCGAGTGGAAAAAGGTCTTTGCCAAACTGCTTCTTTCATTTGTAATACAGTGTGTCCTTATTGCATCACAGCAACTTCTCTTAACAAGAAAATGTTTCTCGCTGAATTGGTCTAAGGTGTTTGGTCGCCTCACAACATTACATTTATACTTTGAATAACGTGGTAAACACGTTCACAACCAGAAACATGGACCCAATGACATTAATTGATTATGTACATCAAGTGAACCTCAACATTCCGTCCCTGTTATGGTGCTATGGAATGTCTAATGTCAATTTCACAGAGCTTCACTTCCATTGGTGTTAATTGAGTGTGTTATCCATGATACTGGGAAGCCAACGACCGGCCGCCATTCCCGTTACTGAATATTCCGACTTAACCAACAATGTTGCTGTTTCCTTGTACCCTTCGTACTGTTTAATGATTTGCATGGCTACTATGTGGTTCTACCTGCATCAAGATCCATATGCACAGAAAATATCCCATGAGATCGGGCAGCGGAGTAATCTCACGAGGCAATATTCAGTGAGATTACGTACATTGAAATGGATAACATATACATTTCAGTAACTATGGCTTAGATTTTACCTTACCCTATCACTGACTTTTAAGCTAATGATTGTGATATCATCGTACAATGACTTTTTAAAAAGCAACTCCATGGGCATTGAGAAGGAGTTCTCAATGTTAAGTCTATGAGGCAAGGTCGCAAAGACTACGCCATTGTTTGATTGCTTATACAGCCTATTGTCATCAAGCTCGTCCTCTCACCAGAGCATGTCGTTCCGCGACACGCCGTGAGAGGGCGTGCTTGTATAAGTGCGTCCGCTTATCCTCGACGGCCGTGGCGTCACTTACAGCATCTGGGTACATGAAGTCACGGAGACCGGCGTCTCTAAGCCCAACGTTCAGTGTCCAACCTTTTCGCCGTAGTATAACGTCATGGTAGCTAACAATGTCAATTTGCGTGGGCTTGACCATATACCCAGCCTTGACACCTACCGGCAGCGGCTGGAAGCGTTTCGTGTTTCCTTGTGTTAGCAATTTAATCGTTTCCGAAGACAAATCAAACTCGTCTGCTTTAGTTGCGGGAAAGGGAATGCGCGAAAACCTGAAGACACTGAATTCAGGGGACTGAAGCCTTGACATGAGGTCACCCCAGGACTTGGTCTTTTCTGGTATGATGAACTCCTCCAGATCTAAAAACATTATGTACCGAGAGGTGAACCTGAATCGATAAAGGCAGTCATTAAAAGCCGATAACACAGCGAAGTCTGAACGTCGACGCATACGAGATTGAGACATTGCCGGCGGCGGGAGATGCCATGGAATCACGGTCGCCGAATCCTCTCTCTTATAACTATCGTAATATCCCTTCACAGCGTCCGTCGTGTCCTGGTCATAGAACACAATTCTGCCGGCTCCCAGCAGAAGGTTTAGTTCGGCGGTCTCCACTAGGGCGTGAATGTCGTTGTAACGGTTACGCAGTGGCCGCAAACAGACGGTGAAGTTGTGTACTGCGTGAGTTCGTGCCTGAGCCTCGTCTATATTACGGATAAGGAGGAGGTTGGGTGGTGAGCGGGCACATCGCTTCAGGTTAATGATACTGACTGCCATTGGGTCGCGGTCAGGGTAGACTGGGCAGTAAAAGAACACGTCGGACTCCCTGAAAGGAGAAATAATGATGTTGATTTAAAACATAAAGAAATATCTTTCAGGAAGGTTTTTTCAAACATGAGTTATCTTGTCTTACAGAACCTATGATAATTATACATGTCCGTCTATCTCTAGAATAATGTATAATGATGTAGCCACAGGTTTAAATTATTTACAGATAAAAGCGAAAATGTTAAAGAATCTTAAAGACTAAGTCCTGCCTACCTAGCCCGTTGGCAAATGCATTTTTCATCTGGGAGCAGTGTTGGACACTGGACTTGGTTTGGGGGTGCGGTAGACTTATACTAGTTGTATCCAACATTTTATCTTAGGGAGGTGTTTTACACATCCTAGGCTATCTGGGAATTTTGACAGGTGTTCTATGGGTCAAGGGGGCGAAGCCCACAGGGGCACTTGGATATTTATAGATTGTACGAGCTCTTCTTTTGTGGAGGGTGAGACACACCTGAAACTACATGGGAAGATTGCCGGGGGTCTAGGGGCAAGGATTTTCCTGGAAGTAATTGGATTCTATAGATAATACTATAGTGTGACGTACAGTAACTAAGGCCTAGCCTTATAGACTAGCTAAAACAGTGACAAGAATTTGGAATATCTTCTATTCTTAATGACAGATATGCACACGCAACCACAGATTATTTTCGAGTTTTGTAACTTATACAACCATGAAAGGTCGTTCTTTAATTTCACCCGAAATTATTATACAAAAAATACAGTAATTTGGCCAAACAGCTAATGTTTTAGTAGACGCTTATGGAACAGGGTCCCGTATTTTGTCGGTATTTTCATGTTGTATGGCAAAATGGTACACGTTTACAGTATATACGTCGTGGACATATAATAAAGCATAAATTCGTATGCACCGGCTATGTCCATAGAGAGTTCCTATAGGTTTACCAGGGACATTTTGTAATAAGTAGATGATAAACTGAATAGAACAGCAGGTTCTAGTAAGTTTAATCCTAGCTAGAGGGTGGGTGTGGTTACATACACGGCACAGCAATGCCACTAACCTGCCCCCCCCCCCCCCCCCCCCTAGAAGCAGCGGCATATTGAGCTATAGTTCAATGCAAATACTGAGTGTCAGGACCTCGTTCAGAACCGACGCTTCAAGTTTCCTCCTATCGAACCAAAAAGACGCTCTACAGTTCTTATGCTGGCTTTCTTGTGTTTAGTTACTCCTTCGCGCTCAGAATTGGCGTTGAATACGAAGAGATCGTGTAGCAATGTGAAAAACGTTTCAAGCCACGGAGGCATCGCCATGTTAGGAGGGTATCCACGAGGCTCGCAGTCTGGTCCCAGAGAAAAATGCACTGTAGGTAAAACATGGATAACGTATGCCATACAACTTGTCTAGAGTGAAAAAAATGCGAAAACAAGATTTACAATATGTATTAGAAAGAGCCTCGGACGGATTATTGAAAACTGGATGAAAGCAAAAACGTTAATGCCCAACATATTCTGAACATGAGTCAGAATTCCGCAAAATGTACAATTGGTCATGGGAAGGTCGATTTTCCGGCTATATTCGACTGCAATATAGGCATACATTCTGAGTTTTATACAATAATATAATGTTGAATTCACCTTGCTTTAGTAAGTTAAGTATTTGAAGATTCTTTAATTTTGTAATACACTAATTGATACTTACGTATCCCTGCTGCCGTTGTTAAGTCGCACAGCGGTTGCTTTGACAACTATGGCCCGTTTTAAGTTGGTTCGATACCAAACCTGGCAGTGAAAGGTGTCTTCCTCAAGTACCCAAGGCCCGGCCACGCCCACCACTACCAGTCTTCCCGCCCTGCCCCTTGCTCCGCCCACATCTCCCGCCGTTCCATCCCCTGGCCAAGCTCCGCCCTCATCCCGGGCCTGCTTCTCTTGCGCCGAGCCGTTCCTCACCCCTCCCGGCACGCCCGGGAGGATGTCGGGCGGTGTATTGTCCAGGTATGCCGAGAAGACAGCGGCCAGTCCGGGCGCCACGTCCTGCCACGCCAGCGGCTCCTCATCGTCCTCATGTGGGGGAATCACCCCGAGACAGCTCTCCTCCCGGCCCGGCCGTTCCACCGGCGCGCCAAGCGGCCCCGTAACATAAGCAGACGGCGCAGCGCGCATGCGTGGCCGGAACCGGAAGGGCCCCTCCTGCGCATCCTGGACGCGCCCATCAAGGTGGAGCCTGCGTTGGGGGAGGAGCAGGAGGCCAGCGTCCCTGCCCCAGTCCGTGTCGGGGTTGGCCTCCAGCGGGGAGTGCTCGTCCTGGTCACGGTAGCCGTCCTCGCCATGGCTCCGGCCGTGGAGCAGCTGATTGCGGAGGCGCGCGCGCAGGGCCAGGGTGTCACCGAGGGCGAGCTGCTCGCGGATGAAGAAGTAGAGCAGGGAGAAGTGGATGAGGAGCAGCGTGGCCGCCCCGATTAGGAAGAGGCGCCGAATCGTCGTCCACGACTGCATCGCTCAGCACGCTGATACTTCCGGTCGTCGTCGCCGTCGCCGCCGCCATCCGTGCCGCATAACGCCGCCCTTCCGGTGTGCCTGAAACACCAAGGATACACAGAGTTAACGACGGCATTAGACTTGCTCAAGTCTTTGATTATGAACATTCATTAAATGATTAAAGAAAATCGGAATAAAATTCATCTGTGTCACTTAGAAGGGGTGGAGGGGTAGGATACAGGAACTGAGGCCAGTCTACGACGGCATGTGAGAGGGGAAGGCACATGCACTGTCGTTATGACCCGTTTCTGTGCACTGTTTCCTTCACAGTGTGCCTTCATGGATTGGCAAGTTTTAAACTATAGATAAGGAGGTTGGGATAGGACAACAACCTAGATTTATGAAGACTATATATATAAAGCTGCAATTGTACTCCTATTGGTTCGGCAAACGTGATCTCCTGTTCGTTCCTATTGGTTCAACCAAATAAGATCACTTGATCATAACCGAACTGAACATGAAGGTTTTGTCAACCATATTGCTATGAAAAACTGGTATGCATTAAAAGAGGTTTTAAAAAGAGGCATATATAACTATATAAGCACTCACAAAAATTTTCAGATATGCTATTTATTGGACAAAGGGTAATGTCGTGCGACAAGGGGTACAAAGACCGAAACTTAACTCACTGTAAAAGAAAAAAAACATTTGTGAACACAAACCACTCATTATGTATTTTTCTATAGAAGTTATTTTCAGGAACTCATTAGTGTGGACCACCTTATTGAATCCGGTAAAACACGAATACAGACGTCATTGAGGTAAATGAAACCAGTCCGTTGTGTGTGACAACTCCGAGGTAGACAGATGGGCAAAAAGTGACAGACTTCTCTGTATTCCATATGAATAGCCTAGTCTAAAACTTTTTAACTGTGAGAGGCGGTCCCTACTCACGTTACAGTGTGCACAAAGATGGAGTGCCCTGAACAGGGCACGTCTCTACTGTCTATTAAAGAGATATTGATGGCTACCTGTTCTCAACTGGATTTACACGAACACGGTATTTAATAGTGAACGCTTAATGCCGACGTCCTCTACGCGGGCGGGCAGTGAGGTGTGATGGATAAAGTATAGAATGGATTGCGGCACGACAGCGAGGGTTTAAAGTTCACTAGTCCATCTGGTGTAAAGTGTGAGGCGAGGACGATTATAAAAGGCATTTACTAGACTTGCTCAAGTCTTTTGATTATGAGCATCCATTGATTTATTAGAATAAATCAATATGAAATGCATTACACCATGTAAGCTTCCTATAGTTGGCCCAAGAATCTCTGAGGTGGAGAGTGGGGTAGGGATGGGGCGGGGGAGGTACGGGAGGCGGTGGTGGCAGACCGGTAGGCAGAGGTGGAGGGGTAGGACGTAGGACACAGGAACTGAGGCCAGTCTAAGGATGTACGTACACTGGCCACCAGAGCAAACGCTCGTTACGCACCTTAGCTGTAATCCATGGCCACCTTAACCCTGTAACTGTAATGTCTGTCGTTCTTCATATTCTCTAAGCCACTTTTCCGTATAAAACATTATAATTTGTGTGTATTTTGAATAAAATTGCCATAAAGCTGTACTTGATCGTCAATTTGTGATGTTATGAATATTTCACAGTGAGCAGTTCAGCTTTTCTAGACAGAGGTGGCGGCCCATCTTATGGAACGTTGATACTCCACATGTATAGGTGCGGGTGTGTATTGATCGATGCGCTAGGGTCAACTCAAGTCTAGTTTGTACCTGTGGACTTCCCCTCTTTATATACCTTCAGCCTCTGATGGTATAGTGCAGTCGATACGAGGTCACTCTTCTTGACCTCCCGATATTCAACACCTACTTTTACTGTAACAAAATTGTTGGGTGGTTCATTTTCCAGGTGAAATGAACATAAAATATGAGATTTCGTTCCTCGTAGATATGGCCCGGTGACTGGGCTGGTCCACCTCATGGGGTCATCCACTCCCGGGTTCACTGTGCGTTCTCCTATGGATTTAAATGATCAACACTACTCCTTCATTTATTACGTCTTCTCTTAGTAACTAGAACCACTATTGGTACAACTGATACCACTTCAAATTTAGTACATATTTAAACTTGACCACTGTGCAAACTGCAACTTGTCCATTCAAATATATAGTTCTGCGTGAAAAATGTATACCTTACATCTATACACCACCTCGAAAACAACGTATTTTAATATGTTTATATATGTATGCCTATATTGTATATGGCATATGGCACAGTGTATATGGCATATACAAACTGTTTTCCTTGTATAAGTCAGTATGATGGAGCCCTATATATTTGCCACAAAGCATATATGAATTAAAGTATCTTGTGTGTGACATATATACACTGATCGTGAAGATGGCATGCTCTCTTTTCTGACATTTGGCATACGCATGTTAAATATATAGTGAATATGAATATTACATCTTTATATAAACGCCAAAGAAAAAACACTCCCTTACACCCACATCGACTGGCCGTCTTTGGCACCACCCAGCTGCCCGGCCGCCAAGCTGCCTACCCACCTATGCCCTGCTATGCCTTGCTAAGTGCTTTGCCTAAAAATATTATTGTATATGGGCGGGTGCACGGCTGCTCAGACAGGTATGCAAAGTGGCGGCGGCTGCAGAGGTTGCGATAGTATAGCAGCGGTGGTCGTGGCGGTGGTGGCAGCAGTGTGGCGGCGGTTGTGGTGGATGGGTGATATCTGAATAGACTTTGTGCTATATATATACAGGCCTAGAATTATAACCACAGAACAATGGTGTTTTCAAAGTAAAATCTATCCAAAAAAATGGTTGGTATAAAAAGTACACAATGCTCGGTTTCTTATTTGTAATTAATCAATTGATACACGATAAGATTTTATAAAAGTTTTATAAAATAAATTGATATTATAAGATCGCAATTTTCATATTACCCGAACTTGACTGGTCAATGGCAGATTTATAAGAAAACAACAGTGATGTCCCCTGGGAACAGAGATCAGAAGGATAGGACAATGCTAAATAAATATGCATAAACATAACAGCAACTGGTCTAGCATAGGGTACATCCAAAATCAGGCAAATATATATGATGCCAAATAGAACCAGATCAGGCCATGCAAACTGTTGGAATAGAATAGAAACGGAACATACATGTTGATAACGCAATTTTGTCCCATCAGCGCCAAACTCTCTGTCTATTTTCAACTCTCGTTAGGAACAACAGCCCTGACGAAGGACACCTCCGCGGTCGACCTACTGGTTGAGAGCTCTTCAATTGCATTGGATTATGTGTGTCGTCCATAAGGAGCGAAATCCTCGTTAATAGACTCGTTTGAGAGAACACCCGGACAAAATAGACCTGAAAGACACCTTGGAGGAGACTTGAACGAGGGCTCCTAGTAGCTAGAGGTGGCGACCTATAATGGTATATTTGGGAACTAATCTAATCATTTATGAATATATGTGAATCTAAACGGCCTACTCAGAATCAGGAACAGTCTGTGAAGTGCATACAGGGACAATGTTAAGGTCAGGCAGAGTTGGTCATTACCCCCATGCTAGTAATGCCCGACCCGTTTATAATAGGGTCTGTGAAGTGCTACAGTGACATAAAATTCACCGATTCTGACGTGACCGATGTGTGTTTAGGGGAACGCTGCAGGTAAACCTTTTATATTGTTTGTCAGTATGTTTGTATATGAATCTGTCTCACCTCTGGAATAAATGTCCATAGGCTTAACATTGGGATCTCGTTCTCCATGCCCCTTCAAGAATTACAGTCCGTTCTTCATGGTCTATATCTTGTTTGTTGCCCATTCTTTTAGTGTGTTCAGGGGTAAGATAACAACAAAAAATCAACTCGTTTTGGTCAAAGAAGTCGTTCTCCAACTTGTTTGAATGCTATGTGATATTCACTCGGCTGTCACCACATTCATATCACTCGGCATCAAACTCGTGGAGAACGACGACTTTGACCAAAACTTGTTGGTTTCTTCTCTAGTATTCCATGACAACCATAGTATATATATGCAGAGGCCTTAGGTGGAATATGCGCGTTCACGCCATGGCGTAAATATTAATAAACTGAATAGCTTGTGCTGTTTAGATAGGTAATACATTTCCTAACGCTCTCGTATTACTGTGTCTCTATCTTTCGGGGTTTATGACCGACTGTCAACGAAACCATCGTTTATTGTCCATTGAAATTGTTGGTCAACTTAGACCCTAGTGACTGCTCATTAATAAAAATGAACGAACTCTGAAGACCCTATTACACACATCGTAGAGCTATAGTGACTTACAGCAGGATGATAGACTACTTCTGATTTCCATGTCTTTTTTTCCTGTAACCTGTGCCTCGATGTTTGACACACTTCCAACGTCACCCTCCAACTCCTTCCTCACCCCCACCCGCCCTTCCTATGGCCCCTGCACTCCCTTACTAACCCCTGACTTCCTACAGCACCATTTGACTGGTGAGACCGGTTTCAGTCAAAGATTCACGCCTTTTATAACATTTCTCTAGTCTCATATCAAATATGATTCATTTTCAGACGAATGCTTTAATTTTAATGAAATATTTATGCTATGTGTGAAACAGAAGAGGGAAAGGTTTTTTAGGGAGGGTGCATTAAACAGAAAGTAATTGAAAGGAACGTTTGCAGAACCTGGGCTGTGAGGGAAGAAGGTGATGTTTATATAGTGAAGGAAATCCTCTACCGTCAGAAATGTGTCTATTTACTTTCGGGATCAGCAAAGATATACAGCGAGATTTTCGCAATGAATAACTCTTTCCCAGGAGGCCTTGCAATTGATCAAGTTATCAAGAAAAACACAAATATCGCGTTCAGAGTGTCAACATTATGCATACTTCAAGCACACTTTTGGATTTTTTTTTTTTGATAAACTACAAGAAATCAGAGAAGATGCGGAGTCTATGGTTCTATAGGTCTAGAGTTGGATTTTTGTTTGCCTGAGGTTACACTCGGAGTAATCTTTTTTTATTGCTTTTGTGGTACTCGGACTAAAACACTTGTTTTTTTTGTAATGCAGTAAACTCCGGTTATGCACATTTTTTTTGTGACAGGAAACTTGAAATTTGATTGCTCCTTCCTATTGTTTGCTTAGGAATACAAATAATGTAAGGATTGTAAATGAAATGATGATACATTTTATCTCACCCCTCGTACAAGTTTAGCCATAGGAATAACATTAGAAAAATATACTCAACGCTCACCCTGGTAAAGTTACAATACTACGCCACGGCCGTGGCGTAGTGGATTTGCTAAGTATATTCCGATTATTCTGGAGTTGTGATGTTATTTAAACGATAGAAAGGGGTAAGATAAATCCAGAACCGCACTCGAATCGAAAATAGACAATACTCCACTCGTTTGGCTGTGCCATAATCGTCACTCGGCTTCGCCTCGATGATGATTGCGGCCCAGCCAAACTCGTGGAGTATTGTCTATTTATACGATTCTCGATGCAGTTCTATATAACTATTGTGACCCTGCTGTGGCATATTTAGGAGAAAAAAACCACTTTTGCGGAAGGTCACACTGGAAGAGGAAATAGGAATATACGTGTAGAACACAGTATAGTCAATGTTCCATCCTCCGATGACAAGGTGAGTCACTATAGATTTCCTTTACAGTTTCCATGAAACGTTTGTTAGAGCCCGGCTTTGTAAAGACGTTCAGTACATTGAAATGCTACTAAACTTACTTGATTTGATTTATTGTCATTGCTGTTTAAGGAGGGGAGCAACTTTAACCGAAACAGGTTGTCTGAAGGCGTCCTTTCAGCAATTTCCTCAATGACAGCGATGGTTACGCTGTCTGTGTTAAACGACGTTCACCCAATTATGTAATTCAGTGTTGCCTTTTTTGTATAAAGCTTTTTCTTTAATTCATAATCGAGCAATTTACATGCCTACATTTAAAATGAACTGTAAATGTAGTCGTCGGCCGGCCTAGGCCTATGTCAGAAGGAATAACCTATTCCAAAAGAGTTTCTTAGCTATTAATCTATATGTTATACTGAATACACCAGAGATAGGTCTATGAATCATTGACAGTGCTTCGAAAGTTCTAGATTCTACAGTAATCCAGCCATAAAACCTGATACAATATATAAGTACACGGTTAGGGCTTTAGAATTAGGACCTGCAATAAGAACTGATGATATGTAGAAAGAATTTTTCGTCTATGCGGTAAACGAGTCACCTGTAAAAGTTGGTCTTATTTACATAGACTGGCCTGGCCGACTGGCGAAAAAGATATACATGTATATCATGTAGGGAAGGAAATGTTTGCTAGTATGTCAGGAGTTCAGCCTATCACAAAGACGCATGCCTTCTTTAGCAAATAGCATATATGTTGTATCAAAGCCGTGAACAATGGGTACAATGCATCTGCAAGGGAAATACAGGACTAACAACAACAAGACTAGACTAGCTTATAACAAAGAACAAATTGAAGCAAAAATTACGAGGTATTCTGAATTAGTTTTGAAGCTGTTCCCTTTCCTCATGAAAGCTAAGTTATGGAAAGTAGCTCATTGTTTCTCTTCCCGACTGAAATCGTAATATATACATATATATTAATCCAAAAACAACCTATGTTATCTCAATGTTCTTCTGTGTTTCTGATTAAAATCCGATGATATTTTGCACCACATCCTTTGTGCTATGCTCATGATTTCGAACCTCCACATTTCTGTGTTTCGTTTGTCCCTTTCAACGGAAAATCTACGGATGACATTGGGGTTATATTGTTCTAGATATCTAGAAATGAAACATTTGTGTACCCACCTAGCCAAGATGCATTGCAGTGGTAGTTCATTCCATATACCCACCATCGTGTATATGGGACTTTTCCGGAAGAAAGATGTCTTTGGACATTTTAAATTAATTAAGATTTTATCCTGCCTTCTAGTTTTCGGACTTTCAATCGGAGCTAACTGCTTCTCATATTTCCTTATATTTAAAAGACCCAGATATTTTCTTCTTGTTTCGAGCGTTTGTACCTTACATCTGTGATGTAGATATTCCGTGGAATACTCCCCCCTTAATGTTCTCGTGCAGATTCTCAAACCACGATTCTGTAGTTTTTGAAGTTTGCCTTTCAGGCTGTTTGTAGCTCAGGACACGAAGTATCTAGGATAATCAAATAGTGGGGAGATCAAGGATTTGTATATTTCAACACTGGTCTGTTCACTAATATTATGCTTAATTATTGCTAATTTGAACAGTCTGTGATTGACCGTCCTAGAAGTATCAAATGGCTATTTCACCCCTACCAGATTTGACTGAATGATTTATGGTAAAATACCTGAACATCTTGTTTGTACACGTGTATATACAATGAAGACTGGCCCCAGTCCTTGTACCCTTCCACCTACCCCACGCCTCTTCTCCTCGATGGACTAGTCAAGAGAAATTTGAAATTATCAATTTGTTTTAACAATTCAATGAATGCTCATTATCAAAGACATAAGCAAGTCTATATACAGTGCTATGCCTTTGGTTGGAAAAACTATTCCCAAGCTATACCCTATACTACGCCCATTCAGCAGTATAATCTATTTAAGAGGGGGCGTCCACCAACCACGACAAGGCTGCGACAACGGCTTTCCGACAGGGTCCACGACAGCTCTATGATTAGAAGCCTTGTCGTAGCCTTGTCGTGGTTGGTGGACCACAGTTCCCGACAAGAGGCTACGACAAGGCCACGACAGGCTGCGACATGAAGCTTGTCGGGGGCCTGTCGGGGGCCTTCCGACAAGGTTACGACAAAATCGAACATGTTCGATTTTGGTGGCGTGTCGTGGCGTGTCGTGGCGTGTCGGGAGGTTGTCGCAGAAGTCTATGATAGAATATTTAGGTGGAGCGCGCACTTCCCGACAGGCTGCGACAAGGGGTCACGACAGCCCCCCTTCTCACGACAAGGCTGCGACAAGGCTGTGATTGGAACTCTCTTGTCGGCGCGTGTCGCAGCCCTGTCGTGGTTGGTGGACGCACCCCCCAAGAAGACAAATGATGGTCTTGTATACAGACGGCTCTATAAAACACTCGCTAATGCTCGTATAAAACTACGCGTCAACCCCTCGTGGTTTATGACCGCCTATCCACAAGACCGTTGATTATTGCCTATCTATATACCTACATGATATGATTTTGGGGGACGATCGAGGTTGTGATGACCTGAGCGGGCCGGACAAAGTGTTGTTACCACAAGTACAGTGAAATCCCGCTTCCGAGACACGGGTAAGCGACGGCCTAAACGAATAGGTATTTCGGTGCCGAATGCTTCTCAGCATTGGTTAAGGCGAGACTCTGGAGGGAAACCTTGTCATATTCGAGAGGGCGAAGTGGGGCGAACACTCTGGATTATCTAAATCGCTTGTCTGAGGTGTGTGTTTATAGTTACACCAAACAAGAGCATAGGATGAGCACAAGTCTCTTATTTTTACAACAAAATATAAAAGAACAAAAATCCCTTTGAGGAGTAGATGAAAAACCAGTAACAATCTAAATATATATGGCAGCATTGAGAATAAAGTTATACATGGTTGACCCCCGAGAACTAGTTAGGGAATTCTTTTAAAGATGACATAATTGTAGCTATTGGCGAAAACGAGTTTGTCATATAGAATCCGGATGTTCCTTCTCTTTAAAACAATATCTTTTTTTTTCTGTCCTGCCAAAACAGAACTGTGTTGATATATTCTTAGGTAATAGAGGGAGTTCAAGCCCTAATTGCTTTGTTTCCGGTGTGTGCACCATGACCGGAAGCAAAGTGCAAGCCTGCGAACGAGAGCGTGACTTAGTCCGTCTACAGAACCGCATTCAGAGAGCCTGAGCGCCCTGGCCCTGGTGACAATGGGACGTAGTACAGTAATCTCCGTGCAAATTCCTTGTGATGCTGGGTTTCAACTTACACATGTTGGACTATAAAACTGGCTTCAGTCCCCATCCTAGGCCTACCCCTTCACCTACCCTACCCTTCCTCTCCAGGATACAGGCTTAAGTCCCTACATGTATCCTATTCCTACCCTTCCAGCTTTAGTTTTATCATTAATTGAATGTTCATAATCAAAGACTTGAGAACAACTAGTGTAGGAGTTGAAGGGTTATGTGGACCATGCCTAAACCTCTGATGTGAGAGTGGCAGCGCCTCCAGAAGAGGCCAATCCGGGCACTGAATTGGAAATGGTAGCAGCGCCCCTAGAGGCAGTACACACTGCGCCGCTGGTGAGGGTCCTGTCACAGCTGTCACTTGTGAGGAGGTAGCTGGACTGGAAGTGGAAGATGTGTTTGTTTTGATTATAGGCATCGTCGTCATTGTCAACGATTACTTCTGAAAGGATGGAGCATACTCCAGTCGTTCATCATGGTATATAGAAGCACACTTGGGTGCGACAGAAGGAGATGTTTGTATGGTACAAGTAGGAGTTGACTATAAGCCGGAAATGTTATTTGTGGGTTAAGGTGAAAACACAACAACCAAGTGAAAGAAACGATTTCCTTCTCATAGACTTAAATCAAACCAGCTTACCGCTGACGAATGTCCCAAGATAAATAAAGAATTAAAAAAAAAGACTTTGGGAAAGTTGCCACCTTAGTGCATAAAGCTTATTAAATCACTTAAACATCGTAACAAGACAAAATTCTAGGCAATTGAATGGGGAAATGAACGGTGAAAATGATAACGAGACAGTCAATAGTTCAATTAGTCCTTGAGGTGGAGTGTGTCTGATCTGTCAGATCTTTGACTAATAAAATGGGGATCAAACTCAGAGAGAGAGAAACAGCACAGAGAATCACCCTCCACTGATGTTAAATGTTTTAGACGTACGTAGAAACAAACAACGTGTACCAAAGTTGTATGGAATATCAAAACATGAAGAGTACATAACAAACTTAGTAAGAAGTATAAGTAGTGAATGTGTCAATGAATTTAAAAGGAAAATGCACAAAACAAGTGAATACGATAAAGGCCCATACAATAGAAGCACGAAGTTGTGGGAAACTCTCCCCATAGAAACGTCGTGTTCTGACAAGCTAAGTCATTTGAAAAGGGTCATAGACACAACCATGGACTTCATCTGCAGACCATTGACTAACAGCTGGAACGGGCCAAGAGGTAGTCAACTGGCAATACTTAAACATTGTAATATTTTGCCTACAATTATAAGGTGAAGCATAAAACTATTGAAAAAGGAAACACTGAGATACAGAACTATGTTTTTTTACGAGGAATCATAATGCTTCACATCTCAACCACCTATGCACTTAGGTTGAGAGCGTAATGGATTACCAAATTCTGAAAACTTGTACAAATGTATTATATAATTGGAAGAACTCCCTCATGGGGAGAAATTGAAATAAACACTTCTATCAAAAGGGGAAAAAAGCACCAACTACGGCTACGTACGTTATAGTACCGTACTTGTCACTTACATTTTCATATTTATACCTAGATAATAAATTCATAGTATAGAAAAATGATAACAATTGCCTTCTTCACCTATTACCTCTTCTCTGGAATCTAACGTCCTAAATGATAAAAGGTTAAAAGATCCAGAACCTAGACAGACCTAATTTGATGTTGTTTTCACTGTGACGATCATATTCCACTTATATGTGACCACATGTCGATTCTCCGAGAGACTCTTATATTTCAAAAACCAACAAAATCCTGCACCATAAGTGGAGAGAATTTATAGAAGTTAGATGGATAAACATTTATTCCGCTAAGCAGTTTGCATCGGAAAACAGGAACGTTTCTTTTTTTGTCCTTTACTGGTTGCCTGCCCATGAACATATCCAAACAAAACATCAAATCAAATGTCAACATTAGAGGCACATGAATATATTCATCTCCCTGCTGGGGCCTTTTCTATTCACCATATATGAATGGAATTAGGTAAATTCTCTCTCCTTTTTTAGATAGGTTATGCTTGAACGAAAAAGCGGTGAATGGTATATTGTGATAGACGCCCAGCATGCGTTTTCTGAATTTCTAGTTTATAAAATCTGAGATGTAAATAGACATTGGTCCTATAAAGGACAATGCAGCACCCTACATAACGCACTCTACATAAAGCAGTATTGAGAAATAACTACATAAAGTGGTTCCCCTGTCCAGTCATTTGTTCAATCATTTGTCTATGTGTATATTGTACTGTCTGTGTCATTTGTGTCAGTTGAGTTAATTATGTCTTGTTCGAAACTTTAACTAATACCCTTAACAATGGCAAGATGAAGTGACCCTTCTGTTAGTATGAATTCTCAAATTGTGAACTGTAGTAATCACTTTATGCACATGTATTGTTTCTCTACTGCAAGTACGAAGAAGAACGCCCTACTGCTGGGCCATTTGTATCTGAAACCATTCAATGTTCTGAATGAATATATATACATAACCGATGAAATATTTCTCTTAGAGATGCATTGAAAAGTTCAATAGTAGGACACAGTATTATTGTCACACTTATCACTATCGATAACGACTACACTGAAAGAAACAGTTAGCAGTGATGTAATTATCTTTGAGTCTTGTGATTTCCCTTCTAAGCAAATATGATTCTTCAATGACGTCGCAGCCCTGGTTGTGCCTCTGCCCTTAGTCAGTGGATTATTGTGTATCTCTATTCAGATGCTGCTGAGTGAATATTAGAGGTTCAGCAATCCTGATATATTTCCTAAACTACTGACACACCGTATTTATGGCGTGTCTATTAATGTCTTCAGTGTGCACACATATAAATCTCGCGCTGCAGTTGAATTATCTCGAAAAACAACCGTGACACAACAGATGACAAGGAGGCTAAAGCCGGTATGACTTACGTTTTTAAATCTATATATCAAAAAAGAAATATATAAGTACCCCGCCGTCAGAGTGGATACATGAGATGTATCAAAAGAGAATAGGAAGACCATTCCCTCTGAAAAACACTGATAGCTTTTTAAAACTATAATAGATCAACTGACAAGGCTATGACTATTTTATTACTGTGGCTGCTTGTAGACTACCCGTTCAGCCGAACTCCCACGACTTTCGACACGCTCCGAGATGGCTACGATTAAGCCAGGCTCCCACTATGCTTCAAACACACTATAGCAAACGTTCCAACACCCGGTGTTCTGATGTGGTTTCTGACACACTCTGACCCACTCCCACATGGTTCCGACAGAAAGGCTGTGTCGCAGGCATTCCAACAAAATCTAAGAGAATGTGTCAGAAGCATTCTCTACTATGTGTAAGCTATGCATGCCCCCTCCCGACACGATTACGAGACCGATGGCACTACGGACCAATGGCACCTGGACTGATGGCACCTCTTCAGACCGATGGCAACATTTTTCTTAGACTGATGGCAACACTACCTAGACTGATGCCACCACTCACTTAGACTGGTGGTTTTAGCCAGGTTATACTGTCTGCAACAGTTTTCAACTACCAGGTATTATAGCATATTCCACTATTAAGAGAAACCCGTCCTTTCCGACAGAAAAGATGATTCTGTGTTGGAAGCATGTTGGACTCCTTCTCATAGTATGTTGGAAGCACAGTGGGAGCCCGGCGTAAAGGGAGAGGGAAAATTGTAGCTTGTATATGGTAACTGCGTATGATAGCTCTCTCTTAATTGTATGTGTTTAAGTTCTTAAGTGGTAACATGATATAATGGATATTAGAAATTGAAGGCAGCTGCCGACTATTTCATTTAGTCGCTAGTAGATTGCAATCCCATCCCTCTCCATTGTTTCGGGTAGACTCTGTATATGGGTGGGTGGGTGCCTAAAAGAAAGGCCTCGAGAACTAGTACCTTTATAGATTTATTTATTTTCAACCCAAGTTTGGTGTACAAAAGAGCTCTTGTAAGCTGAAGCTATAAAGTTAATGTGAGAAAAAAAAATTGAAATGCAATTGAGAATTATAGGCAGGGTATAAGAGAATCTAAACCAACCCAAACTGTTTTGCAGGGCAATGAATACAGAAACAAATGACACACATAACAAGAAGTGTAAAACGGTGTGGAATGTCTATAGTGACACGCATTCCACAGTCTGTCGTCGGGCCAATCACATTAGCCACTAAATACTGCTAAATGGGTAACCACGTGTCATCTAGTGTGCTACAGCGGACACGACATTTGTCCATTAAGTGAACAAAGAAACTATCGTATCTTAACCGGCCTTAGATAGTAGCCAGTGTATTAGATTCTGCTTACCTCCGCAAGCAGACATGGTCCTGGTATTTGCTCACGTATTGAAATAATGTCTTTAATCTGCGGGTGTTTTATCAATTGATCTCTTCAACGGTCAAAGTCATGTTATTAACACCCGTAAATATTGAGCCTAATGAAAGCAGACAGAGAAAAACAATCGTTAATCTGATAATATTCAAAGGCATCAGACGTTCCAAGGCATAAGGAGTTAAATTCAGTACCTCAACTGGATATCCTTCTTTTTGTCTTTGAATACACTCTACAACCTTTCCGAACATGTTGGAACAGAACCAGTTATACCTAGAGACACGCATGGAGGGTCGGTAAGCATATATATATATGTCTCCGCCTGCTTGAAATTCCCCTGGTGAATTTGATGAAAGTAAAAATACCTTCATCATTTTTGCTGGAAAAAGCATTGGGAAATTATCCTGTGTTTTATGTCTGAGTTCCCTCATCTGCAACCAGGAGATATTTTGGAGCAGCATACAATATTTCGCGGATGGCATCGCGTTCGATTATGCATGACAATAATGCCGTGACCAGCCTGGATATATCACTTCTTAGAGCATACCGCCGTTTGCATCTTAAGGCTGGCGTCCACTGAGCTCCTGATACCCTACGACAGACTTTACGATGCATGCATCGGGGTGCATCCTCGGTCGCATCGGCTAAAGCTATCATTCCAACGCGCTTTCGATTTGGTGTCTGAAGATACACCGTAAAGCCCTGCCCCCACCATATTACCAAAATTATATATTACAATATTAAAACTCAGCCTCAGATCTACATTGATACACAGATTGAATTGTAACCATAGTTTTTGTCTTGGTCCTCCCAAGGCGTGTCTACGCTCTACGATTTCAAACCATCGGACCTCCTGATAGGCTATGATTTGGGCATTTCAAACCGTGGCCATCGAGAAGTACGTCGTAGACCATCGGCATAGGTGGGGCAGTGCATATGGCCTATCTATCGTAGTGAATCGGGAGGTCAGTGAACGCCGTGCCTAAATCAGTCAATATTGTGTATATATCTATTCAACAGCTATCTCTACGTACTTCCATTTGTTCTTCATATCCTGGACGAGGTTGTGAATGTGTATTTTACATTCGTTCATGTCTGAATTTCTGCGGTGTGTTCACTGTTTAACAACTACTTGACGGAAAATCATCAATCACATTTGTCGTGGTTTTTTTTCCAGTTTGCATGTTGTCACTGCACCAGCAACAATTTTTATTTGGATAAAAGCAAGGAGCTTTCGTCACGCTTCCTTGCTTCTGGGGTCTCCTTGCCATCTATGGTGAACATCTAGATACTACATAAGCCACCAAAGGCAGTGCACTGTTGACGTGCTGGCGAGCTCCCTCCACGTGCCTCATTGGATCTATAAACTCATCAATGACATGTGCATCATGATAACTGACCTTACGTCACACTTGCATTATGCACATCGCACCATTCATCCTGTAAGCCAGGGGCCTGTGGAATAATTTAGACCCTTCCTGTACACCAACAAGATCGAGAGGTGATGTGACTCAACTTTATTTAGACTTTCCGTCTTAGAGAAGAAGTTTGAATTCCTAACTCCACAGCATCAGATGTGTGGCAGGTCACCTAGGATGCGTTAGCAGGCAAGTTTATATCTAGGAGGGCAGGTTGGTGGGTAGGCAGGTTGGTGGGTAGGCAGGTTGGTCGGTAGGCAGGTTGGTGGGTGGGTGGGTGGGAGATGTTGAGTTGGTGGGTAGTTCGGTCGGTGATTGGACAGGTTACTGGGTGCATAGGCATGTTGTCAGCAAGGCAGGGTAATATTTCAGCATATCCCTGTTTTATTTTTTTCCTTGATTCCCTCTTTCCTTCACTCTCTCTTCGAATGTTTCTATTAAACATGACATCATACGCTACTTGACCCCACCTCCCCCTTGTCATGTATAGTCATGCACAATAGACCCCCCCTACCGCACGACTTCATTTATGGCGGCCCCTTACCTTCATGACACTAGAAACATGTCGAGCAAATCAGTGTAGAGGACATATAACTTTGCTGTTATGATAGACCAGACATGCTTCAAAAGTAATATCCTTTGAAATATATCTGGCGCACAGCCAAATTTGCTCTGACACTGAATTGAAATTCTTGAACCGTAATATGGATTTGTATCCGCCCTGAATTCGCCATTCAGTCATTCGAGTTTTTCATGTAGACATACTAAGAAACAACTCTAGAATTAAGGGAAAAACTGGTTCCCTTGTATTCATGATCAAATCTTTGTTGTTGCAACGAGATCTTATTGCGGGTGTTTGGAGATATTTCCATAATACTTTATATTGGTTTGTAGTAGTTAAAAGTAGCATGATATTAAAATCATCTCTTATCATACACCTATGACCTTTATCTTGACTAACTACACACCTTGCAATAAAATGGGAAGTAAAACATCTGCTCTCGAAGGGCTGCCGTCGTAGACGGACAGCGCAGAAACCTTAGATGTCTATAGATTTTATTTCTAGTTCTGCACTCATCCAAGCTGACTAATAAATATACATGTATGTGTATATAGAAATGAATCAGATCCACTGTCACTTGATCAGTGCCCTTCCCCCGCCATACACACATGCATTGATGACTGTAGTTCAATGACGATATCACTAAATTGATAAATCTAAAGTCCAAACTGGACAATACATATATGTCGATCTGCATCAAAGTTTGTAATTTTTTCGGTTACAAATCCCCGCGCCTTTATGTAATGTTAAAAGCTTGTACAGGATGATTTTGTGAATGATATTTTAGCACTGACAGCTCTGCTTTCGTCATAGTAGCAAATAATTTAGGTCGACCCGTCTCCGTGTGGTCACGGTTGATAAAACCTGACACTTTCCCCACCAATGTTAGACAATACTATTATGACAAGATGTATTACGAGTAGTCATCCTTTTCTTACGAACACGTCAAACCTCACCCCGCAGCTGGTCTCACTCCACGGGGTTGACAGATCATTCACTGGAGTGAATGCCATCTTTCAGTTTGTCCACAGCTGTTCGCAGCTGATATTGAGTAATCGTGCAGTATTCAGGGATGAGGCAGCAAAAGAGAGTGAAAAAACCACCAATAGTGAGATAATATCTGACGATCATTATGCTATTCAGTTTGTACCTGCACAACATCAGAGCAAATCACTGGGGAAAATGTCTACCTGCCTATCGCCACCACCTTTTGTTACCCGGTACTGAAAAAATACCTTCTACAAATAGCATATTTTCTCAATGTAAGCACCAAGTAATTTCATTATGGCAATCATTCATCGAATCCAAGGTTATAATTTCGTGTGTCAGTTGAAAGGAAAATGACAAATTTGAAGAAAAATCTTTGTCAAGGATAGATGAGTATTTTTGTCGTCGACGGTATGGATATTTCCCTTCTGTGCTTACCGCATGGACCAGAACCAGGAATGTTTTACATCATCAGAGGCGAAACCGTTTTATAAAACCCTTGGGGACCGTCGTGTAAAGTATTACTGATAATGATTTCTTTTTCTATACCTAATTTTTGATTGTCATAGGTATATGTTTATATGCTCATATAAATGCATATATGTATATGTATATAAATTTGTATTTCAAGTAAATCTGACACTAACGCCCCTAACGGATTTATATGAAAACGATGCCCGGTGGCACCACCATGGGTGCATAGGGGACAGAGCCATTGTTGGTTCATGATGCAGTCTCACTAGGAAGTCGGGGGACAAAACCTGTATTCTGGCTCTTTGTTCTTACGAAATTCAGCTGCCTTTCAATGTTTTACCAAGGTTCCTTTGACTCTCTACACCAATTCCAGAGCAGGAAGATATAATGATAAAATCCAGGACATATGTGAGCAAGGCAAGAAAAGTGACATTTCCCAATTATCACTCATTTCTTTTGCACCTCCATTAGTGAAGAACAGCTACATTTTCACCTCGTTTGGTGAAGAACACCTACTCGGGGGCCGTCATGGCGGCGCCCATGGATCATAGGCTATATGCCGTATATGGTACCGCGCTCTCAGGTGAGGCATTGTCCCATTCACCTGAGAATCTTTCGAGAGCAGACACGGACATCGGTGAGTCATGCGCTCTTTCTTTGCACTTTTGTTGGTGATAGTAGTATGCCAATTGGGCAACGTACAGTATGATATGCGTACGCATAGGAATGGCTGCCCTTAATGAACTAATTCTTCTGCCAAACGTCTAGAAGTAGCGAAGACCTTGCTGAACTTTTTGTGTTCGGAGAAGGCACAGTTGGAAGCGCTAAGGAAGGAGCGGAACAGGCGGAATTGACCAAAATGCGATGACCGAACAATTATCTTGGGACGCTCCTGGGGCAAATGAGATTTTTCAGGCTGAAAATCAACAATATTGTGGAGAGATCTTTTCACTACGGAATCAGGTGGGTCCGTTGACTTCAATGGTGCCTGAAATGAGACTCTTGATGGTTCAATATAGTCCTCAAAAAGATGGTGGCAGCAGACCTTCCAAGATGGCGGTGGTAGACAGGTCAGCTGCACAGTTGCAGACATCGGCAGTTGCTCTCGTTCATTCTTCTACCACACCGTAAGTGAGTGCGACCCTTGCATTGAGTTAACGGTCAGATGGAGTGATACCAAGCAAGGTTCGAGGTTTCTTCCAGTCTATAGTTCGTCCACCACATCATAGTCGGGATTCAAGCCTTTCAAGATGCCCATACTTGCCAAGGAAAATCAGAAAAACCTCGTAAGTATGAGATATTTTCAATTGAGAATCACTTGTTTGTACTATATCAAAGCCCACTTTGGACTCATTATTGAGTACCAGATCTATGCTGGTAAAGGGCATAGACGTCGCCAACTATGCTGATCATATTTCTTTTTAACTGATCATCTGATCGCAGCTGGGGGTTGCGGCCCGAAGTCCCCATCCTGTAGGGGTAAAGGTAGAAGGGGGATCCAAAGAAATGTACTAGGGGAATGTAATCGCAACTGTGCGTTATCCTCTGCCATCGAGAGGAAGTCCCTCTGGCAGAGCAACTCTGGACTGGACTGTACTGGACATAATGCATGTTTTTTATTACCCACCAAATACGGAGTCTCCATAGGAAATGTATAGAGCACCTGGAATCAGCTACTGGGAGATTCTGACATGGCAGAATCTCCTGCAGGAGATTCGGAAAAAAGTCCCATCCATAATGAGGTCAAATTATCATGTATTTCAAAATAAGTTTCTTGAATGTTCATTCAATATTAATTATTCATAATCAGTCATAATAATCTCATTTAGTATCAGAAGTCACAGTCATAACATGCTTTGCATGCTAAAATCATGGTGAAATGGCGAACTACATTATTGGTGTAAGTCTATGCTGAATTACTGCCACGCATGAGAGTGCTGTGGTGTCTGGAACTAGATATCATACAGAAACATCTTCATTGCAATAGATTTGTTATTAATCGTGTAGGTGGGTAATAAATACAATAACGACTGGTTCTGTATACAAATGACCGTAATCTCCTTATAGTTGACGACGTGATATCCTCGCTAATCGCTCGGATATTACTACGCGTCAACTACTCGGAGATTACGGCCACTCGTACACAAAACCAGTCATTATTGTGTATGTATCTACCACACACAAAAGAGAGACCTCTATCAGCTAGGTCAGGCAATGCTTAAAACTTCAGAATTCTAACCTTTCACACATTGCAGTTTCATTTACTCTGTTCACCTAATATGCTATAAAACAGCTAAAATAAGAAGTGAAATCTATACCGACTTGTAATTGAGAATGACTTGTATACTGAATTGTGACTGTTATTATAATCAGTAAAAAGAGCGTTGCTCGTTATAAAAAAGCAAAGACCATCGTCGTTTAGCCAACTCAGACGTCGATAGACTGGAAAACCGCAGACCTATAGTTTTTTTATCACTGCTAGATGAGGATACGCCTTTCATATCATAGACATTCCCTGTGGCCGCTTCTAAACAAAGACTTCCTGTGATATTTTTCTACTGTAGAAATGGCCTGATTTGCATCGCGGCAATGATAAACGGTTTGTGTCAGCTACCTTGTTCCTGCTCACTCAACCTTCAGAAATCAGTCTTGTTAGATGTAATCAGAGACTGGAGGGAGCCACAGGTAAAATACTGTATAAATGACTGTAATTATTTGTAATACCATTTAATCAAGACATCGTGTTTAATGGCTAATTCGTCTCTCTTTTACACATATGAAAGTAACGAGAAGGAGCGTTTCTAATTGCAAAGACGAGATTAACTCCCAGGTATTCTTCAGACGTTCCATTTTTAGACAATAAAGTGTTAATTGATGTTGATGAGTAGTTTATCATCTTTAATCAGTTCAAAGTAACATACATTGAAAGAGGAATGCAATGATGTTAGCGTAATGACACCTGCTATCTATCATGCTTATCACTTGTTGGCAACTGTCACTGCTTTGCTATTAAACCAAAAAGTGGGAATTTCCCCTTTAAGCAATAAATCTGAAACTCCAGCTTAGATATATGACTATTCATATATTTATCGATATGCAAACTTTATTACATACGCTACTATATGCTAATTATGCAGGCATTCATACCGGACGACAATGCCTATCATTCAGAATAGTTTTCAGTCACGTTTGTCCGAATGGACACCCACATTTAAAGTGCCGTATGTGGTAGAACCATCTGCCAAGAAGTACCACTAAAATGAAGATTGTACAACTTTGTAACAGCTAATATATAGAGGCCTTCTGTGAGAGAGAGAAGGCCACTACCATTTGCCATTCGAAACAAAGGTATGTTTATTGATATTGAATACAAAAGCTTTGGTGTTCTGTTAACGATTGAAATTCCGCATAAAGCTGGTTATAATTTGGATAAAGGGAAATTGGCTTAATTGAAAATGTCAATGTGCTTAAAATGTAATACAGAAATATGAATGTCTGGAATTGTAAAACCGTCGTTGTCCAATCTTATTAACACTTTTAATACCAACTATTAACGAAAGTAAGAATGACGAATAGTTTTGAAAGGTTACAGGGCGTAATCATATGGTGAACAGAATAATAAAAATGAAACAATTGGTTTCCATATATATCCGTTTTATCAATACAAATGCCTATAATGTTGATCATCATGAAATTGTAAAATGGCCACTATTGTTACCAGCTTGAGGATGCGTTGCCGAGCCAGATAAGGAACAGGAGGCGGGTTGGGTTGTTGATCCAGACATACAGAATGCCTCTGACGCTGTTATAAACTGTGTAACATGATGAATTAGTAGTCTAGACCCGTGCACCTCTGAACACGTAGAAAAAGGATTGGATGATTGTCCAGCCAGAAGCACAGAAAACATCTTCTCATAACCGGTTAGGTATGTCTAGAAATATCGACAGGAAATCGTACCTGCGTGAGGTGAAATCAGGTCGAACAGGAATTTGCTTCAGATTACTAATTACGATGATTGCCCCTGATAACATGCATTACTGATACAGACATAAAGAGGCATGTAACCTTCTATTTGCTATATCCTCCTAACAGCACTACTGATATAAGCGGTGTGTGGCGGGAGCCTTTTGGATACACCCGATCTCTATTATGGGGTGCTGTGTGCATTGCCCAATAGAATGGGATGGACATTTTTTTTGCACTAATTAATAATGATACTGTGTGTAACATCTGGCATGGGAAACTATTTGTTTTTCCATGAATGTTAACATTTAGTTGTCAATCTAAAGGTATATATTTTTTATAAACGGATAGGTTTATATAGGATGAGGTCGTGGTTTCGACGTTCCAAACGTCTAACCAGGTAAGGTGCGATAAGGGTTAACACATTTTTTCCAAGGAACACTTATACTGTTTGTCCCGACGAATAATTTTTGAAAAAAGTCCGTTGGTCTTGGCAAAGCTGTAGGCAGAAAATGCAAGGCCAGGTCAGTGTTGGTGTAAGGAGTCTGTTTTATGATTCCACATGCTTAAGGTCTGTGGGTAAACCTTTTTTATCTAGTATATATATTATGGTGCAACTTATACACAGACCCATTTAATACTTTTTTTTTTAATACATTGATGACATTACATGCATGAATACATTCTAGAAACATGCCTGATATGTTGCATACGTGGGCATACAATTCAGGCCTATTAACAAGAAGGTATCAGACAATGTGGCCTATAAACTAATGTTATATACGCTGAAATGGATACATATGTCAACTCAAAATTCCCTCCTCGTTCGTCTTAATTATAGTTGCACCAATCTGAGTCCCTGAGAATACGCATAACCAACAACTAGTTCTTAGTTCGGAAAAGAAGATGAAAGATGTTACACTTCTTTATGAGTCATAGAAAATCGGTTCGCGATTGAAGCTTTTTTGGTATACTCCTTGAAGGTTAAATAAGAAAACTATGATGACTTAGGTACCTTGAGGCTTTATGGTTGGTTTAACCTTGCTTTTTGAAGGTAAGAAATGACCGAGATAGTAGAAAATATCTGACTCCTAACTGTACCATATTGTCACTGACATCAAGGAAGTATTACTGGCCAAACGTTTATAGTTAGGTCTTTTTGATGAATGACTAAATCAAAAGGTTATAGAAGAAGCAGGAGCAGTATCAAAGGCTCACTAGGGGCAAATGGTTATTCATCATTGATGAATGAGCGTGCAATTACAAAAGAAAAACAACTTGCCAATCATGCATCAGCCCGAGACTATAGCATCCAAACATCTCAAGCACCGATGTGTCTTAAGGTATTTCGGTCATGAGTGATTGGTCACGGTAAGCTGGGCACGCCTATTGGACCCTGAGACACCGACACCCTGCTCCTTTCCCAATACCGGAGTGAATAACACGTGTGAGCAGATAGTGAATGAATCGTATTTTGCAGCATGCTGGAAGTCTATACGTGACCACCAAACCTTTAGGTAACGCACTCTAATGAAATAATATAAGATTTTCACGTTCAACTCCGCCGGCTTACATAGATGCGATTGGTCCTAGAAATACCAATCTTATCAACACTTTTAATAACTATTGAATTGTCTTAAAATTTGCTGACTTTGATCACACTGCGCCCTGTCCAATAAAAGTAATCTCTCAGGTACCTTGTTGATATATAGCCTTTCCAGGTTTTTTTAAAGGAATTGATAATAAATTACCTAAACATTGCATAATTCACTTCCAAGTTACCTTTTTAATGTATCTCGATTTTAATGTTTGATACTTCATAATAATAGTAGCCAAGTCTGATGCTAGTACACCTCTGAGCTTTCTGTCCAGAAATCATATAAGATATTCTTTATATGATGAGCACTTTACACACTATAATTCATTCAATAAGACTAATCACGGTTCCTACTCACCTGCTGTGTTCTGATCCTCAGATTTACAAGTGTCAGCGTCCGTCAATGTTCACCCTTCATACCTGGGACGTTCTCTATTCAAGAGAGCAGGTGGCTTACTGTCCGATATGTCTAATTGGTGGGTTACCTCATCCCCATCTCTCCTGTTGTCACCTCTTCTGCCTGATCCCACTCCTCCCTCCAATTATATGTCGCCTGCCTGAATCTATCCATGTGTGGTAAGGGCTCTGAACGAATGGTGTCCTGTTGCAAGCATCCTCACCTTGGATGTCCGGTCAGGTCACCAGATGGACATTGCTGGAGCTATCATCATAACTCCTTCCCAACCCGCTCACGAGATATGTCTGCTTCCCAAGGTAGGCACTGGTGTGGCACCTGTTCTGTGTGTGTGGCGCCTAGCCGAGGGAGGATCTATTAACTGTGCTCTGTTTACCTGTGGGGATGTGTATAGTGATGTGTGCACCCGTGAGCCAGCACCAGGCACGACTCACAGTTGCAGCCTGCACCGACCAGCTAACAGCTCCACCTCACCACCATCGCCTCCTGGCGGCGGGTGCTGACACGCGTCGCTGGTCGCCGGCTGAAAACTATTAATAACACGGTGATTCCAGATTTATGTGGGACGTACTGAAGGACCCTTTGGGAACTAGGAGGGAAGATATATACAAAATATTACCATGATTTTGATATATGCGTTGCCGTATTCTCAGCGAAGTTGATGCACAGTGATATCCAAGCGAATGCTTAGACCCAGAGTGACTGTGTAATTCACTGGGAGGAGATTACGGGTGTTCGAAATCTCCTCTCTACACAAAGTGGAGATTATAGAAATAAGTCCCTTGAGTGCAAATAATGTGTGGGGAGATCGACAGTCATTTTGTCTTTTACTTGATAATTCAAAATTATCAAAAATAATAAATACAATATATAAACTAGTTTAATATAAAAAACAGTCGTAATCCCCTCGGGCTAGACTATAAGTAATATCCTAGCATTCGCTTGATTATTACTACACTCTAGTCCTCGATGATTACGACTGCTTGTATCTGAAAGCACTTCATGTTGTGTATACATACAGATACACACTATTGACTAGTTTCAGATACAAACGGATGTAACCTCAAAATGTGAGGCTATTGCATAGGATCAACTCCGAGACACATAAAACTGTTTTTATCTGAAACCAGTCTATATTGTATTTATTGTCCACCTTGATCCGACTAATAGTGTGTCGATATCAATTCGCTTTAGTCACGCAATATTTTTCAATATGCAATTTTTCCGCGTGTAACCCTGTGCATACAACATATATCCGTATTCACTGGGCATGTCTATACAAAGTTTTTATAAATTTACCATGGATGCTTTTACAAAGCGATCTTTGGAGTTTACGTATGTATAATTACCGCGTAGATGAGTCATTTTGGGCGTAGATAAGGTCAGCCTATTTGGCATCATATCTACGCCTGTTTCTGTGCACGTAGATTATGAACCTTAATCTACGTCTTCTTTCATCCTTGTCTACGCCACTGTTTGATTATTAAACTCTCTGCACATAGGGGACACCACTGTTGTTGGGTTTTTGTTTGCCATTGGTCATCCAAGTCTGTGGTATATCTAAAATCCAATCTTATATCACCAATTTTGCTTATGAAATCTTTCTAAATCCTGATTGTGTACCATATGACACATATCACATATAATGAACCCGACATTTTTAGGTGAGAGGCAGATAAACATCATATTTCTGCTGATATATATGCTGAACAATATAGAAGTAATTAGGTGCAAATTTACAAATACAATTCTCATCAACGTCAACTTTCTCAGAGTCGAATCTCTTACCGTTTATCCTCTCCATGTACTCCTAATACCCTCTACAACATCAGGAGCTCAGGTACTATATATATATATATAATCATATTGCAAATGATAACGATTTTATAGGATACATTAGTGTAGCATTTACTAGTATCATATAAGTAGCACCTATATTTGTTCACCTTAGAATTAAGGATTGGTCCGTGGTTACGTAAGTCTGTATACAGGATAACCTGTGATAGACGATCACGTGATTTGGCCTGGTTGAAAATCCGATCACAGCTGGCCTGGTAACATCAAAGTGATCCAGTGTCCGTGAAGAATCTGATCGTTCTTAAGGTGTAACAGTCCATATGTATTGTGATACAGAGAGTAGGTTAAGAATGTCCACATGTATCTATCATATATACAACACTGGGTCTAGAATTTCAAAGGTTAGGGCTCAGTTGCGGCAGAATATCTTGTGGTTGACAATATATATATGAGGGGTTTTGTATGGGTGGTAGATATGGGTTTGGAAGCCGGGGGGGGGGGGGGTCTGCCATTAAACACCTTGTTTAAAATCTAACTACCAAGGTATCCGTTTTACGCCCATTCATAGGGTCTAGTTTTTTTGTCTCTGAGGTCACTTCATCAACTCTTTATCCTACCCATAATAAAAAAACGCCATAGGTTTAACATTGACTCAGTGTATTTGACTGAGCGTTAAATAAAGTGTAATTTATGCATCGAGGTGAATAAAAAACGGACCAATCAAGGACGAGGTAACAAAAGTAGATCCGGCAGCATTGATAAACGTGGCCATCCTCCCATAAGTGTCAACACGCTACTAACATGGATATATACAAAGTTTTCTCTGTATATCAGTGAAATGGGGTAGGATAAATACGAAACCAAACTCGAATTAGCCTAACGCCTCGTGTAGTAATACACGACCTGCCCATCGTGGCATAAACATTGACAAGGCTAACTCTCGTTTGGTTTCTACTGATTATTCTAATAATCGGCAAATAACAGCTTAACGTTTGTATATCACCTGCAGAATGGAGGACGTGTCAGAATAATTTTACTGGAGCTCCATGTGTTCCTGAATGTGCAACCTGATCGTGTGACCTAATATGCATCTCTGTCTGGGTCAATGCAGGCATCTAAAGCTAATGTAGTCAAACTATTCAGGAAAAATCACTCCCCCCCCCCCCCCCCCCCAAAAAAAAAAAAATACAAAAAAAAGGCAAAATTGTGAACGTTAATGCTGCCAACGCAATTGACAGCTTGTATGGTGAATGGAAAACTCTTTTGGTGAATGCAACATTCCAAAACAATATATCATGGTTCAATAATTTTCAGATCACTTTATCTTCTATTCAGAAGTTCCCCTACTACTACCAACAACAGGCCTCATGTTTTAGGCATATCCTTTTAATGCCCCTCTCAGCATGTTCGCACTGTACATTGTCAGAACATGAATATTTTAGAAGAGCTGTTTCCTTCTGTTGCCCATGCCCCTTTTTTAAATAGTTGGTCCAGATAAGAATTAGGTACACGCCATCAAAAACGTCATAGTGTCCTCCGCAATAACAACTCCCTCTTGTCTATAATGTTGAGTTCCTGAGCTACAGTGAATGCATAAAACAGAAGGTGCATTTCCCTTCGCTTCTCTAGCATACATAAATCAGTTTATTGTGTTCTTATTCAGTGTTGGCTTAGGTTCAACTTTGATCCAATATATAATTCTGGGTATTTTGTTTTGTATTGCTGTATAATTGTCATATCTCTTTTTCCTTTTTTGTTAAAAGATTTTTATTTATACTGGAGTTGTTGCCAACTATCTGGGTCAACATCTGGCTCCTATCTTCCGATTATATTTCCCTTTACTATCCTTCTCTAGTCGTTTTTAGCTGTTTTCTTTTATCTAATAAAGGCATCTTTGTCTTATGTTCCTTACGCTGCTGGTAGGGCATTCCAGATTGAGCCCACTTCCTATATTCAACTCAAGACATGTGTTCAGTTTTGTTTATATTTTTCTACTGGGCTAGGACTGGTGCGTAATAAAGTCTGTTCTGTTGTTGCTTTCTTCAATAAGTTCAGGAATCTTGAAGGTAAGTGAGAGCAGATGCGAGTCTTTACGCTACAAAAAAAGTTAATTTTGTACCCTTTATGCATATCTTTCACTGGCTCGTCCCTTCTTGTGTCAGTGTAGAATCTGAGCAGTCGATGTTGCAGGTGTTCTGGTTTCTGCACTAGTGTTGTATTTGCATTGTGGTGAAGCACGTCTCTGTTTTCAACGTACAGCAATACTTTTGATCTGTATGGCAAACATTTCAGATATAAATTACGAATATACGATAAGATAAACAATTTATGGGAATTCTTTCTTAAATATCCATTGTGATGCAGATTG
This sequence comes from Alentia gelatinosa, assembly GCA_950022655.1. Classification (NCBI taxonomy): domain Eukaryota; kingdom Metazoa; phylum Annelida; class Polychaeta; order Phyllodocida; family Polynoidae; genus Alentia; species Alentia gelatinosa. Next base: position 47,677,621 of record OX465585.1, read on the forward strand.
GAAGTTAATGCTTTGGGCAGGATGAACCCAAGGTAGCTAAATTTGTCAATATGTTCAAAAGTTTTATCATTCACTTCAGGTACGTGTATTTTGCTAGTTTGTATTTGGTACCGTAGGTCATAACTTTCAGCTATATCAGTGTTGTCAGATCGTCAGTAGAATTAGTCACTGATTAGTTGTGGGGGTTGGGGTAGGTAGGGGGGGGGGGGGTCGGTCTGTGGCCAGTAAGTGCACAAGGGTGAATGACATGGTCAAACAGGTTTGCTGGCTCTGCACCATGTAGGGGGTCTGTCCCATCAGATGTCAGTGTGTATTAATATAGTGTTTTTAGGTCTGTCCCATCAGATTTGAAAATGTAAATATCACATTTAGTCATTATTATCATCTACGAGTTTCCTTTTCTAGTAGCAGATGACAGTATCCATAACTAAGTGTTTGTTATTTGATGGCAGGAATACTTTGTCCCCAAAAGGACTATAGAATAAAAGTTTTATTTTTAGGAACCAACTCAGCAGTGGGGCAGGTGTATGGTCAGACTGGGATACTGGGCACCTGACCATTTTATCAGGCCTTTATAGTTGATACATGGATAGTGAGGGGTAAATAACTGGTCAAACAGGTTTGCCAGCTCTGTACCATATAGGGAGTGTACGCCTTATCATTCTGCCTGGCCTTTATGGTTAGTGCATGGATAGTGAAGGGTCAGTTTCTTTACAGTAAGCTAAAAAGCCTGTTTGAGCAATCTAACCTCTAGGGGACGTAAATGAGCCAGTTTTCCCGAACTCAGTGAATGCGATCCAGATCTGACACACGTACAACCAGTCTGTCGACTATCAGCAGCGCTGAATAGGTATATAATTACTCCTAATTGTCTGTGATAAAATACGAGATAAGTGTCAGCCATATCCATATATCAGATTCGCACCATTAACCGACTAGCGATGGAGGTATATTACGCCGGTTATCCCAGAAAAATATTGAACATGGCTTCTTGGTTGTTAACTTATTTTAGGTGGATAGCTTCTCAAAAAATGCTGACTGGCTAAATGAATGTTGTTAAGTGGATAATCATCCGTAAGGGAAAATAAAATATGAGGCTGTAATTATGCCTCAGATACCAAACAACACACCAGATAGTGAGTGCGGTTATCACTGGATTTTATAGTCTTGCTGTATGGATAAGATTCTTACATAAATGCATCTCATAGATTCGTGACCCAACCAAAGTAAGTCTATCAGAACCTATTGGATGTTGAATTCCAGGGTAGGTTTCCTCAAGTCGTAAGACGTAACGACTGTGTCACCAGTAAACGGTCTGGAATCATTGTATTATTCGGTCAGTAGCTTACTGTGTCTTGTGATGTTGTGTCCTGTAGAAAAGGTTATTCCTTGTTCCACTTTGTTGTCGAGTCTCATTCATTGTAGTCATGCACCGTTAGTCAAGACATGCCCTGAGCAATGTTGACACTCAGCTTATAAGCTAGTTAGTGACTATTGTAAACGATGTGCTACGCCCTGGAACAGAGTAAGGCCCTGCACCCACCAACGCCTATGTACCACGACTGACCTGATACACTACGACTGAAAATGGCAAAATTGTAGTCTATCGGGAGGTACCCGGAATTTCTTATCGTAGACATGGGAGTATTTTAGGCTGTGGGAAAACCTTTGGAGTTAAAAACAAATGTAAACCGCGGTCGCCATTGGCTCACAATTCAATCACTGTAGATCTCAGACAGAATTTTAACATTGAAATATATCGTTATTTTGGAAATATTGAATGAATCTGAATAATTTCTTAGAAGTTTTTAAAACATACCATAAACTTTATTCTCAGATATTAAAACAATCGAATTGAAAGGTTTTATAGAACTGTGGTAGAATCATAATTATTTCCAGACACTAGACTTGGTCAAATACAATCATATTCACATGTTTTTCTGTTGAACAGTCTCCCAATAGACAGCGATAGGCTACGAATATCCTAACATTGGATCTTATCGGGACGCCTACTGTTGGCGGTACCAATCGTAGCATGTCGGGAGCCAATCGTGGGGTATGCTCAAGTCAATCACAGATGTGTGGTCCACCTCCACGATTTTGTCTGATGGAATTTTCAATCCAATCGGGAAGTCAATCGGTGCAGAATCGGCGTTGGTGGTTGAAGCGCCTAAGGCCCTGTAACCGGTAGGCAATGATTACAACACAGGGGTCTTTACACGAGGGTCTTAAAAAGGGAAAGATGGGCACAGTACGGGAGCTCTCGGAACGGCGCCGACACATAGGTAAAAAAAAACACTTTAAAAGCAAACACCGCCCCGTCTTGGGGCTGAAGTATAGCAAGGCCAATAGGAAATTGCTTCCATAAGAGAGGGCCTTACAGCTCAAGACATCCACTTTATTTCTTAAAAATATCAACAGACTTTTGTTCCTCTTTAAAGGTGTACAAGGTTCGCTTTGATGTCATAGCCGAGGGAGGTTCGGGGAAGAAATAGCTGAGCCAACGGGGCTTTCCAGATAAGCCCTGTTTGGTAAAACCGGTAAATGATTAGCAAATGGTTAGCAAATGGTTGGAGCGCCAAGGCAAAATTGGCCAATGATCTGTAGCTGTCTCCTCATAGCGTGCATAATATGATAGTGGATACCTGGGAAGTAGACAAAACATTGATATCTCCTCTGATTGGTGGTGTGCACAGCATATTATGTTTGTTTTCGATTGTGTGAATGTCGATTGACATTGAGAGCGTGAATGAGTTGTGATTTGACCTCTTTCAACCTTTATTTTGATATGAACATTGACAAAAGAACGAGGACAAGTATATCACAAAAAATAGGCAGACAATCCGCTTGTATCAATTTTCCATTTCAAAGAATGGGTAATTTCAGGTGCACGTGGGCGCCTGATTTTCTGACGTAATTTAAGCTTTCTTGAAGAGTTTGATTATTTATCCTGGCATTTAAAGTTATATTCCTTTCTCAATATATTTATCGATTAATATAAGCTGAAATTCAGAAAAACATTAACTAATACCACTTATCTATCCTTAATTCCTCTTTCAGGGAAGGTTTCAACAATGTGTGACATGCTTAGTTTGAACAACATCAGCAATACAAATACCTCAATTATTCACCGTGGAAAGTCCCCATTGAAAGTGTGTGGGGACTCAGTAAACTGGTCCATTGTTTAAAAACTGTCAGATGCCAAAACCATGGTATATGGATTGGAAGCGTTTTTTTTAGTAACCTTTTAGCCTTTGTTTGCGGGAAAATATTCCCTTTGTCAAAAGAGCAATAAAAAAGTTCATACTGCCTGACGCCATAGGCGGAAGGCAGTATGAAATCGATGACTGACCGAGAAGAGGAACCGTTCTGTCCACAGTCAGGACGTTTGCTTATTATTATATGCCTTAAATCGATTAAAAAACGACAATTTAATGACTCATTAAGTCACACTCACAGCGGGCACAAACATTATTATTACTGCACCCCTAGCAGCGGGCAGTATTTCATAGACATTCGCACACAGGTATATAATAATATTATATACCTATGCACAAAGTCAGTGTAAATGCATACTGCTCATGGGGGTATAGTTATTATACACAGAATGCACTGTACGCCGTGAAACGTTGTACTGGTTACCTTGGATAGTGACAGACTGCACGCTTTGGGTGACAGACTGCATCCTTTGAGCCTTACCTGCACGCTTTGGGTGACAGAATGCACACTTTGAAAAAATAACGCAATCTGATTGGTCGAGAGTCCGACAACACGGTTGTGCGTGAAAGATTTAAAAATGGCGGATGCCTTCACTCTGCGAGTTCTGTGGCATCATAAAGAACCCATGGAATGAGTTAGTGTGTACATTAATCAAACATCGAGGTGGAATATGAGTATGAATCACGTGAAACATGTTATATAGCTTAGATATGCGAGATCGATCGATTTTGATATGTACACAAGCCGAGCGGGCAACTCACAGATGTCAACAAATGCAAAACCCCTGTTAGACACTGCACCGTTCGAGTACAGCTCTCTGACGGGATGATCGAGCATAGCAAAGTGATCGTTTGCTAATTTATGCGGCGGTTATAATGTATTCGCGCCTGCACGGTGATCACCTCCGGTTATCCACTTCCAGCATGTCTGCTAATGTACACATCGTCTTTGAGAGTTGTGCCAAGTCACTTCAACATCAAATTACAGTCAGTTTTAGCGAATAAAGACCGAATTAAGGTATATAATAATATGAAATCATAGTGATGGTGACAATACGGGGTAGTGTGTGAAGTAACGAGGCTTATCAATTTCCAGAACCGTCTCCCACCACTTGCGACCACGGAATAGAGAGACCAGGGAAGAGGACGCGCGGAGGTTCCCGCGTCCTTCTGCGTACCCTACTTTCGGAGTCGTTGATTGGCTGAGGCGTGCACGTAACCCTCAGCACTTGTTTCATTGGTTGGTTGTATCTGGCACGGCTGGCTTGTGTCCGCCGGACGTTCGACTATGTGTCTGAGGCTCGCTATCAAGCGGGCGTTCGACTATTCGTCTGAGGCTCGCTGTATGTTGGTCCATACAGTTCCTTATGGGTTCTCTACACAGAGAGCCCAACGTAGGGGTTGTGTCGATCCCTACGAGGGACAATACAGGGTAGATTTACTCATTGTTTCGGAGAAATTCGTTCTGAACTCGCCGTAACCAGCTCGTTCAGAAAGAATTTCTCCGAAACAACTCATAAATCTACCGCATATTATCACCATAACCATGGTTTCACATATTACTTTTCATATACCCATGTATGGAACTGATGCCTATGCTGTATGGAAGTAATGTTCAGATAGCATCTGTGCCTGCAGAAATTCAGTGTACACACATGAGCACCGCGTGCGCGAAACAGGAAGTATGTAGTTTGTTCCCTAACGTATATGACACAAAAAATACAGAAAGTAATTTTAAGTATCGACTGTAAATATACACAATTAAAATCTGTGAATGATGTACATAAATTTATAAATGAATATAAAACATTGCTAACCGTAATTATAGATAAAAAAAATAAATGTTCAACGAATAAATATATATATTTTTACCAAATGTCCAAGTAAATCAACTATGTCAAACAACTACATTGATTGATGGTGATGCACTGACAATGCATCTGCTATTTCAACGCAAGGTGCAATGGCCGAATTTAAAAGCCAAGCGTTAACTATGGACTTCAACAAGTTTGTTGATTGCAACAAGAACTATTTTTGGGCCATCCATTTCTGTTTCCTTGCCGCCGGCCGCGTAAATCAAATTCATAATCTCGATCGCCAAAGACATTCTTAGTCAATTAGATTAATGGAATATCAGCATGGTGGGTGATTATCTATGGCCAAAGCAGATTCTTACATACATATCCTTCTCACATAAGACAAAGAATTGTGTATGGAGATCGACAAAGTTGATGCCGTCACACACTCCAGCCTCCTTTTCCCTCGCAAAACCAACGTAGTCATGAAAACCACTAAATAAGTACAATATGCTTTGCCCGTCAACTTTGACAGTGGCATTTAGGTTGAAATATTTAACTATTTCTAAAGTAAAGTATATGATAAAAAGGATGCAGTCTAGGCTTCCGTGTACGTTGCATGGCACTTGCTTCTCGTCGCAGAGCTTTGGGCATACAATAGGGACGAGAACTGTGTATCATACAATGCACACGAAGCCTATAAGGCAATATTCATCTAATACCAATGGGCGAATCTTACTTTTCTGACTGGAAGGACAAATCACATTTGTTTTCGATTGATGAAAAGTTTAAGCTCGCACAAATACAAATATATTGGGATTCATTCAAAAAACCTATACGATGACAGGAATATAAGAATACAGTCGATGATCAAGTTTGATTGAGCAACTTACTGTGTTACATCTCCAATCTCATGAAGCGGCCGTGGTCCGCCAAAAGGTCATCTTGCCATGGTTACCAACTTCCAGTCTATCTGTTTGTCAACCGCTGCAGATCTCTTCAAGTGAACCTATTGATACTGATCGACTTCCCCTATTCATTTTGTAATTCTTTCGGTTCCCCCGTAGAAGTCCACGGTAGTTGCCGTAAGCTTTTTGGATGTTGGAGTCTCGCGGTCTCGTCCGCGTGGGTTAAACCCAACTTTCGTCACAGAGTGGTTTTGAGTGGTAGTGTGTGGATCTACCGTGTTCAATCATACGACTGCCCATATTCATAGCTAAACTGTATCATGTGAACAATACACATTAGATTACTTGATATCTATGCCTTATGCAAACCTATTCATATCAGGGAGTCTGCAAAACATCTTAAAAGTCTAAAATGATGGCGGACTGCCATGTTTTAATTTTCCACCCAGACGGGTGCGTCGAGCCTCTCAGCTGAAATATCGATCTCCAGGCGGATCCTTTGAAGATTAGCTAAGATTAACATAAACTGGGTGAATAGCTAAGGCAACCAGCCGTAGCACAACGCTAACTTACATTAACTTATTATATATCCTTGGCGAGTGTACTAGTTGAAGGGAAGGATATGATTGGATGGTGAGATATCAGCCAATGAGAAATGAATTGGTCTAGCGGCGAACAAGGGAGGTTAACGTTCGTGTGTATGGCAGCTAGTTCGTAGCATGACGAGTTGTCGTAGCAAAGGTAAACAAATTGCGTTTTAATCAGATAAAGATATATAGTAGTAAGAGAAAACGTGGTTACTGAGCCCGAAGGGGTGGCCATTCCAGGTCTTGTTATGCCATAAATATGTCCCGACGCCGCAGGCGGAGGGACGTATAAATAAATGTATGGCATCAAAAGGCCAATAATGGCATCCCCACGGGCTCAGTCACTATGTTTTCTTATTATTACGTACCTAAATAAAAAAAAAACCTTCAAATACTTATCATATCTACCAATTGACCCGGTTGTCACAGTGCGCCCGAATATTCACTACGGGCGCCCGAACATTATCTATAAACTGCATCCCTAGCAGCGGGTAGTATTTCATAGACGTTCGGCCATAGATATGTAATAGTAAAGGGACACAATGAGTGTGATTGAATTCTATTTGTTCCTCGATATTTTGGCCGAAAATACTCACAGTTATTTCGTTCGCTTTAGCATACATACCTCGTATGGTACATACTTTTGTATGACAGTATACCCTCTATATTTGGTAGGGGGTCTGGGTTTGGAATATAGATCTCATCATGGGTTGTATTGACCCTGATCTCCCCATATTTAAGGTTGGATAAAACGGATAACAAGTCTAGCTGGTGCTTTGTGTACTTCCGTCTCCGATATGTCCATACTTCCTGCAGAGCGTGAACTCTGGGGAAGTGTCACGCGTCGGCACTCCCTCTCTCACCCCTTTACACCGCCGGCTCCCCTACCAACCCATCCCTGCCCATCCCCTGTCTTTACTCTATACATAAAGTTGCACATTCAAATTAAAGGTCTATCGTTCTTGCACAGGACAATCTAAACATGTTGTGCATGGGACAAAACCAGATGGGGCATTAACGATTATTTACAGAATGAAACCTATGGAGAGCAACATTACGTTTATGATCATAACTAGTAATAGTACGTGAACTAGGTGGCATTAGATATCTGGGTCATTGAGAAGGATAAGGATAATGACTGGAGAGTGCTTGAGAAGACAAAGACAAGGGTAGGAGACACTGCTAATCATCGTCACGAACTTGTGAGCCGTAATGGTCGAAACTTCCGAACAAGCTACTATTCCTGGAATCTGCCCTTCAACTTGTTTTCCACAACCTGAGGAATCTATCGATCGCGAGTTTGGTATATTTTCCTCTCTCCTCCTGATGAACTCCACTCCTGGTTACACCTGTTTACACCTGTTTACTTTTTATGTTCTCCTAAATTAATTAGTAGATTTTTCAGCTACTTTTGTGGATCATTTCTACCGGGCACTCACTATCCAATATTTGGATCCTTGGCGACTTAACATTAAGCTAAATGTACGCCATGATAACCAAGCCGATGAACCATTGTTTTTCTATGGATTTCGGCTTAAATCAACTCATAACTACTTCTTCTATGCATATTTGCATCGATCGTGGCAGCTCAATTGATCATATATATACTAGTTGTGTATGCATTTGATGTATACACTTATAGACTATTCATTCGAGAGCCTATGTGACTGATATAATAAAACTGTAATTGGGACCCCTTTTGAAATGAAAGTGTCCCTGATAGATGATGGGACTTGATTTAGAACGAATTACTTTGTTTCTGGGACATCGTCTGAAAATTCTGGTGGGTGGAAGCACATTTCAACTGGCAGATGCCCAGATTCCCCTGCAGACTGTGAGGTGACACTCCAACAACCCCCAATATCCTCCAACAGATTTCATAACTTAGAGCAGACGTCTGTTGGAACGTCTGGTGGGAGAGCCGACACCTGCTGAAATATCTGCTGTGTGCTTCCACCAACCTGACAGATGATTCAAATAGAGCAGATCTGTCAGCAACCGCCATACCGGCGCGTTACAACGTTTTTGTCTTGTTTGTGGAATTCCCACTTAAGATCTGCCTGTTATTTATGACTGATGATGAACTTACTAATTACACGTTTCTCGTAACGAGTTTCAGACACATATGTCTTCCTTTTTTTATAGATAATTTTTCTATAGTAGACAGCTAGATGGATATTAATTACGACCCTCCGAGTCTGTAGTACAATCAGAGCTAAATACACCACAGGATGATGCAATCTTGTCATCAAGATTTAAGACGACTTTGACGCTCAGTCAATGAATCCAAAACATCCAAGTTTTCCCTTTGTTATCTGATGACAAACGGTATAAGCTATATTACCAGCCTTATATGACATAAAACTATCTGATAAGTGTGACGGTATCGCCTACGGGAAACCAGCTCGCCGAACCTGTTCCTCGAGTTGAAAGGCCCTTTTAATCTTACTTGTCCTTTACCCATTTCAAATCTGGGGAAAATACTGCGATCAAAGATAATACGATGTGAAGTATCACAGAAATCCAGACACACCTTAACGAAATCAACGGGGATTGAGATTTCGGAGAGATCAATGTCTTTGATCTTCTCCCGACTCAAGAACCAAGATGGCGAGTGGGCGGGTGACCCTGGATCTGCAGCGAGGAACAAAAAAACAACGTTGGCATCCTGCGGCATCTTAGAAGACCTGCATCTAACTGCATCAACTTTATTATGGCGAACTTGTGAGAATTAATGGTTTGGAAGCCATGGTCCGCTTATGCCCGGCAGTGCTTGCAATGACATCTGACCAACAAAGTAATTCCTCTATACTCGTTGATATTACGGACTTACATAGAACTATTTCCCGGGTGTGCTTCTTTTGCCAGTCACATGATCAGATCGCTCCTGTCGTTTTGAGAATTCAAACAAACTTTTACCTCCCCTCCCCTCGAAACCCCCACCCCCCCCCCCCCCCAAAAAAAAAAAAAACCCTTCGGTTTCTGGGTTTTCCATGGGAATCCATTTCTGATGAACTTTCACTATAGTTAACTGTATACTATTGTAGCGGTTACCCTCTAGTCGCTGAAAGTGTATTACCACTCTCCGTGATCGTCAGTCAACCAGAGGTTCCGAGACTAGTCGCTACCCTGTACTTACCGTGCCAATACAGGTGGGTTCGGCTTTACCCACTGAAAAAGGGAGGGAGATACAAGATCTACCAACTACTGCTTAACCGCAAATAGAAAACCAGACTCCCAACTATTTCAGTTCACCGTTCTTTATTTATGGAAAGTATACACAATCTGTTAGTGCTGCGGGGCACCAACTAGCGCGGGAAGAGATACTGGTCTCTTCAACGTTGAAAGGTGTTTCAACACAACCTAGCCAACTCGTGAGGCACCGTGAGAAGTCCTGTCAACCTGCTGTGGACTCGACCTTATATAGTGGCCGAGTTACGTAATGCGGGTGAACCCGTAGCATTTGCATACTGCGGGTCCGCCGGCCATACCGCACAGCAGGGATCGGCACTCGCGCCACCTAGTTCTAGAGTGAAACAATGCTGCTCGACTGCCCTGACCCCTACATTACCCCTCCCAGCTTTTACGAGGGGGGACCGGCAACCATTGTGTTGCTAAGAGGACATCCCGAAAAAGTTTAACAACTAAGTCGAGCAGTTCTGAATAAGTGTCTAACCATTCAACGTTCACAAAGAATCTTTTTACTGATACCGATATATGATAAGGTTGAGATGGGAAAGTAAAAATCACACATTTCTAATGCTGAAAAAGGAAGACATAAGGGTGATGCGGTATATAAAACGGAGTAGCCTCGCTACCACCTTCGTAATAAATATAAATGTAACAATATTACCCGTCTCGCCGATGTCGTTGGCTTCTCCCTGGCTTCCTTGAGTATCGGGCGGAGAGGACTCGCCGGTTCAGACCTACAAGGGGTCAGCCCTCACCAGTGAGCACTCCGCCTCCCACTGTTCCAGAGTTGTAAGCCAGGGATAATGTAGTATTAGTTTCGAGCCTGGCAGACCCGTCAGCGTGGGGACCACTCAATCCAGCCCCCTGCTTCCGGGCGCCAGGCTTCCGACTGTCTTTCTAGCACAGCTCCAGCGTAGTTAGGGGGAGCAATTCCGCGAACCCCCCCCACCTTGACAACATTAAAACAGCCCGTCCCGCGGGTAGATCTTCTGATGAAGTTGAAGAGAAGTAATGTGTATAAAGGAGAAAGAAAAAGATAGAACGTTCCTTTTCTCTCCGTGAAGGAGTTCCCATCTCCGTAAAAACTGGTATCAGCGTCCTTATAGCGTGGCGCGCTATATCCATTTCTTGGATAGGAGTTGCAGGAACCACTGAAGGCCCCAACCCCTATCCACACGGTGATTCACACTTCCCTCACTGGCAAAAGACCAAGCGAGTCCAGCGTGAATTACCCCACAGGGAACCGAAACCACTTGCCGAAGCCGGGTCTCAGCCCCCATATCTTTTCTTCACTTTCCGCGGTGTTAAACCGGAGCCTAACTCGCGAAAAGCACCACAGGCCGGAGTGTTTCGCAATGGGGCCCCACAACGGGGCTACCATCGAGAGACCCTTCAGCCTTCTGAAACTCAAGTTGTGCAGCGAAAATTCACCACAAGGGTGATTCTCCACGGCCCAACCCGAGATCGCTTTTCTATTTTTGATCCACCTGTACTACCCCTCCCAGCTACCACGGGGGCCGCTGATCGAAGCACCACTTATATGGGGGACCAAACCAGTCACCCTCTCCCCGAAACTGAATTCAGGTGTGGGTGATCCCCAGGTAAGAACTGCTTGAGTTAATATCTGAGGAGCCGGCGGACGGACAGACACAGACAACTAAGGTTGAATATGTCGATCCATCCTCTGTGGCAGGAGTTGTCCCGCCTCTCTCCATCCTACAGTGATACCGGGGAACCTCCGTGGGTTCTCTAGATTCAGCGTAGGATGGACCGACGCTGCCTAACTACAGGCCCTTCAGCCAGCTGGCCTCTTGCCGGAACAACCGGGTTGTTCCTCGGCGGGGTCTTCAGCCGGAGGGGCAACTGTAGTCGACGGGGTAGCGGGCCTCGTCTTGGCAGCTTGCTGACCAACATTTGGTGGGGGACTAAGAGGGTCTGTGACCCGGAACCTAGCCATCACCGCATTCAGGTCAGCCGTACTAATGTCGTCAGTGATTCCGGGAGAATCCCACGTTACCGATGAGGTGAAAGGCAACGGGGGGAACACAGTTCCAATTTCTCCCAGCTCCTGGCCAAACGGGACTTGCTGCTGCCGGGGAGGCACGCTAGCTGGTCTCGTCATGACCCGGGTCACTGGCGGCGGCTGCCTCAGAGAAACCTGTGGAGATTCCGAGGAACTTCCACCGGCACTCTGAGACCGGTTGCACGGAGCAGTCTCCATGGCCAAAGCCTGGGATGACTGTCCATCTAGGGCGTAATCCCTCTCGGGACCCCAATCCAACAATGCGCCTGCTTGCTGCATTGTCAGGTTTGGAGTCGACACAAAGTCGAGATACCGCCCGCTTCCGCAGCTGCGATGTTAGACGGTTCAACGTCGAACATGCTCACCCCCATTACAGTGCGACACTTGTAGTCGTACTCCTGCAGGGCGAGCTCTGAACGCGCCAACCGCACCTCAACTGCCGCTAGCTTTGCAGCCATGTTTTCCAATGGCACTTGCAAGAGGCTAGACATGCGCTGATGAGCGATGACGCACTCGTACTCCGCCACCCGCATCTGTGCTACCCTAAACTTGTTAGCGTTGATGATCGACTGATCATCTACTCGCTTCAAGTAGGTCTGCATATGATACGGGCGCCAATCCGTCTTAGCTACAGTAGCCAGTGTCAGATGTTGATCGCCGGAGTACACATCAACCTGTTCCCCGTGTTTGCCAGGCCTAATCTCTTCCGCGGGCGGAGGTTTAGGCTGGGTCACTACCTTTGGGGCAGAGCGCTGTGGTGGGGGCAGAGAAGGGTACTCCTCTTCCTCGCCACCAACCGTGCCACTTTCCTCACTAGGTTTGGGGACTTTTGTCTTTTCTTTTGGGCGAGCACCAGCAGTGCTAGTCGACGCCGAAGCGTCAGACGAGACCGCTGTCTCTACAGAACCCTTAGAGGATTTCTCCTCTTTGGGTGCACTCGACCCTTTCCGGCCAGGCTTTTCCTTCGCTGGGCCCGTCTTTGAGGAATTCAGAACATCCCCCAAAGTTACAGAGCCCAGCGTCTGGCTTCGCGCTGACCGGCTCGACCTCGAGTTGTCGTCTGAGTCACTACTGGACTTAGACGAGCTCTTAGTCTTCTTCGCAGCAGGCTTGCGGTTCGAGGAGTCTACACTCCGGTCCCGTTTCGCACTGCTGCCACGCGCGGTGTCGCGCAAGTGCTTCATGCATTCCATATCTGCCGAACTTATCCGCAGAGTCGTGCCGAAGCTACGATTCTGTTTCCAAGACACAGTGTATTTCCCATCAATAGCCTTGCGCTTAGGTTCTACACCCTTAGCTCGGGCTTCGGAAACTAACCCTACGAACTTATTGAAAAGCCACATGGTTCTTTCCCTACCCCAAACAGCACCGATCCCGTGTTCGTCCAACATGTGACGAATCATCCATGATCGGCGCGACGAACCCGAGTCAGCTGAGCACCTGCCCGCGTTACAACGGTACCAGGGAAACTCAGCCAAGTGCATCACAAGATGCCGCGCGTACAACCTTTTCGTGGCGTAGGCAAGCGATGTTTTCACATCCCCGCCCTGACAACACAAAAAGACACAGTGCCCTCCGGCAGTAAACTGTCGCCACGCAAAGTTCAACTTTTCCTTCTGGAGGATGTTGTACTTCTGGTTGGAGGCACTCTTGACTCCTTCCACACGGGTAATATACCACGTGTTTGCGGAGCCCTCGTCCTGAAGCCACTCTTCGTCGTCAGACACGCCATCTTCTCCTATCGGTTCCGGTAGCCAATGGTGGTCTTTGACACGGAGGTCCTCTAGACACTTAGCTTTACGCCCAACCAGACAGCTAGGTAGCTTGCGGGCCACCTTGCGCTTCTGGGCGTGCTTAGCACCGGGAACGAAATCACCGGCTTCACTATCGGCGTCGGAAACGAGGGCAAGACGCTTTGCATCGTCAAGATCCATGATCTCGCCCCAATCTCCGGCCCGACCACAATTGTCCACCACAGCGGAATCAGATGGTTCATCTGAATCTTGTGATGCACTCTTGTGCGGCTATCCAGCTGACGTAGACGCGGGTTTATCCGAGCCCGAAGACCCGGCCCCCTCGCCTCCTTGCTACCGCTAGGTTTAGGATCCGAAGACCCCTTGCCTTTAGCAACAAGCTTACCAGCACTGGACTTACCCACTCCTTTACCTTTTCCTCCCTTGCGGGAGGAGCTGGAGTGAGAACGCTCATCGCGGGCCGCTCTGTCCGCTGCAGCTTTCGCCGCAGCGGCTTCCCTGGCCGCGCGAGTCTTGCGGCTCCCCCTGCGAGTAGAGGAGCTACTTTCAGGCTTTTCAGCCCATTTATCCTCCACGGAGGTAGGTTTCGTCAACTTTTCAGCCGGCTTTTCCTTCTCCGTGGCACGCCCTTCAGCGGCCTCTGCTGCTTCCGAGGAAGTAGCCGGCTCCACTGACTCCGTGGAGGTACCAGGGGTTTTGTCAACCTCCATAGCACTCTCTGAAGCGGCAGGCGTAGCGTGGCTAGTAGCCGGGGCTGGAGGTGCAACCACCAGGGCTTCAACCCTCAAGGGGCAGACCACTGGCGCAACACTCTCCGGGCCCTGACTAGCAACCCATCGATCCACTAATCCTTTCATAGCCATAGCGCGTATGTCAGGATCAGTGATATTCTTCAATTCCCAGGTCCACCGGTCCCACGGACTGGTTGGACTACTCCCGGAAGCAGGAGGATCCGGCTTGTTGATTGGCCTCCTGCGGCCACGGCCAATGGGAGTCAACATAGCTCGCTGAGCATCTCCTTTCTTACCCGCTGCTTTTGCCAGTGTAAACATCGGTTTAGGCAAATGGGAAGCCTTGGGCTTAGCAGGAACAGTCGAAACTGGCTTCTGCCCGTACCCAGAGCTCTTCACATGGGAAAGGTCTAGTTTCCCACCTTTCACGGAAGCAACTCGCCAAGAGCTTTCAGCCGAAACTGATGTCTTAGGCGAGCCGGGTCCTGCCTCTGCCACCAAAGTGGAAGGGTCGGACTCGCCGCGCTGTGTTGACTGGGTGTCGTCTGGACCGGAATCCAGAGCACCCGAGTCACCACTGTGGCAATCCCCGAGGGAATCGCCACTGCCCAGGCCGACAGACGCACTGTCTCCTGAGCTCGCAAGGCCCTCGGCCGGAGCCGAGTCCTGCGGGACCACCTCTTCCTCCGCGGGAAGGGCGACCTCCTCTCCGCGTTGTTCAGCCAGGCTGAACGCAGCGATACACTCCAGGGGCGTCACGGGGATGCCACTTGGCCAGAGTGATCTGATCTCCGAGAACAAGGCCTTATATACGGTCAGTTGACCCCAATTAAAAGAGGTCATGTCCTCGACCAATGAGAGGTGTTGAGACGTTCAACATCCGAGCGACTCCACGCCCCCTCGACAGCGAAGTGATCAAAGACGCCGTTATGCGTCATTTGATTTGTTCCTTCACACTCTCCCAGCGGGTACAGACACCGGCCACGCTTCACTGCGCCAATCTGAGTCTATGCCCGTGGGGGTTTCCATTTCTATCTAACCACCATGACGTGACTCAAGAAGGTATAAGTTGATGATCGAGAGATTAAAAACCATCAAATTAGAACGTTATGGCGAATAATGCAGCCTCTGGAGGGCCCTCTCTGGGGAATCCCTTCGAGCAACGTCGGGACTGCTGCCATAAGTCCGTCTTTTATCAGGTTTCAACCGTCATCGCGTTCAATCAACCAACCCTAGGACTCGCAGGTTTGGTCAGCATTTACTTCGTGTTGTGTACGTGTACGCTGAAAGCAGTACCGGCTGGGGTGGGGACTCCGTGTTATCAGAGCCAGCTCTATTGCGTGTACAGTGCCATGCTCTTAATCGAGCAACATGCGACTTATAGCGCTTCCGTGTCCATTCGTCTTCGATGACTACTGTCATTTCTGAAAGCACTTCAACTATAACAAACGGACCATCCCAGTTTGGGGCGAGTTTTACGATCACTAAAGGCGTGTGATATCGTATCACTCGATCTCCAACCTGGAACTTTCTCTGCTTTAGTCGGACGTCATGTCCCGACTTCTGCCACTCCGCGGCTTTTTCTAGGCCTCGCCTTGCTCGGTAGTAAGCCTCCACAAAGCGTTCCCAAAGTTTTTCCACGAAACCTATAGGGCAGGGTATCTCAGCGGATACTCCGGGCACCCTATAGACAATGTCTGCGGGTATCACAATCTCTTCTCTGAAGACAAGCAGATTAGGTGAACACCCTGTACTAGAATGAATAGTGCCATTGTAAGCGTGTGCTATAAATGGTGCTAACTCATCCCAGTTACTGCGGCTCTCATTGACCATAGTGCGCAAGCACTGTATCAACGTTCGGTTGAACCGCTCCACCATCCCATCTGATTGAGGACGGTACGGATTGGTGCGTGTTTTCTTTATCTCCAATATTCTACACATTTCCTGCCAGATTTGAGATTCAAATTCTCTCCCCTGATCGGAATGTAAAATACTCGGAGCTCCGAAACATAGCACCCAATTCTTCACAAGTGCCTCCGCGCAGGTAGCAGCTTTGTGATCTTTCATGGGATAGATCTGCACATATTTTGTGTAGTAATCCATCACCACCATCATGCACGTGTTGCCGTCATCGGACTCATCGATACCAGAGATGATATCGAGAGCAATGCGGGCAAACCGGACTCCAAATAGCTCTTGTTGTAAGGGCCGAACTTCTATGCTCATGGCACAGAGTCAAAAGCCCAGGACGCAGTGCTATGGGTACAACCAACTGTAGGTGTCTCCTTACTGGACACACTGTGGTTCTCATCCTATATAACACGTTATCCCTCACAGTCAACTCCGCCCACTGACTACAGAGTATCTGAAACTCCCGGTTTTCAATCGAGAGTTCTTTTCCCCGTGGTCTATGGAGGCCATTCTTTACCAGTTTAATCAACCGGGACATTTCCGGATCACTCTGTTGAGCTTCTCGGATCTGTTCCAGTGTCCACTGATAAAACGCGGGATCAGGATTACCCATCTGGTGCAACGCAGCCAAGATAGCATCATGTTCCCCACAGTCTACACAGTCGGGTCGCCCACACTTACGCAATGGTCTCCTGGAGAGACTATCCGCGTTGATGTGTGATTTACCGGGTCTATGCTCTATCTGGCAGTTCTTGAGTCCGAATTCGGATAAAGCTGCCAGCCATCTTCCGATCATTCCTTCAGCATCTTTAAAGTTAAAGAGCCATTTCAACGAGGAATGATCCGTACGTAACGTGAAATCTTCACCTCCGAGGAAGTGTCTATATTTCCTTACGTATACTACTACAGCGAGAAGTTCTCTCTTTGTAGTACAGTAGTTCCGCTGTGCCTTATTCAAGCTATTGCTTGCAAAGGCGATGGGAACCTCTACTCCGTTCTGTATCTGTGACAGCGCCGCTCCAATACTGTCATTGCTTGCGTCAGTATCAAGGATGAACCGACCCTGAGGCAATGGATAATGGAGGACCGGAGTCTCTTCAAACTTTCTTTTTAGTCCTGAAAAAGCTTCTTCAGCCGCGGAATTCCATAGGATATCCTTATACTTTCCGGCTTTATCTTGGACTACATACTGTTGCAAAGCATGGGCAGTTTCGGAAAAACCCGGGATAAAGTCACGATAATATGAA
Organism: Alentia gelatinosa; assembly: GCA_950022655.1. Taxonomy (NCBI): domain Eukaryota; kingdom Metazoa; phylum Annelida; class Polychaeta; order Phyllodocida; family Polynoidae; genus Alentia; species Alentia gelatinosa. The sequence goes on from OX465585.1 coordinate 47,694,988, forward strand.
CAGAATCAAAGGAAGGACGTTACTTCTTTTATATTCCGGGGTCGAGGCCATTTGGCCACTACATCCAACTTAGATGGGTCAGCGCGGATACCATCACCCGCAACTATCCTACCCAAGTACTCCACTGAGCGTTTGAACAATTTACACTTCTGAGGTTTGAGTTTCAAGCCGTAAGACTCTATACGTTCAAAGACCTCCGCTAGGTTATTTAAACATTGTTCCACAGTTTTCCCGAAAACAGTTATGTCGTCTAAATAAACCAAACATTTCTTCCACTGCAATCCTTTCAGCATCTGATCCATCATGGATTCAAACGTGGCTGGGGCATTGCAGAGGCCAAAGGGCATTACTGTAAATTCATACAGCCCTTCGTGGGTAGTGAAGGCAGTTTTCGGCTGATCCTCACTAGCCATCTTTACCTGCCAATATGCGGACTGGAGATCCAAGGTACAAAACCATTGGTTCCCTCCCAGAGAGTCGAGACTCATCGATCCGTGGTATTGGATAGGCATTCTTCCGGGTGATACCGTTCAGTTTTCTGTAGTCAATACAGAACCGGCAAGTACCATCCTTCTTAGTAACCATCACCACAGGGCTGGCTCAAGGGCTTTCACTGGGTATGATCACTTCTTGAGAAAGCATTTTCCGTAACTCCTCTTCCAAAGCTTCCCGCTTTATGGGCGGTAGTCTCCGGTAGGGTAGTCTAAATGGAACGTTTTCCTCTGTATCAATGTGGTGCTCTGCACGATCAGTTCTACCCAATGGGTCTTCTGGCCGCGCAAAGATCTTATTCCACCTTCCTAGCATACCTCTTAACTCCCGTTGCTCCGCACCTGTTAGGGCGTCTGCAGCAGTAATCAGAGTTTCTAGGGTCTCGTGCAGAACTGCAAACCCGGGATCTTTTTCCGAGTTTGTGTTCACGCACCCAATCTTCACCTCCCTCGGGTCGTTGGCGAAATACCTAGAGGACGGACCTCTACTGTATCTACGGAGTTAGCCAATATTACTCGGCCAACAACGTCGCCTTTCTTCAACACTATCCTCCCCGTGGTATGATTACTCACGGGTATAGATCCGATCCGAGCTCCACCCATAAGGGTGTCCCAAGCCTGTAATCCTTTGTCTGGGAATAACATTGGATCAGGCGCAAACATAGCATCTGCCAACGGCAAGTCACCTTCCCCAGCTATTAGCACATTCACCATCTGCTGAGGGGCGATGCTTACATCCTGCCTGACAGAGACCACTGAAGAAATCCATCTACAGGAACATTCTACTTCCAGCTGTTCCGGGTGTTTAATCCGAAGCAGGCCTTGCTGAAGGTCCAATGACACTCCATACAACGCTTGGAAGTCTATTCCGATTATTCCATTCTCTTCGCTATCACTGAGTATGGGACTCCACACTAATTCAGTGTTACCTACTGAGATCGGAATAATCACTTTGCCGTAGCACTTCAACAGAGTACCATTAGCAGCCCTTGCACTTGCTTCCGAAACTTTACATTCCAGATCAAATTCAAAAGTCTTATATAGATTGTGTTTCAACACAGAGCGACTTGCTCCAGTATCAACCAACAAATCTACTTTCAACCCCTGAATTCTCACAGGTACATACCATCGTCTCCCTCCTAGAGGAGAAGGCTGCTGAATGAACCGGGAAATACCATCGAGGGTGCCGAGGTCCCATCCACGCTGGCGTAACCATTGTAAACAGGGATGCTTCGGAGATAGGTGGCGAGAACAAATTGTAGCAATCTGACTCAAAATCTCTTCCTCTCTGGTCCAAGCAAGATTCACTTTACTCGCTGGTTCTCCGGTTTGTGTACTCAGGCGTACAGTTACTGGGGCTACTGTTCCGCCACTTACCATAGCCCTTTCTAGTTTACCGGATCCTCATGAGGGGAAGGCAAAGCTAGGGGACTGTCGGTGGTTTCTACAGCAGCCAACTTCTGGGGACATTCCGGAGTAATGTGCCCAGTCTTTCCGCACTGCCAACAACGTCAAATCCTTACCCACGGCCCGTTCTGTCATCTGAGGATTCCCATTCCTGGGTCTCCCTGGATTCAACCGGCCACGGCCCCGACCGCTGAAACCACGGCGTCCGAGTACCATTGACAGCACTGCGGAGAGTACATCCTCCATTTCGGGGTCGCTGGTTTCTTCGGCCGTCAACTCATCCTGTTCCCAGGAGGGCGTTAGCATGGCAACCCGGGTCTTACTCACAGGTTTTCCATACTGTCCGAACAGGGCACACCTTTGTTCATAGGCGTCCACTACTTTCAACACCTGAATGAGGGTCATACCAGGCTCCCATTTCGAGACCACCTCTGTACGGATGTCCTCGTCTCTGAGACCCTTCACAAACTGAGTTTGTAGATCCTCATGCAGTGCCGGTGAGTCCAGTCGAGTACCGGGGTAAACCTCCATCAGCAATTGCTGTAAGGCTAACCCGTAAGCACGGGCGGACTCATCCTTACCCTGTATCCGACTTAGAAAAGTCGAACAAGGGTTCAGCGTTACTAGCTGCCCACAGTAATAAGACGCCACTTCTACAAGGGCATCCCATCCATGCGTAGCTGAACGCCGGTAGGCGCGTAAAGCAGCCTCTCCGGGTCCATCGTGCAACGCTCTCATGAGGTACGGCAGTGCATCGGTAGTACTCCACCCATTGCACTGGACATCCTCACAGAACCCGGCAAACCAGTGCTCCCACACCATTCCTTTACCAAAAGGCTTCGGAACGATGGCGTTGCGTCTGGCCGTTTCTGCCGGTCTCACAATCGGGACATCTCTAGCTTGGGTCAGAGATGGATTGAACACCCGATCTGCGTTACTCTCCGCAAGCACAGGGTTTAGTCCTAATTCTGCTATCGCGGAATTAGACGGTACTCCCCTATCACTAGCGTGCGTAGAGTTCCTCAGAGAATCCGTTGGGGAAGCAAAGTTCACCATCGGAGGTCTCCGATCTATCTGTGGCGGCATATACATCTGAGGACCCGTTGCATTCCCTTGTGGGGAGTATACGTGATCCTTAGTCACACTCTGCCAGCCTGGCGGTGGAGTCCTATACTTTAAAGCATAGTCTGCCTCTGCGCGCTGTGTGCGCGCCAATACTGCCCTTTCTTGATCCTCGACCAATGCAAGCTGTTCTTTCTGCACTCGCAGTGACTCAGCGGCGTGTTTGGCCCGAGAATACACATCTTGCAACATCAACTTAGCGGCCTCTTGCTCTTCGAGTAGACGCTGCTTCGCTTGACGTTGCTTGGCTTCATGATCGATCCGAGAGGCTGGGTTACTGGGGTTTCCCCATGCTCAGGACCCTCCTCGGAGTCGCCTATTCGGCTTACTCCTTCCAGGTCCTTTTCTTCCATGGAGTCCGCTCTGGGCGTCCCCATGTGGAGTACGGTTGAGCTTAGTTGCTCAGCCACATTCCTTGCAGCCTTCTTCCATGACTGGCTAGCAGCTTCCAGCGGAGTACAAACATGTTGTGTCTTCTCCGGGCCGGCTGCGCCTTCTGCGGCAGGACTCTGCACGGCGATCTTCGACCGGGTTTTTACACCCAGCTTATCTGCCATTCCTGTCTTCCAGTGATCTTCGGCTGTGCAAGCAGCCAAAGATCCTGGTCACGGCACCAATGTAGCGGTTACCCTCTAGTCGCTGAAAGTGTATTACCACTCTCCGCGATCGTCAGTCGACCAGCTTTACCCACTGAAAAAGGGAGGGAGATACAAGATCTACCAACTACCGCTTAACCGCGAATAGAAAACCAGACTCCGGATTATTTCAGTTCACCATTCTTTATTTATGGAAAGTATACACAATCCGTTGGTGCTGCAGGGCACCAACTAGCGCGGGAAGAGATACTGGTCTCTTCAACGTTGAAAGGTGTTTCAACACAACCTAGCCAACTCGTAAGGCTCCAGACGTTCATTCCGTAAAGAGGCACCGTGAGAAGTCCTGTCAACCTGCTGTGGACTCGACCTTATATAGTGGCCGAGTTATGTAATGCGGGTGAACCCGTAGCATTTGCATACTGCGGGTCCACCGGCCATACCGCACAGCAGGGATCGGCACTCGCGCCACCTTGTTCTAGAGTGAAACAACGCTGCTCGACTGCCCTGACCCCTACACTATGTATACAGTTTCTATTTATTAATTGACCTTTAAGTGATAAATTCTTCATCACAGATCGGCCTCATGTAGTCATTAGGTAAAGAATTTGTCCAGCAGGTGGTTAGTCTGAATACCTCCCCAATCAATTGAATGAGGGAGTCTAGAACTACGTATAGATCTGTCTCTTTGAGTTCTGTTTCATAATCTAACTCTGGAAATGGTTAATAGGTATGCATTGAAGACCTGTAACGGTGATGAAAGGTAGTCGGGAACTGTTTGTAGATTATTCAAGATACATGTGTGATAGAGACTTGACTGCCTACCATTCTCAATAAGTGAGTGGTTCTGACAAAGTTTCAGGTAACTCTGTGTAAAGTCTAGAGGCCCAGACTAGCTAGGTGTAGACCTTAAGAAGAAGGGAGTAAGAACTCAAACACAGATGTACTATGTACTACCATAAGTCAAGAACTTAACTGACCTTTAATGCTGTAGCTTAGACATGTGCATCCAGTTTAGGTACATAGAGTAGGTGGCATCTGAGTTCAGGGTAAGCTGTGCTGGGATTGGCTGTGGGAGTCATGGCCAATCAGAACTGACCAGTCTCGTTCCGGTCTGTTGCACATGCCAGGGAGGGCCGCTCATGTCACTGACAACTCAGGTGTCAGTGTCATGTCAGAGCGCCCTGACCCCATGTGGCCAGACTTGGAACTAGAGCGAGTGATAATGAGGGTAAATATGCCATTCAATGCATGGCTGGTATACAGTCCACATCAAAACAGGGAGGAACTGCTACAGAATGGGAGACTGTCTTAATGCAGTCTTTTTGGTACTATTAGATATGGACAATTTGGATTACTAATCTTTTGTCATAGAAACTAATATAATTGGTCAAAATAGGAATTATAGACTGGAACTTTACAAGGTGATTGGCTACCTGGTTATATGTTGTTTACCACAAGCACACAGCCTCCATGGTTATCAGCCAATTACCTGGTTAGTGGAGTGATGGCGCTGCGGTAATTATATAGTTATATAATATTGATACGAGCTGGATAATAATTAAACAACAGTAGCAAATAAATAAGAACGAGGTATTTGGAGGTAATCACATAAAAACCGGGTTTATTCAGACATAGTTAAACGGTAAGACTAAAATATACGTGTTTTCCCTGCTGAGAAAACGATACAAGTATCCGTTAGCTGTTAGAACGTGACGTAACCCAAGCGGCTACCGCGTGTAGTGATAACAACGTGATGTAACGGTTACCAGGGTGAAGCGCAACCAGGTAACCACCTCGATACGATAGAAACGTATCCTGAGGCTCTACAATTTATATACATATAACAGGTTATATAGTGATATAATATTGATACGAGCTGGATAATGATTAAACAACAGTAGCGAATAAATAAGAACGAGGTATTTGGAGGTAATCACATAAAAACCGGGCAAAAACCCTCCAAATACAAGAGAGAAATTATGAGCTCTCCTAAAGATATTTAGACAAAGAGTCCCAAGATTCTTTATATCCCAAATTATGGATATATTTCATCACAGCCGATGAGGACCAATTGCCCCGGATTTTGATATCTTGGATATCCATACCCAAAGATTTAAGATAAGACGCCCCACCGTGGCGTAAGGAATGACAAGAAATATTAAACGGGTCCATACCACATGAGGAAGATAATTCCTTAATTTTAGAGTTTAAAGAATTGTAGGTAAGTGGTAACCTTAAACTCCCTTTTGACAATCGAAAAATAAAATCTCGTTATTTAGGAGAATTTCACCATTTTTAGGACAATCCGAGCTTAAATCAAAAATACGTCTGCTGAAAGTACGGCCTCCACGGACCACCTGAGAACAAAAGGATACTAATCCACCAATTGACTCCAGTTCTTTTTTAGAGCCTTTACCTTTTTCCATCACCAAACTTATTTTTCCTGATAATTTCTCTACCTTCTCTAGTGGTAAAGAGAGTGTAAGATCTAAAGAATTTATGGTAATTCCCAAAAAGATTACAATTTGACTAGGAAAAGTAACTTTAGATTTTGACACTTCAAATCCTAGATTTTCCAGGATACCAATGAAATGATCCCTTTTTGACAAACATTCATTTTCCGTTTTACCAAAAATTAAAAGATCGTCTAGATAATTCACTACACGACCAACCCCCTGCTGTTCTGCGATATTTACAACAAAATTCGAAATACGAATAAATATATTGGGTGCACAACGTAAGCCAAAACATAAACGGTTATCAACATAGATCTTTTCTTCCCATCGAATTCCTTGAAATTTTACATGTTGATAATTAACATTTACCGCTCGGTAAGCCGATTTAATATCAACAACAGACATGAAAAAACCTTTCTCCAAGTGATCTACCGCATCATAGATACAATTATACTTAAAACTCTCAAAGGTATCTGACATAAAGTTATTGATACTAAGGCTTTCAGGCCTAGAGCAATCTGTGATAGGCCTTAGGCCTCCATTACTTTTTTCAACTGCCCCTAGTGAGTGGATGCAGTCAGGCTTTACATCAGCGATTTGAATCTTACCCGACAACAACTCTTCAGATATAATAATATCCATTTTACTTTTAAACTTTTCATCTAAAATCGAATTGTAATTTTCGCAATCGTAATTGGCATTACAGTCGTTATTAACAATTCTGAAACCTTCTGTTAAACCTCTCCAAATAAAGTTTTTATCTTCCACTGATAAACTTGAAGGTAAGTTATTAAAAACGTGAAAAGCTGCACGACATGGTTTTAACTGAGCGATAGCATTCCCAATGTAATAAACACAATCGCATACGTTTTCCAAACATTTTTGTCCCACATTTATATTTCCCAAGGAACTATCACAAATATACAACGTTTCATCAACAAGATTCAAACTCGCATCATATATCGGTTTTAAATCTTTTTCAGTTAGAACGTTTTCCATGTTACCAACAAAAACATTCTGATCTAAACGATTCAAATTTTCTGAAACAACGTCATTATTATTTATAACTGAGCTATCGGCAAAACTATTTACAGCGTTATGTACAAACAATGTATCAATTAACGAGTCAACTGTAGATGACCTACATTCATCTATATTTAGATCTCCATTCCCCAAATGGATACTTTTAGCTTCACCGACTGCGTTGTTTCATTTACATGGGGCGCTTTTTGCGTTTTTTGAGCAACTGAAAGCACCATGTGAACCAGCATTACATACAGAGCAAAAATGGCGATATTTGCAATTTTGGTACTTACATAACCCCTCTCCTTTGTTGTAGTTGAAACAATAACCATTCACAACGTTTTTTACCGACTTTTGTTTTTGAAATCTAGCGTTGAGTGAGCCATCGTAACTCAGATGCCTGACGATATCCGCTGGGTTAATGTCTTTCAACGTTTCAATCCCGTCTTTATCCACACAAGTCTTAACAGACTTATCATAGTTAATCAGAGCCTCGTTCGCGAACACTTTTGTATCGGCCTTCTCGGTTAACAAAATCATGTGTTCTAATAATCCTGGGATAGGCTTATCGTTTCCGCATCCCCCTCCGAAACTTCGCCCACTTTACTGGTGTGGGAGAAGGAAAACGTCCGTTTTCCCTCATTTGTTTTTTCCAAGTCCACGAATTCTTCTTCAGAGGCTTCCTGCTCCCACTGGGCTTCTTTCTTCTGAGTCTTCCTTCTTCCCATATTATCGATAATCCGATAAAAATTAGGAGACTAAAATATAGGTGTTTTCCCTGCTGAGAAAATGATACAAGTATCCGTTAGCTGTTAGAACGTGACGTAACCCAAGCGGCTACCGCGTGTAGTGATAACAACGTGATGTAACGGTTACCAGGGTGAAGCGCAACCGGGTAACCACCTCGATATGATAGAAACGTATCCTGAGGCTCTACAATTTATATACATATAACAGGTTATATAGTGATATATATATATATATATCATTTCATATGTTTTATTAAATGCATCTGTTCATTGCTGCATCGTTTATTTCAGCTTCAAATAACCGCTGTATGGTATTTCGCTGTTTGATGCACTTCATAAGAAATGAATATTACACCGAGGACTGCAAGTAGGTCATTATGATGGGCCGATCTTCCTTATCATGGGGTGCATGCTAGCATTCCAAGAAAGTATAAGTGATTTAACACCAATATGTCATGTCAAACAGTATTAATTGTAGATGATATGTTTGTACATGTTTGTATATATAAAGATACGCAAAGATGCATTGTAGATTTCAAAAAGGTCAATGAAGGTAACAGAGAACCGGTCGTGTATGTAAACCAGTCATCATCGTAAGATGCTGAGCATCGGCCAGAATTCATAAAGAGACAAATAATGAAATAAGAAATCGTGCCGGGGCAATTAAAAAGGTTATCACAGGTAGTACTGAGGTAAGCTGCAAGTGCAGGAGTTATGTACCATACCGCATGTCAATTACTCCAGTTTCCATTATATTGGGATTCAAACACATCAAATTCCTGAAGTAATAAGTACCAGGTAAAAAGGTGGCCAAGGGGAGTTATATCTTTTAAACCCAAGGTTCAAACTACCTTGATTTTCTTTAGTATTTGAAATGCTGAGATAATGCTTTCGATCGCGCTTACAGTGGAGACTTGGAGAAGGCACGGCAGTGTGCGAGAGAAGCTTCAGTATGTGACTGCAGTAAAGAACTCTTAACTGACACAATGGACATGCTGTTTCTGCCGAAGTGTGGTGAGAAATAAATGTATTACAATGTCTCGATTTGGCAATACATACACAGACAATAATGTCAACGGGTTTATAGCTCGATGAATTGATCAATTTATTCTATTTTTGAAAGGCTATTCTGGATATAAGTAGAATTTTCTAAATCTAAATAGAAAGGAAATGACAAAAAATTGGTTATGATACCTAGATACTAACATGGCTAGCACCCATGAAGACTCCCATGTCAAAACTATTTTATCTTAAACTGGAAGTATCTGCTTTTGCCCAGCCTATTATTAAAGACATTCTAGGTATGGACTATATCAAAACACAATGAGTGCAGTGTAGATTGAAACACTCAAATCGAGTGAATATTTCCGGGTAATAGAAATAGACAACCTGGAAAACATTATTGAGAGAGGGGGAGAAGGGAAAGAAGGAACGGACGAGAGAAGCAAAAGGGGAGAGAGACCGAGAGAAAGGGTGAGCTAGAGAGGGAGGGGAGGAAAGGTAGAGAAGAGACACTGAGAGTGGGAAGGAGACTGGGAGAGACTGCGAAAAACAAGGAGATGGAGAAAGAATGATTGAAAGAGAAAAAAGAAAGAGATATACATGCAGACAGACAAACTATTTACTTGATAGTCCTTTGCAGGACCAGTACAACCTTGACCCTACCTATCATTGCTACCATGTTTTTTTGTTGTGGTCAGTGTACTGCTAGTATTGCTGCTCATGGTCGGTAATCACGCCTGTGGCTACACTCTCCTACATGCCCTGCATGGATGGATCCCCAAACTGGTTCTCTGCCCTTATATGCCAGTGCTCAGGGCACCGCGAATGTCTCTAATTTGGAACAAGCCAGACTGTAGGGCGAATGCAAACAGAGCTGTCATTAGCAACCACTGCCTCAATGGAAACCAATGTAGCTGAAAGTAAATGGTCAGAGGCGGCCTCACTCTGTTCATGAAGCACCCTATTGAGAAATGTACCTGTAAGCCCCATTCTGCGCGTGCCTGATGGCCATGTCGGCGGGGCTTACTTTTTAGGATTAATTAACAGAGCTTAATTGGTTTATATAAGCTTTAACCGGACCAGAGCTAACTTTGTGTAGCTCTGGTTGCCAGTGCAGGAGTCTCGAAGCAGTTTGTTCAGAAGGAACTGCACCAGAGAGACAGAGCACGCAACGGTTAGGAACGTCTCAAACAGTCTTTCCTGAAATGCCTATTTGAATATTTACTTGAGATATTCCTGACGGTGGTGCTCTCTCTTGGGTACAGTTCCCGATAAACATACCGCTCGAGACTCCTACGAGGGGACGACGGGGGGGAACCAGCCAATGGACAAATATGGTATTATTTCTTTTGACACAGGGACATGAGCTGATTATCAGCGTTCAAAACCAGCATATGGTCATGTAATGGTCTTAGACGCTGAGTAAGGGAATAGTAAAACTACAGTTCTTATGCATGTTTTCAATATGGGTAAAATACATTATACGATAAGAATCACATCTAATAAAAGGAATAGCAGGATTAACTTTGTCACGATACAAGAATCTCACTATCGTGGGCCTTCAGCCTCCAGGCCTAGGTTTGATTCACTCTGTTTTTATGTGAGGGAGAAACTCCAAGCGGATTCGACCATAATTTTCACGTTTTATATGTTGTAGGTAACAAGCGACCTCGTCGCTAGCGCTGAGCGTGCTATCTGGTGAAAATCTCCGGAGATCACCGCCTATAAGCCCTCATTATGCTACTGGCATTATGTTTACACTGCAAGTCGCGGAAAGTCATTGTATTGCTTGTTTATTGTAGATGAGATTCTCAACAATGATTTCAGAGAGCCCAGTGTCCCGTTACATAAGTTTATCGCCAAGACCATCGCAATTGTTTGTGATACAAATTTTTAGTGATTATGATTTTTTCTATTACAATAGAAAAGCTATATCACGATCGTTGAAATGTCGCTAGACTGGTTATAGCTATAACTATGAACATTTAGCAACGAATTTTAGCAGGGAATTCCCTCTTGATATCATCACTATCTGGCCTGTTTTCAGTCATAATTATCGGTGGCAGCGATTTTTTCTTAATGCTATCTATCTTTTACACACACAGACCCATTCTCTCACTTTATGAGGGACGGATCTATATTTCATCTTTGTAGCTGGTTACAAGGTTAAATACCATCTGAGAAAAAGGATCACTGTTGCTAAACCTTAGAAAATAACCAATTTTGACTGCTTGAGGAATAATGACGAAAAATAATAAGGGATTATTTTCAAACCTTGGACCTATATTCCATTTATCATAAAACAACATGTTTTTCTATGTACTAGTTTGTACTAGCTAGTTAAAGTAAGTGAATTTATAAGTGAGCAGAGTAAATGATTATCTATACCTGCGTCCTCATTCGTCCTTGACAATGATTAGAACCACTTCCGTATATGCAATCCTAAAGTAAGACCCTTTTATTGAGAGCAATTAGCTCCACATAATACATATGTGGATATGTTTATATACTTCCAAATGTGTGCTATTTACTTGTATTTGTTTTCTGTGTGGTATTATCATAATACTAGATGAGTTTTAATCTGGGCCACTGTATGCCATGACAGGAGTTTGGCAAAGTGACTTAATGAGGCGAAGCCGAGTGAAGTCCGGAGCAACAACTCCAGGAGTGACATGCAGTGGCCAAGATGAAAACAAATCAGGTTTTGATTTTATCCTACCCTGTCTCCTCGATTTGGAAAAATATGTGATAACAGTTCTGTATGCCACTAGTGGCATATATAACTCTGTATGCCAGTCAGCGTGGCATATGGAAACTCAATCTTAAGCGTATGCGATTTTATATTAGGGGTAGGATAAACAATATTCCTCTGTTTTCACTATCATTATCACTGGTAGGTATGTTTGGTCAAAAGGTTAGCAGGAGACACTAAGGAAGAATATATATCTAATTCATGATATAGGTCTATGTAGCTAATGATATCTCCCAATTGGTCTACTATTTGTATATCCTATATGTTTATCACTGTCCATAATCATCTCATTAAGCCACCACAGAGTTCCTAGCTACTTGATGTATTAAAACGATAGCGATTAATCTGATTATATGCCTAGCTTGGAAGTCCCTCTGTCATAAGCCCTGGTCTTGAGCCCTGGGTATGTGATTTGTTGGAACAGTTTTTCCAATACTTTCAAGAAAGAAGAGAAATGACTGGGAATATTTAGATTTACAAAATTTCACCCTTCATACGTAAATCTGGAATACACTGAAAAAAAAGGAAGGATATCACTGGTAGTTTGGCAACCAACCCCATCTACGATATTTGTGTAGCTCTGGTTGCCATCACTCTGGTTTATATCACTGGTTCTATGTTTCCCTACCAGGTGGATGTATAGTGCTGCTGAGATGTGTCTGGGGGAGATAGACAAGAAGAGTCTGTCAAAGGAGGGATGCGAGGACAAATTTGAGTTTCCCCGTGGAGGACAGTATCTGTTAATTTCTGCAAGAGCCTGGTCCAACGGTAAGAGTAATCTGATTCTATAATAACATCAGATATCCTTCACACTTCGTACAGGAATACTCCGACATTCAGGGTAAAAAAAGCGAGTATGCAAGATACATGTGACTTTATGTATTATGAATGATAAAACGCTAACATCGAAATTCTATTGAGAGGAACACGTACAAATAGACATCAAATTAACTTGATATATATCCGAATGATGCCTAAATGGATTTCCTCAAGGAACCGAATGTTGCCTGGAGCCACTTAAATTGTGGATATCCTATCACACTACATGATTAAAGCAATCAAATTATTACAATTGGCAAGCGTGATAGGCAAGGACATCAGTTTTCCACTTTTCAGTGGAAATTCACTTTTTCATTTAAAAAGGAAAAAACAAATCATTTTTAGTGTATAAAGTGGTGTTATTTGAATACTATTCATGCCAATAGAAGAGTGGTTTGCATTTGAATTAAAACTGCTTAGTTACCCAAGTTAGAGACACAATTCTGGTCAATTTAATACATGCCAGGTTCACAGCCCTTACATCTCCAACATTCCTAAGCCTTACGTTGAGGCAGAGATTCACCTGATTTCCCCACTTTGTTGGACTCATTGCGGCAGACAGTTATACAGAAACTTTTGCGGAAGACCTAGGGCAGCATTGGGGATCCTAGGCTCTGATGGGTAAACACATGGAATGAAAGACCAAAATTAACCTTAGTTTGTGTATAACAGTTGATTACAGTTCATAATATCAATATCATTCACTGTTTTATAAGACAAATCTTTGCAGTGAAGTCGCCTTTATGTTCTGAATTTGAATAACGTCATAAGACCACCATCTCATGAAGGTGCATATCCCTCTTCCAGTAGGGAAACAGGACTGTAACAATAGACACTGAACTCTAGGGGTGATAGAACTATAGTAACCGTGTATGTTAATCATTATTTTCTTTAGTACAACTAAGCTAATTTCGTGTGATATGATATGAATGCTCTTCATTACAAATATCAATTCTTGTCATTGAACACAAATATGGGAGTCTTCCTCATTGTCTAGATAAAAAAGAGTCGACCCCCGGTAGTAATAGTGAAAGAAAGTTGCCCCCCCTAGGGGAATACTGAAAAAAAAGTCAGCCCCACTTGGAATACCCCCCCCCCCCCAAAAAAAAAAAAAAAGAAGAAAAAAAAAAAGAAAAAGAAAATTGGTCCCCCTGGAATACCCCCAACAAGTTACTGTAAACTGTATTTCAGATTACCATGAAGGTATTTTGATACCACACTGGAAGACCAATTACCCCTACGTTTGATTGTCTCCAGTGGTATACCCATAGATTCTATGAAGGTAGCCCCTCTGTGCCGAAGTGAGTGAGAACTTATTGGCTCACTTACTAAACCCAATTCTTTTTGATTCGTTTTGAAGTCTGTAATTGAAGTAATTGTAAGACATACATGACAGACCTGTAATAGTAGGAACCATGAACAAATAGTCTGAAGAAGATAAAGAGTGCAGATTTATCAATTTACCTAACAACCACGATAGGCAGAAAGGTGAATCTTTGATCAGACCTAGATATATTTTGAATGGTTTTTCCGAGAATTGATCAGTTTTCGAACTTCTTACACAAATCTCAAAGTGGTCTGGATAAAAGGATATGTCCTTTACTCTGAGGGAATGATCAGATAAAGTATAATGTGACTTTCTCAACAATGTCCTAAAACCAAGGACACAGGCTGACCAAAAGGCCAGGTTATAAGGCTTGGTTGTAGATTTTCTCATTATACCTTTTAACAACCTTAATGAAAAATCGTTAGAATGGTCTTCATAACCCAACAACTTTTGTTGATGCCATAAGCCTGATAAGTAATTCTTTATACTTATAGGTGATAAATTACTTGACAAATATGATGCGTATAAACCTGCTTGTACAGCTGAGCAAGGAAATGGAATTAATGAATAAGTACAGCAGAATTTATTATAGCACATTAGCTGTTGAGACCTTGCTTTTTTAGTATTTAATGAAATACCTGAGGAAATTAACCTTTGTCTAGTCCTCTCCAATGTGATCATCTCTGGATCTGTAGGGACGAGGAGCAACACATGTTCATATTAATTAACAAATTAATACATTTAGACACATATTTTGGGTATTTCACTCTAGAGAGGTAGTCAGCCAATTCGTCGTCTTCTGATTTGATATACGTGGCATGCAAATCAATGTTGTATATGAAGCAAAACCAGAAAAGTTCACGCAACCATTTCATAAAAATTGTGTTACAGCTTTTGCCCGAGTTTATCATAGCAAGAACTTGCATGTTGTCAGTAACAACATGAATATTTTTATTTGACAATGTTGGACCCCATTTTTTGATACCTGCGACTACAGGCCACAGTTCGTTTACATTAATGTTTGGATTATTAATACGATTTACTGGTGGGGAAATTCTATGATCTTCAAATTTTCCCAATGAGAAATCTTCTTCCCAAGTACCATAGACCCTATTGAGGTATCCCAGAATTCAGTCTGTTTACAGTTCCCGGTGTGCGCTGATTACCGATGTTATATGGTAATAGACCCTTGACCCGTAACCGACAATCATTGCTTTTTAACGGTTTTTATAAATCTTCAAATGGAAAATCCGATGTCAGAAATGGAAATTTCAGCTATTTCTACATGTAAACCCGAAATTCTGTTCAGGTTACTCAAATATAAATAGGAAAACTGTGGTTCATGCGATCGTAGTGTACCCAAGCACTCGCGAGCGGAACTTGTGTTTACCCTGGGCGATAATCGGGAGACGAGTAACCTCTGGAGGGCGTATAAAGGAAATCGTTCCCTATCCAAGCACCAAAGCCCAAGAGAGATGAGTCTGTGACTATTGGTATTTCATACAGATTTTTCCTTATCAAGGATTTGTAGTTAAATAGATCACAATAATTTAACCACCACTCAAAATCCAGTTTAGTTTCATCATCTAATGATTTTTTCTCAAATCTACTCATTGAAGCTCATTTATCAAACAACCTGCGGCTAAATGTGCGACCTCCCCTCACAATTTATCACGTTTTTCCAGGCATTCTCGGGAGCGGAACGTTTAGTTCCTTTCACGACCGCTTGGGGCAAAGGGTATTGTCAGTTTCGATCACCCTCGCTTTCTGTTATTATCGCTCGATCGACAAAACATAAATAGATGTTTGAACTCACTGTACATGATTAATATACATAATTAAAGGTATTTTGATGTGTTTCTAACAAGATATATCAATAAACATTGTGGTATACAAGTTTGAATGTTTGAATCTGCAAATTTATGTACTTTTGAGCAAGTTTTTATTTTGACATTTGTAGCAGCCTGGCATCTGCAATTTCGGCAATTTGCTGGAGAAAACACCAAATAAAACAATCTTTGTAATTTACGCTTCCGTGTATATTTTCCTGTCCAGCAGCATCAACCAGGAAATCCGACAAGCGATTGAAAATATAAGGCGCACACCTAAGATCAAAACAAAGTCTATTATCAATAAAATATTGGTTTCCCTCTCCAAAATTCCATTTAAATCCTTGGAATTGAGTATTGTCTTCAGAGACATTGACAGATCTAAAAGCTGATTTTAAGTCAACTAGACTCATATATTCACCACCTTCCAAGTATCTGCTGCCGTATTTACCGAGTTGTATGAAAATTCTTTAAAAGTATTTTTCATATAATTGTTAATACTCTCTTTATCTGGCATAGAACAATCGGTGATTGGGCGAATTTTACCGTCTGATTTTTCTATAGCACCCAAAGCATGTACACACTAAGGTTTTGTATCAACTACAGTTACTTTACCTTCTGAGATTTCTTTCTCAATCAGCCTGTCCATTTCAAACTTGAATTTTTCAGATAAAATACTTGAGTAATTACTACACTTGTATATCGCTGGACAGTCATCACCTACGATTTTGAAGCCATTACAGATACCCTGCCAGATATAATCTTTTCCCCCCTCAGACATCTGAGAGTTACAGTTATCTTTAAAGAGATACTCTGCGAATTTACATGGTACTTTGGTAGTAACTGACTACTCTTATCGCCCACAAAGTGCAAGCAAGCACAATTTTTTCCAGAACATTTAGGAAAATATTTTACTTTGTTTTTCTCGAACAAAGCATTATTTTCAGAAGAATTTTAAGAATAAGCAGTTAAATTACTACTTTCCAAAACGATGTTATTTGTAGATATGCCCCCTTTAAGTAACTGAGATTCAAACCTGACCTTGCTGACCCTGCCGCATTCCTGAATAGGCGTTTTTCCACTGTCCGGTGTCGCACCTTATCTGGGTGGTTACCCAATGCCTGCAGCCAAACAAGCCCCTGGCAACGTATTCTTTAGCATTGAATCACTCAGTATATGAGCGTAATACGTTCATAATACCCGTGTATATCATTTACAGAGAAATAACAATGATTTCATCGTATACTATGGTATTCCAGCTCCAATTCAATGTATCATACATGTATATCACCTTAATGATACTTTAGAAATAGCTTAGATACAACAGGATCACCGAAATTGAATATACATTAATACATTGGCAGGCCTAGTTATTATGTGCTTATCTTTCTCCAAATTAAAACCAAAACAATTATTAACTAAAAAGTTTTCATAGTCCAGACTGGTTGATACAATGTCTTTAATTGTTCTAGCAGTCCAATCTGTCCAAAAACAACGCTCCTGTAATCACACCCACCGTTCACACTTTAGGTGTGATTGCTGTGTTCCCTATACAGATATAGCCGGACTCGGCCGGGTTTGTCCAAGGGGCCGCGTAACTAGGCAGTGGGCCATTAGGCGGCGCTGAACGGCAACACCTGTATTGATACATTGTTATCACTTGCCGGGACACACAAAGAAACACGTATCTACTTCTAGACTTCATTTGTTATTGCCAGATTTGTTCTGAGATTTACACTCAAAAGCACCGTGAGATTTTGATGAGCAATCTGAGCAACTGTGCCTGTATTTACAGTTTTGGAATTTACAAGCTTTTTCCCCTGAGTTAAACAATTTACACAAACCGGTAAGTTGAGTCTTATTAATTTGAGCTGAACGTTTCATTTTTGCGGCACTGATTGTGCCATCGAAAGACAAATGTTTGACAATATCTGCTGGGTTTATATTTCTAAACTCATCAACCCCGAATTTCTCAACCCTTTCCTTCACTGAAAAATCGTACTTAATCAAGGCCTTGCGAGTAAAAACCCAAGATTCAGATTTCTCCGCAATTAGTCAGGGATGGGCGAGCAAAAAAGAAGAATGGAATTATACATTTTCTGAAAGCTCCGATCAACACGAATGCAATTCTGTAATTATTTCTTCTCTATCATGAAATGCCGGGGTTATACCTCCGGAAATTCCAATAATATCTTTGTAAATGCTAGAAATCTCATTTTCTGTTCGATTTTCGCACTGTTTCTTGTTGTTTCTGGAAGGGGAACATGTTGACAAGGGTTTGAAAACTTGCTTGATGCTGATTGGCTGAAAATTGGGTTCAAAAAAAGATTTGCCGCGGAGCGCTTTCTCTGAAATTTTTGGCGAAAACGGCAACGCGACAGGTGTGAAATATGGCTATATTTATTTGACCGGTCATCACAGGTAAAAAAATCTGTGGGTATTTCTACATAACCCTGTAAAATATCATAAAATTACGAGCAGTGGAAGTACCCGAAATGTATTTTTGAAAGTTGCTCACTTTACTATAGTGACAGAACGGGAGGCGGCCGCACTGCTGCGCCGTGCCCATCCCTAAAATTTAATGCCATGTGATCCACCAAACCTGAAACATTTAGGCCCTCACTCAACATGGACTTCAAAATCTTGATATTAACGATACTCAGTTTTTCCAAACTTGTCAGTTTTTCATTTTCATCTAAATATGTTTTAGATAGATATTTACCACTTTTCTTTTCTTCCTTTTTTTATTTTCTGCGTAGGCTTGAGCGGTAGGCTTGGTAGGCAGCGTAGGCTGAGGGGACACTACTGGAACCGCATCCTGTTTCATTTCTGAAGGACTTGGACGATAATCTTATATTTTGGATGAAAATTTCTCCTGCATCATCTCGATTGCTGCGAACAGGATTGACTCTAGACGGTCCATACGGAGTCCCATCTCGTCCCTGGATGAACTCGGTCCCGAACTTGCCCGCACATCGGGATTATCCGTTGAGAGATCATGCCCTGGCTTATCGGGCTGGGTGAGCGCCTGCTCTACCCGTCTCAACTGAGATAATCCGGAATCTCCTAAAATCTGTTCCAAATCTTCTGAATAATCAGAAATATCATTTTTACCACCACGAGTAGTGGTCTTGGCCTTTGTCTTCCGACCCACCCTAGACTTGAAACCTTCCAAAGTCTGCCAAGAGCAAAGTTTTTTCAAATACAGTGAGTTGCTCAAGTGAGCAGGTCGGAGGCTGGAACAGAAGTGGCAATAACGGTTAGAGCAGCTCAGATCACCTGGATTTAGAATCGTAGCCATGGAGTGATCATTAATCATAGCGACCAGCCTAAAAACGGGATGACAATAGATACGGGGTGAATAATAAATACGTTGTCATTCGATATTTATATTTATATATTAATAATATATAATAATATATATATATTGTAACGGATTTCGTGAATGACAACAACACCGTGAATTAAAGTGCCCAAGGGTTAAACTCGTTATGTTGTAGCCATAAACATGTACAATAAATAGCCATCAACAGTCAAACAATCCTAACTGAGCTACACTATAACAGGGTACCGACGGTACAGACTGGTGACCTGGCCTCGAGAGCTGGTCCGCCAGACTGACTGGACTGAGCTGCGCTCGCTGTATTTATAGTAAAACGTGACGTCACATGCGGCAACTCAGCGTCCACCGTATCGTAATTCGGTGTAATTCGGTGTCACACGGTGGACTCGGTGGCGTTTGGTGTAACGTGAGAGACCATCCTCTCCCCTCCTCCCGCTATCGTTCCTACGGGGAACGTAGTGCCGCCCGAGACTCTCCCCACCTCTCCTCCGACCGCTACACTATGTGAATCATAAAGAAATAGTAGTCCAGTAAAATCTCACCAGGGGACCACGGCGCTCATGGACCAGGGACCAACAACTCAGGAACCTGACACCAGAGGGCATTGGATACCAGACCATAAAAGGACGGGCAGGACCAGGGATCGACCTCACTCTACAGGGATCCGTCACCGCCGGCCCACCACGCTTCAGATTTTTTTTTATTATTTATTATTATTTGCCAAGTGACAATATGACAAGTTATTATAATAAAGACCCCTAATCATATTCTCAGCCAAACAGAAAGTCTTGTTATATATATATTATATATTATAATTCAATATAATATTCATTGATGATATATTCATATACTTAATCTTCTATTCTTATCATCTTCTGGAACGTACACGGTTTATATATATATATATATATATATATATATATATATATATATATATATATATATATATATATATATATATATATATATATATATATATAAGAGTGGGGTTTTCGTGCAGTGCTGGCATCCTGCTCCCTTCCAAATATATTTATTAATAACATTGTTAAGGTCCTGAATTTTTCAAGGGTAATTTTATATGCTGATGATGTGGTATTTATCCAAGAAGGAACTGATCTAAAATTAAAGATGGAAGTAGATTTAGAGAGCATTAACAAATGGATCAAAGATAATTTCCTAGCTATAAACTATAAGAAATCAAAAACGAGTTGGTTTACTAACAAAAGAAACGTGGACCTTAAATTAAATATCATGATGGGAGGAAATTATCTAGAATCAGTAACTAAATATAGATATTTAGGAGTTATAATTGATATAAACCTGAGATTAGATTCACACTTTGATAAAATAACTAGTGAGTACAGTATGAAGCTTTTTAAATTAAAGAAATTAAATTACCTATTAGACTTTGAAAGTAAACTTAAAATTTTTAAGCAGATGTTATTACCAAGACTAGAGTATGCAGATATGGTATTCTGTCTAACGTCAGATATGAAGATACGAAAGCTACAGATCTTAATGAATAAAGGTCTGAGAACAGTAATTGGTAGATATAAAAGTAGGGAGATGAGCACAGTGGAGTTGCATGAGACCTGCAGAATATGTTACCTTGCAACGAGACGGAGTTGTAATCTTCTTAATGTTGTTAAATGGTGGAGTGGTGATTCAAATAATATTTTTGAGTTAAATGATAAAAATTTGAGGAGCAATAAAAAAATTAAGCGTAAAATAAAGAGACCTAATTTGGAGAAGTATAGGAGGTCACCTATATATGTGGGTAATACGCTATGGGAAAAACTTCATGCATATACACAAAAGTTGCCTAATGTAACCGCTTTTAAGAACAAAGTTAAAGAAGAAATACAGTAAAACCCCTCTTCCGGGACACCCCGCTTAAGGGGCCACCCCGCTTCAGGGGACAATTTGCTCGGAACGGAAATTTTTCCCTCTAGCGTTTATTTTAACCCTGCTTAAGGGGGCACCCCGCTTAAGGGGGCACCCGCTTTAGGGGACAGTTTTTCGGTACAGAAATGCTTAAAAACCTCGCTTAAGGGGGCAGTTTGGAGGGACATCATATCAAAAACACTGAAAATCCAAGTTTATGGTGTCCGTTTGTCTGGGACAGACAGTTGTTGCAAACAGAACAATAGACTGAGCATTACCATGTGGGCCCGTGCGGCCGGAGTGTGTTTTTTCAAGGTAATAACCACATCTCTAGCGGCTCTGGGCGGGCCACAGTGAGTGGGTTTTAGTATGAGCGACTTTCGCACCCGTTGAGGGTAGGGGGTTAGAGGCCCGCTTACAGGTTAGCGGTGGGCCTTGAAGGTGTGGACTTTGAAGGTGCGGTATTCCGTGAGCCGTCGCGCCTCTGGGCGGCTCACGGTTATGGGGCTGCTGACTTCTCTCAGAAGTTTTTGTTGTTTTTTCCCCAGAAAAATAGACATCAAAATCACCCTATTGTGGGCGTTCTTCCTTGTACAGTCCGGAAAACATATGGGTCATATCATACTAAATGGTACAACTTTGAGAAAACAGGGCATTAAAAAAATCTCATCTAAAGTTCTACATTTTGTGTCTACCAGATAGCCTTACATGTTTTCTACTGAATAAAGTTGATTATACCCAAAATTCGCACTTCTGTAGTTTTTGTGAAAATTTTACTAAGAGAACCTCACTGGTGTAGGAACGTGCGACATATTGAGAATACTCCCAGTGAAAGTTTCCACAGACTTTCTTCTATAATGTGTACAAACAAAGTCTGGTAATATCTGAATAGAAGACAAATAGGGGAATTATTGTGTGCAATATCTAAGTCATATGATACTTTTCTAGAACTCTATGGACATTCAAAGTTTATGAAAAAATTGACACCTGAGAGATAAATTTACCAGTAACAAAGCAAGACATTCCAGATATTGTCATTATTTTTAAATTAGAGTATATGCAATGCAGTACTTCTTAATATTGTCTCAGCTATATATATATTTGAAAATCATTATCATATATGTCTCTCAGGCCTCCGGCGCTTTTTTTTTTTAACTTAAAGTTGGCACCTATATATGTCGCACGTTCCCTATATTTGGTAAAAATCCTGTAAACATAAGAGAAGACTCTGCAGAGTATATATTTGATGGTAAAGTAAGAAACTTTTTTATTTGCTGGAATTGTAATATTTACTCTAAAAGCAAATTAGGTAATAATAGCCATGATGTTGTACATTCAATCTTGCTTCAAAGTGAAAAATCCTCTCATTTTTTACAAATTTCTAAACTAAATTGAAGAGACTACATATTTCAATAACCTATTTCTTTTATAAAGAAGTGTTTTTTTACATCTCTTACTTGTTTTCTTTACGAATTAAAAACCACGGACACTCTCAGGTGACAAATACTTGTTGAATACTTCAATTTAGAAAATTCGGAAAAAACGACATTTTCATGTCGCACGTTCCCTATATACCAGGCTTAGCGCAAACAATTACAAATGTTGCAAAAATCCAGAAAATTCCCTTTTCACACACTCAGAACCATGCTCAAGTTGTGTAAGGTAGCAGGAAAGAACCCAGTTCCATCTTAAAAGGTGAAGAAATACCACTCTGTGACTACAAAATGGAAGAAATTGCAAATATTTTCTTTTTTTGTGTGTTTGAACCACACAAAAACAATTTTCTCTGACTATAACACACTTCTGAAGCTTTGTTTTAACATCTCTTAGTTGTTTTCATTACGAATTAACAACCATGGACACTTTCAGGTCACAAATACTTGTTGAACACTTCAATTTAGAAAATTCGGAAAAAACGACATTTTCATGTCGCACGTTCCCTATATACAATGCTTAGCGCAAACAATTACAAATGTTGCAAAAATCCAGAAAATTCCCTTTTCACACACTCAGAACCATGCTCAAGTTGTGTAAGGTAGCAGGAAAGCACCCAGTTCCTTCTTAAAAGGAGAAGAAATACCATTCTGTGACTACAAAATGGAAGAAATTGCAAATATTTTCTTTTTTTTGTGTGTTTGAACCACACAAAAACAATTTTCTCTGACAATAACACACTTCTGAAGCTTTGTTTTAACATCTCTTACTTGTTTTCATTACGAATTAACAACCATGGACACTCTCAGGTCACAAATACTTGTTGAATACTTCAATTTAGAAAATTCGGAAAAAACGACATTTTCATGTCGCACGTTCCCTATATACCATGCCTAAGAGGAAACGGTTTCAAAAGGTACTAAAATCCAGAAAATTCCCTATTCACACACTCAGAACCATGCTCAAGTTGTGTAAGGTAGCAGGAAAGCACCCAGTTCCATCTTAAAAGGAGAAGAAATACCACTCTGTGACTACAAAATGGAAGAAATTGCAAATATTTTCTTTTTTTGTGTGTTTGACCCACACAAAAACTATTTTCTCTGACAATAACACACTTCTGAAGCTTTGTTTTAACATCTCTTACTTGTTTTCATTACGAATTAACAACCATGGACACTCTCAGGTCACAAATACTTGTTGAATACTTCAATTTAGAAAATTAACTAGTTTCTGTTGCACGTTCCTCATATTCAGAAATACCATTAAAAATTTCTTATTAACTGGAAAAAAAGGCTTTCTCCTCACTGAATTAATTTGTAAATGTTTTGTACTGATATAGCAAAAGGACAATTTATAGTATTCACCGTTGGTAGAGTATACAATTTGATAATTTAGAAAAGCATATGTCGCACGTTCTTCCATAACAAATTACAATGTTTTTTCTGAAATCTATGCAATCTCACAATCTCAAACTTGATGGTACAAAGCAAGAACAACTTTCACATCATTTGCAGTCATTTCAAGGTGCTGTCTTCTACCAGGTGTAACTACACAGGGCTTTGTGATGGTTGTAAGAATGTCCACCAGACAAGTGTCAAGTAAGTCTCTCTTCTTTGGTTTACGGAACTTATTGTGACATACCTTATCACAGCCAGGCTCAAGAAAGTCAACCTAGACATAATCTCCTTCTGCAGGACCTACAACCTCCCCTATATACCACAAGCTATCGATGTAGACCGCGGCTACCCAGTCCCCGACCTTGGGCACAAGTCGTTCAGGCGGTGCGGCTTCCTGAGAGACAGGCGGTGCGGCTTCCTGAGAGACAGGCGGTGCGGCTTCCTGAGAGACAGGCGGTGCGGCTTCCTGAGAGACAGGCGGTGCGGCTTCCTGAGAGACAGGCGCAGGCGGTGCGGCTTCCTGAGAGACAGGAGTAGTCATGAGTGTGTGGCGAGCCCAGCCTGGACATCCCAACTTCCACCTTTCACCATCACGACAGCACTGGTGATAGCACGACGTTTCCCTAAGGGCCACTTCACCTGGAGCTGAACAGACTGCTGCATGGGCCTTCATAATACCTTTGATTGACTTGCGTGGTGTCATGCTTGCAAGCTCCTGACGTGCACTGGCAATGTCCTGAGGGGAAACATTCACATAAATCACTTTTGATGGAACTCTGTTACCAGCATTTGCAAAGTCGTTGGCATTGTGAATGAAGATCTTGCGCTTCACTGTATAGTCTGCCATAGGCTTCGCTGACGCTCCGACACCGTCACATGCACCTTTTACGTGTCCAGCTTCGAAATACAACCAAGATGCATTTATCCCAAACAACTCCTTGTGTTGGGTGAGAAGAGTGAGACAAGCAGTGTTCTTATACTGAGAGGTTGGACCATCGGTGATATAGTGGACCATTGAAATTCCAGGATGCTGTTGTTTCACGTGACACATGATAACCTTGATGAAGGCATACACTGCCCCTGCATCATGTTTCCGATCGTCGGTGACTATCGCCAAACTTTCCGTGTAACTGCCATCGGGGCTCTGGAAGTGGATGACTGTCGGATGGAGTGTGACAGGCTCTTTTGAGTAGTACGTAGACTGGGGCTTGTCAGGATAAGTTATCACCCAGTTTTCCGCAAAGTCCATTTGCACTGTGCATTCAGAAGTTGGCATGTCTTGCCTCAGCATGCGGCTTGCTGTGTGTTGAGCATACACACGTCGCACATGCTCCCACATGAACAGGGAGGAGGAAAGAAAGTTATCAATGAATGTGCCCTTTTCCTCAGTCACAGCTTGTATTCGGAGTTTCCTAGCTGTTTTCCCCTCCGTTCCGTAAGGGACATCAACACTCTTCCAGCACTGAAACTGGACATCACCTTCAGGAAGTTCTGTCAGCTTCTGGCGCAATGCCTCTGCAGTGAAGTCCCTCAGCGACTTGTCTGGAAGGGCGGGCAGCTTCAGGTTCCGCACAGCATCCATTCGCAGTGAAAAGTTCTGATGTTTAATACAGAGGCAGGCATTAGCGTTCTGACAATGCACAGGGAGTATGTAGGAGCAAGTACGCCTCACGTTACAGAAAAAGGTAAGCCCCACTTTGTGATCTGGATACTCCTTGCAGTATTCAGCATGCAGAACATGGAGGAATTCAAGGAGCTGCACTTTTTGGTATTTCACCTTCTTTATTGTTTTGGTGTCCTTCTTCCCTGGCAGTGTTATTGAATGCTCTGGTCTGACTAGGTACTGTTTTATGAGGGAGACAGCCCTCAGGTGCTTGTCAACAGACCTGTTTTTCCTCTTGCATTTCCTTGACAAGGTGCGTCTGTCCAAACCAACACGTTTTGCAAGCTTAGAAGTGACCTTAACTTTCTTTAAGTCTGCAGGAGACACAATTTTTCCCAACACTTCCCGTCTGTCAACTTTGGTAAGGCTGACTATACCTTTAACCATAACATTGAGAAGGCTGCTGTCTTTCTCTCTCCGTTCTGGTTGTCCTTCTTTTCTTTCCTGGTAAAATCTTAACTTCTCGCAGTCTGGTTCAAACCGGTTCAAACCGGTTCAAACCGGTTCAAACCGGTTTAATTCGGTTCAATCCGGTTCAATCCAATTCAATCCGGTTCAATCCGGTTCAATCCGGTTCAATCCGGTTCAATCCGGTTCAAACCGGTTCAATCCGGTTCAATCCGTTTCCATCCGGTTCAATCCGGTTCAATCCGGTTCAATCCGGTTCAATCCAGTTCAATCCGGTTCAATCCGGTTCAATCCGGTTCCAGGTTCCAGGTTCAATCCGGATTACTCCGGATTACTCCGGATTACTCCGGTTCACTCCTGTTCACTCCGGTTCACTCCGGTTCACTCCGGTTCACTCCGGTTCTATCTGGTCCAATCCGGTTCAAACTGGTTCAAACTGGTTCAATCCGGTTCAATCCGGTTCAATTACCAACATGGCCTATAGAGTGTGTTCATCAACTTCAATTGATCATAGCCTAAACATGCCCATGTTTCTCCCATAATTTGATTAGGTCTAAGAGATTAGAATTCTGATTGGATACATCACATTGTGTGTGTCTACAACCCAAAAGGAGTATGACTTTCTTTTGAATGGCTAAAATTGTTTTTTTTAATAACTTAACTAGTCCCTAGGCCAATCTGGAAAAGAGGCTTATTTAAGTGGTTGGCTGCCCCCCCCCCCCCCCCCCCTGGAAACATTTGTTTTATTGTTTTATCTTGTAGATCCATCCTTCTAGTTAATATTTCCACTTGTTGTCGCTCTGGCAAGCGTTCAGATTACCATGACAACAGCAGTTGAAGAGACCTCCCGTCAAAATGCCTGAACGCCTATAATTCTGAGTGCTGAAAACCATTACTTGGTTCTGTGTTCTTCTAAGTATTACAATGACTCATTAGATTAAACTTTGGTTATTGGACTCAATAGTCTGGTCCTTTGTGGACTCAATACAGCAAACAGAATCAAAATATGTCTTCTCAGTGGCCTACAGCAGCCTTTTTCATGTGTGTACTATTAATGTCCCCTTTACACATCTGCAATTTTCCACATATTTGTTTCCTAAATAATTTAAAGGCTATATAATCTTTTCATATGCAGTTTTTTGCCATCTGGCTATATTGTAGTATGCCTTAGGATCATTTTGAGCTATTTTTAGTGTTTTGTGATATCAGGTTCCAGGTATAATACCGATTTTGCTACCCCTGCCACTCATGTTGTTTGACATATCTGAGAGTCAGTACTGAAGACATATAGTGTCTAAAGGCTATATGACCTTTATATATGTAGTGTTTTGCTATGCTGCCATGTTCTGGCATCTCTTAGCCACATTTTAAGCTAATGTTTAGTGTTCTGTGATCTTAGGATCCAGTTATATAACCAGTTTTTCTATCACTACCGCAACCGTCATTTGTCATTTCCGACACCCAGTTCCAATGACAGATTGCCCGAAGGCTATTATATCTTTTCATATGCAGTTTTTTGCTATGTAGCCATATTGTAGCATCCTTTAGGAACATTCTGAGCTTTTTTTGGTATTTTATGATATCAGTTTTCAGGTATATTACCGATTTTGCTACCCCTGCCGCTCATGTTTTTTACATATCTGAGAGTCAGTACTGAAGACATATAATGTCTAAAGGCTATATGACCTTTATATATTCAGTTTTTTGCTATGTTGCAATGTGCTGGCATCCCTTATACACATTTTAAGCTATTTTTTTGTGTTCTATGATCTCAGGATCCAGTTATATAACCAGTTTTTCTATCACTACCTCAACCATATCAGGTATCAGGTTCCAGGTATATTACAGGATTTGCTACCCAAGCGGCAACTCTTGAATGACATTTTTGACAGCCAGTTCTAAAGATATATGGTATCTAAGGAGTTTAAAAGCTTTTTACATGCAATTTTCTTGCTATCTTGTCTCATTGTGACATCCCTTAGAACATATTAAGCTGTTTTCTCGTATTTTGTGATCTTCTAATCCAGGTATATAACTAATTTTGACCCCCCAGCCACCACTATTGTTAAGGCTGGCACCCACTGTCCCAACACATTGCTGCGATTGGGCTACGAAAATAAATTTGCCAATCATAGAACTATTGGGAAGGCTCTGTTGGAGTGTCGGAACAGGTTTAGCAGTAATAAAAAGAAGACCACGGTACCGTCACAAGCCGGTACCGGTTCCCTCCGGTTCAATCCTGTTTATTCCCGTTCAATCCCGGTTCAATCCGGTTCAATCTGCTTCAAACCAGTTCAAACCAGTTCAAACCGGTTCAAACAGGTTCAAACCGGTTCAAACCACTTCAATCCGGTTCAATTCGGTTCAATCCAGTTCAATCCGGTTCAATCCGGTTCAAACGGGTTCAATCCGGTTCAATCCGGTTCAATCCGGTTTAATCCGGTTCAATCCGGATCACTCCGGTTCAATCTGGTTTACTCCCGTTCAATCCTGTTCAATCCTGTTCCCTCCCGTTCAATCCCGTTCAATTCCGTTCAATCCCGTTCAATCCCGTTCAATACCGTTCAATCCCGTTCAACCCCGTTCAATCCCGTTCAAACCGGTTCAAACACGATCAATCCCGATCAATCCCGTTCAATCAGGTTCAATCAATTTCAATCCGGTTCAAACCTGTTCAATCCCGTTCAAACTGGTTCAATCCCGTTCAAACCGGTTCAAACCGGTTCAATCCAGTTCACTCCGGTTCACTCCGGTTCACTCCGGTTCACTCCGGTTCACTCCGGTTCACTCCGGTTCACTCCGGTTCACTCCGGTTCACTCCGGTTCACTCCGGTTCACTCCGGTTCACTCCGGTTCACTCCGGTTCACTCCGGTTCACTCCGGTTCACTCCGGTTCTATCTGGTCCAATCCGGTTCAAACTGGTTCAAACTGGTTCAATCCGGTTCAATCCGGTTCAATTACTAACATGGCCTATAGAGTGTGTTCATCAACTTCAATTGATCATAGCCTAAACATGCCCATGTTTCTCCCATAATTTGATTAGGTCTAAGAGATTAGAATTCTGATTGGATACATCACATTGTGTGTGTCTACAACCCAAAAGGAGTATGACTTTCTTTTCAATGGCTAAAATCTTTTTTTTTTAATAACTTAACTAGTCCCTAGGCCAATCTGGAAAAGAGGCTTATTTAAGTGGTTGGCTACCCCCCCCCTGGAAACATTTGTTTTATTGTTTTATCTTGTAGATCCATCCTTCTAGTTAATATTTCCACTTGTTGTCGCTCTGGCAAGCGTTCAGATTACCATGACAACAGCAGTTGAAGAGACCTCCCGTCAAAATGCCTGAACGCCTATAATTCTGAGTGCTGAAAACCATTACTTGGTTCTGTGTTCTTCTAAGTATTACAATGACTCATTAGATTAAACTTTGGTATTGGACTCAATAGTCTGGTCCTTTGTGGACTCAATACAGCAAACAGAATCAAAATATGTCTTCTCAGTGGCCTACAGAAGCCTTTTTCATGTGTGTACTATTAATGTCCCCTTTACACATCTGCAATTTTCCACATATTTGTTTCCTAAATAATTTAAAGGCTATATAATCCTTTCATATGCAGTTTTTTGCCATCTGGCTATATTGTAGTATGCCTTAGGATCATTTTGAGCTATTTTTAGTGTTTTGTGATTTTGGCTGGGTTGGTTCCCTCACACCTACCTACATCGCGAGAATAACGACCCAAAGAATGGTTATCAGCCACGGCCGCCAACAACTTAGTCATTTGCTCATCATCCTGTGTTCTTCTACTCACACCTTCCTCCTCATCTATCTCAGTTGCATCATCATCCGTATCCTCATCTACCTCAGTGAGATACGTATACTTCGTTCTCACCTCCTCTCTATCTCCGCCAGATCCCTTCTTACTCATTTTTGCTTTCTCTGCACTACGCTCTGCAGCGTCGGCACTACTCTCTGCAGCGTCAGAAAAATCAAAGATACTACTAGGCTTGGCTTTAGCGGACTCTGTTGTGCTTTCTTTACTTTTCCCCCTGGCTTCGGACCGAGAAGCGGAGGTTTCCTCCTTATCCGTCATTCCCAATCGTCGGTTACCTCGTTGTATAGTGTCTGTCTGCAAACCTACATTCCTTAAAACCTTACTACATGGGGATGTGGTGGTAGTGGAATCGGAGATGGAAGGGGTAGAAGAGATTCTGGAGGGGGCGGAGCGTGGTAGGGGGGTATTCTGTCTAGTATCATATTTATGCCTTGGTGTATCAACCATCTAGGTATAGGGTCTCCCCGTTTAAAAAGAGGGTTTTAAAGGTACTAACTTAAATTTTCATGCCACATTCTAAATACAATGCCCGAACCCATTACTACCATGCAAACAGATGTACTTCTACTCACCAAACCAGACACAGGGTTGTCGCAGCCAGCCACTCGAGGTTCCGAGGTTTCCACAGCCTAGGCAGACAGGTGATCCATTTATCGATGTCGACACTCTCCCGTGGGCAGAGCCGTGAAGAGTTGTCCCGTTCCATCGTCTCGAGTCTACCTCTCTTTACACACAACTCAGATAAAGCACCATTTGTCAGTTCTACTCTCCTGAGCAGAACCAGACTACGAGGATATAACAGTCAGCTCTGGATGCGTGGTAAAGTGGGTATATACCAGAGATCCCCGTGGTTGCTGCCTCCTCACTGTCCATCACGTTCGTCACTTCATACTATGTAATCACGTCGGGGTCACCATTTGTTAGATGGGGCCGCTGTAAGCTCGTCCGCACCTCCTGCGTGCTGAGTTGCTTCCCCCACTGAAACCGCTCTGGTCACACAGTGGGGTGAGGCTCCGTAACAAAACAACTCTAGTGACAATGTGTGGTTGAAGCTGAGGAGAGGATCGGATCTGCCGTATGCCGGCAGTCGCTTTATTATATATTAGAGTACATTTAGACGTCACAACGGACGAGTACGTCACACAATCACATACCATTCCTTTTACAGATAATAACAGGCATGGTAGTTGGTTCCAAACATGGTTACATTTTATCCAATTGGTTACTAATGGTCACATGCAGAGACAAGACGCTCTCCCAAATATGGAGACGTCGTTTCCGTCACACATGCAGAGACAAGACGCTCTCCCAAATATGGAGACGTCGTTTCCGTCAAGGGGCCTCTATCCCATAATAAGAAGAGAACCGCAAAGATGTTTGCGCGTCCCTCCAAGAGGATCCTGACATGTCCTGCCACGTGCAACCGTCTTGAGGTAAAACCTCCACATACATAGCATACACAAAAGGAAATATATTAGCTTGGAAAATATATTAGCTTGGAAAAGATAATAATTTTAGGGAAGATAATAATTTCAGGGAAGATAATAACTTTAGTATTTCTCCCTTCTCATGCACCATAGGTATTTCTCCCTAATTATTTACCACAACTTAAAACCTTACTTCTTACATAAGAAGGATTACGGTTTTCCTTTAACATATAGATGCATGCGTACATGTTCATCTGAGGAGCGTGAGAAAGCCGGACATGCGAGCAAGGTTCTCACAAACAAGTTGACATGAGTAACGACTTGTTGAGACTGGAGGTGGATACAATACGGATGTGCACGTAGGCACAATCACGCGGAGACAGTAACTTCCAGAAAACACATATCTTTCTCACCAGCGACTTTCGCCTCTCTCTTTCAATATAATATATACTTTCCCTGTCTGACCATGTTTAAGAGTCGTGTTTATAAGGG
The DNA here is from genome assembly GCA_950022655.1 of Alentia gelatinosa. NCBI lineage: Eukaryota > Metazoa > Annelida > Polychaeta > Phyllodocida > Polynoidae > Alentia > Alentia gelatinosa. The sequence continues at coordinate 47,726,443 of OX465585.1, forward strand.
GAAATATATAAGAGGAAATATATAAGAGGAAATATATAAGAGGAAATATATAAGAGGAAATATATAAGAGGAAATATATAAGAGGAAATATATAAGAGGAAATATATAAGAGGAAATATATATGAATACCTTCAGCAATATGCTCAAGAAAATAAAGAACTTTGTGATGCGACCAGTTTCACTGGGTATTTCCCAGAAAGAAAGAAGTTCTAATAAAAGTGTACCGCTCAATCTTAATGGACATGCCACTTATGGCTACCTTCAGTGATTCGCTCAATCTTAAGTTCTCCCCGAGTTTTTCTGTGAATATCCTTACCTAAGATATGCTCGTATTTTGCTAGTATAGACGTACTTTACAGCTTGCTGTATTTCGCAGTCTAAGTTCCTAATTTCTGTGATGTTGGCTGTCATGGCCGTACGTGACAATTGGCATGGCCGTACGTGACATTGGCATGGCCGTACGTGACACATCTCTTGGTCTATTTCATCTCTATTTCAACATTCATTTTTTTCTCACCCTGAGGATGCCTGTGGATGAATGATAGGCAGATGACTAATAAATTGTCCAACTTGTTTGAACAAAACGGATTCTGAAAATGAACATTCATCTCCTGGTCTTATTCATCTCATCATATCTCAAAGTAGTCAAAGTATCCGATCCATCTGAGGGAAAAGGATTTTGAAGATCAACATTCATCTCTTGGTCTATTTCAGATTTGAAGAAAACGGATTTTGAAGATGAACATTCAACTTCTGCTATTTCTATATGTTGATATTTCAAAGTAGTCAAAGTATCCAATCCATCTGAGGGAAAAGGATTTTGAAGATCAACATTCATCTCTTTGTCTATTTCATCTCTATTTCAACATTCATTTTTTTCTCACCCTGAGGATGCCTGTGGATGCATGATAGGCAGATGACTAATAAATTGTCCAACTTGTTTGAACAAAACGGATTTTGAAGATCAACATTCATCTCTTGGTCTATTTCAGATTTGAACAAAACGGATTTTGAAGATGAACATTCAACTTCTGCTATTTCTATAGGTTGAATTTTCAAAGTAGTCAAAGTATCCAATCTATCTGAGGGAAAAGGATTTTGAAGATGAACATTCATCTCTTGGTCTATTTCATCTCTATTTCAACATTCATTTTTTTCTCACCCTGAGGATGCCTGTGGATGCATGATAGGCAGATGACTAATAAATTGTCCAACTTGTTTGAACAAAACGGATTTTGAAGATCAACATTCATCTCTTGGTCTATTTCAGATTTGAACAAAACTGATTTTGAAGATCAACATTCATCTTTTGGTCTATTTCAGATTTGAACAAAACGGGTTTTGAAGATGAACATTCAACTTCTGCTATTTCTATATGTTAATATTTCAAAGTAGTCAAAGTATCCAATCCATCTGAAGGAAAAGGATTTTGAAGATCAACATTCATGTCTTGGTCTATTTCATCTCTATTTCAACATTCATTTTTTTCTCACCCTGAGGATGCCTGTGGATGCATGATAGGCAGATGACTAATAAATTGTCCAACTTGTTTGAACAAAACGGATTTTGAAGATGAACATTCAACTTCTGCTATTTCTATATGTTGATATTTCAAAGTAGTCAAAGTATTCAATCCATCTGAAGGAAAAGGATTTTGAAGATCAACATTCATGTCTTGGTCTATTTCATCTCTATTTCAACATTCATTTTTTTCTCACCCTGAGGATGCCTGTGGATGCATGATAGGCAGATGACTAATAAATTGTCCAACTTGTTTGAACAAAACGGATTTTGAAGATGAACATTCAACTTCTGCTATTTCTATATGTTGATATTTCAAAGTAGTCAAAGTATTCAATCCATCTGAGGGAAAAGGATTTTGAAGATCAACATTCATCTCTTGGTTTATTTCATCTCTATTTCAACATTCATTTTTTTCTCACCCTGAGGATGCCTGTGGATGCATGATAGGCAGATGACTAATAAATTGTCCAACTTGTTTGAACAAAACGGATTTTTAAGATGAACATTCATCTCCTGGTCTATTTCATCTCTATTTCAACATTCATTTTTTCTCACCCTGAGGATGCCTGTGGATGACTAATAAATTGGCCAACTTGTTTGAACAAAACGGATTTTGAAGATGAACATTCATCTCCTGGTCTTATTCATCTCATCATATCTCAAAGTAGTCAAAGTATCCAATCCATCTGAGTGAAAAGGATTTTGAAGATCAACATTCATCTCTTGGTCTATTTCAGATTTGAAGAAAACGGATTTTGAAGATGAACATTCAACTTCTGCTATTTCTATATGTTGATATTTCAAAGTAGTCAAAGTATCCAATCCATTTGAGGGAAAAGGATTTTGAAGATGAACATTCATCTCTTTGTCTATTTCATCTCTATTTCAACATTCATTTTTTTCTCACCCTGAGGATGCCTGTGGATGCATGATAGGCAGATGACTAATAAATTGTCCAACTTGTTTGAACAAAACGGATTTTGAAGATGAACATTCATTTCTTGGTCTATTCATCTCATCATATCTGAGAGTAGTCAAAGTATCCAATCCATCTGAGGGAAAAGGATTTTGAAGATCAACATTCATCTCTTGGTCTATTTCAGATTTGAACAAAACGGATTTTGAAGATGAACATTCAACTTCTGCTATTTCTATAAGTTGATATTTCCAAATAGTCAAAGTATCCAATCCATCTGATGGAAAATGATTTTGAAGATCAACATTCATCTCTTGGTCTATTTCATCTCTATTTCAACATTCATTTATTTCTCACCCTGAGGATGCCTGTGGATGCATGATAGGCAGATGACTAATAAATTGTCCAACTTGTTTGAACAAAACGGATTTTGAAGATGAACATTCATCTCCTGGTCTTATTCATCTCATCATATCTCAAAGTAGTCAAATTATCCAATCCATCTGAGTGAAAAGGATTTTGAAGATCAACATTCATCTCTTGGTCTATTTCAGATTTGAAGAAAACGGATTTTGAAGATGAACATTCAACTTCTGCTATTTCTATATGTTGATATTTCAAAGTAGTCAAAGTATCCAATCCATCTGAGGGAAAAGGATTTTGAAGATCAACATTCATCTCTTTGTCTATTTCATCTCTATTTCAACATTCATTTTTTTCTCACCCTGAGGATGCCTGTGGATGCATGATAGGCAGATGACTAATAAATTGTCCAACTTGTTTGAACAAAACGGATTTTGAAGATGAACATTCATCTCTTGGTCTATTCATCTCATCATATCTGAGTGTAGTCAAAGTATCCAATCCATCTAAGGGAAAAGGATTTTGAAGATCGACATTCATCTTTTGGTCTATTTCATCATATCATATCTGACAGTAGCCAAAGCATCCAATTTATCTCAGGAAAAAGGATTTTGAAGATCGACATTCATCTCTTGGTCTATTTCATCTCTATTTCAACATTAATTTTTTTCTCCCCCTGAGGATGCCTGTGGATGCATGATAGGCAGATGACTAATAAATTGTCAAACTTGTTTGAACAAAACGGATTTGAAGATGAACATTCATATCCTGGTCTTATTTTTTATTCTTTCTTTTTTTTATTGGTTTTAATAGGGTCAAGCTACAAGCATATCCAGGTTCGGCAATGGCCGATCTTCCACCTGGTCCCTCAAGGTTGAATGACATAATAATTTTGTAGTTTGTAACTATACAGAATAGGAGTAGATAGACTAAATCTTCAGTTTGTATACCAAGAGAAACATTATACATCATCAGTGTCATCGACAGCAACAGTCACTTATGCGATGAGATGTGATGAGGTAAAGTGGATCATAGTGAATCATTCAATAGTATATAAGATAATGTAGACTTGGCTGCTAGGTGTTGTTATACAGGTCAGTTCATCTCATCATATCTCAAAGTAGACAAAGTATCCAATCCATCTGAGGGAAAAGGATTTTGAAGATCAACATTCATCTCTTGGTCTATTTCAGATTTGAACAAAATAGATTTTGAAGATGAACATTCAACTTCTTCTATTTATATATGTTGATATTTCCAAGTAGTCAAAGTATCCAATCCATCTGAGGGAAAAGGATTTTGAAGATCAACATTCATCTCTTGGTCTATTTCTTCCTATCTCAACATTCATTTTTTTCTCACCCTGAGGATGCCTGTGGATGCATGATAGGCAAATGACTAATAAATTGTCCAACTAGTTTGAACAAAACGGATTTTGAAGATGAACATTGAACTTCTGCTATTTCTATATGTTGATATTTCAAAGTTGTCAAAGTATCCAATCCATCTGAGGGAAAAGGATTTTGAAGATCAACATTCATGTCTTGGTCTATTTCATCTCTATTTCAACATTCATTTTTTTCTCACCCTGAGGATGCCTGTGGATGCATGATAGGCATATGACTAATAAATTGTCCAACTTGTTTGAACAAAACGGATTTTGAAGATCAACATTCATCTCTTGGGCTATTTCATCTCATCATATCTGACATTAGTCAAAGTATCCGATTCATCTCAGGAAAAAGGATTTTGAAGATCAACATTCATCTCTTGGTCTATTTCATCTCATCATATCTCAGAGTAGTCAAAGTATCCGATTCATCTCAGGGAAAAGGATTTTGAAGATCAACATTCATCTCTTGGTCTATTTAATCTCTAATTCAACATTCATTTTTTTCTCACCCTGAGGATGCCTGTGGATGCATGATAGGCAGATGACTAATAAAGTACCCAATCCATCTGAGGGAAAAAGATTTTGAAGATCAACATTCATCTCTTGGTCTATTTCAGATTTGAACAAAACGGATTTTGAAGATGAACATTCAACTTCTGCTATTTCTATAGGTTGAATTTTCAAAGTAGTCAAAGTATCCAATCCATCTGAGGGAAAAGGATTTTGAAGATGAACATTCATATCTTGGTCTATTTCATCTCTATTCAACGTTCATTTTTTTCTCACCCTGAGGATGCCTGTGGATGCATGATAGGCAGATGACTAATAAATTGTCGAACTTGTTTGAACAAAACGGATTTTGAAGATCAACATTCATCTCTTGGTCTATTTCAGATTTGAACAAAACGGATTTTGAAGATCAACATTCATCTTTTGGTCTATTTCAGATTTGAACAAAACGGATTTTAAAGATGAACATTTAACTTCTGCTATTTCTATATGTTGATATTTCAAAGTAGTCAAAGTATCCGATCCATCTGAAGGAAAAGGATTTTGAAGATCAACATTCATCTCTTGGTCTATTTCATCTCTATTTCAACATTCATTTTTTTCTCACCCTGAGGATGCCTGTGGATGCATGATAGGCAGATGACTAATAAATTGTCCAACTTGTTTGAACAAAACGCATTTTGAAGATGAACATTAAACTTCTGCTATTTCTATATGTTGATATTTCAAAGTAGTCAAAGTATTCAATCCATCTGAGGGAAAAGGATTTTGAAGATCAACATTCATCTCTTGGTTTATTTCATCTCTATTTCAACATTCATTTTTTTCTCACCCTGAGGATGCCTGTGGATGCATGATAGGCAGATGACTAATAAATTGTCCAACTTGTTTGAACAAAACGGATTTTGAAGATGAACATTCATCTCCTGGTCTTATTCATCTCATCATATCTCAAAGTAGTCAAAGTATCCGATCCATCTGAGGGAAAAGGATTTTGAAGATCAACATTCATCTCTTGGTCTATTTCATCTCTATTTCAACATTCATTGTTTTCTCACCCTGAGGATGCCTGTGGATGCATGATAGGCAGATGACTAATAAATTGTCCAACTTGTTTGAACAAAACGGATTTTGAAGATGAACATTCATCTCTTGGTCTATTTCAGATTTGAACAAAACAGATTTTGAAGATGAACATTAAACTTCTGCTATTTCTATATGTTGATATTTCAAAGTAGTCAAAGTATCCAATCTATCTGAGGGAAAAGGATTTAGAAGATCAACATTCATCTCTTGGTCTATTTCATATCTATTTAAACATTAATTTTTTTCTCACCCTGATGATGCCTGTGGATGCATGATAGGCAGATGACTAATAAATTGTCCAACTTGTTTGAACAAAACAGATTTTAAAGATCAAGATTCATCTCTTGGTCTATTTTAGATTTGAACAAAACAGATTTTGAAGATGAACATTGAACATCTGCTATCTCTATATGTTGATATTTCAAAGTAGTCAAAGTATCCAATCCGTTTGAGGGAAAAGGAATTAGAAGATCAACCTTCATCTCTTGGTCTATTTCATCTCTAATTCAAAATTCATTTTTTTCTCACCCTGTTGATGCCTGTGGATACATGATAGGCAGATGACTAATAAATTGTCCAACTTGTTTGAACAAAACGGATTTTGAAGATGAACATTCAACTTCTGCTATTTCTATATGTTGATATTTCAAAGTAGTCAAAGTTTCCAATCCATCTGAGGGAAAAGGATTTTGAATATCAACATTCATCTCTTGGTTTATTTCATCTCTATTTCAACATTCATTTTTTTCTCACCCTGGGGATGCCTGTGGATGCATGATAGGCAGATGACTAATAAATTGTCCAACTTGTTTGAACAAAACGGATTTTGAAGATGAACATTCATATCCTGGTCTTATTCATCTCATCAAATCTCAAAGTAGTCAAAGTATCCAATCCATCTGAGGGAAAAGGATTTTGAAGATCAACATTCATCGCTTGGTCTATTTCATCTCTATTTCAACATTCATTTCTTTCTCATCCTGAGTATGCCTGTGGATGCATGATAGGCAGATTACTAATAAATTTTCCAACTTGTTTGAACAAAACGGATTTTGAAGATGAACATTCATCTCTTGGTCTATTTCATCTCTATTTCAACATTCATTTTTTCTCACCCTGAGGATGCCTGTGGATGACTAATAAATTGGCCAACTTGTTTGAACAAAACGGATTTTGAAGATGAACATTCATCTCCTGGTCTTATTCATCTCATCATATCTCAAAGTACTCAAAGTATCAAATCCATCTGAGTGAAAAGGATTTTGAAGATCAACATTCATCTCTTGGTCTATTTCAGATTTGAAGAAAACGGATTTTGAAGATGAACATTCAACTTCTGCTATTTCTATATGTTGATATTTCAAAGTAGTCAAAGTATCCAATCCATCTGAGGGAAAAGGATTTTGAAGATCAACATTCATCTCTTTGTCTATTTCATCTCTATTTCAACATTCATTTTTTTCTCACCCTGAGGATGCCTGTGGATGCATGATAGGCAGATGACTAATAAATTGTCCAACTTGTTTGAACAAAACGGATTTTGAAGATGAACATTCAACTTCTGCTATTTCTATATGTTGATATTTCAAAGTAGTCAAAGTATTCAATCCATCTCAGGGAAAAGGATTTTGAAGATCAACATTCATCTCTTGGTTTATTTCATCTCTATTTCAACATTCATTTTTTTCTCACCCTGAGGATGCCTGTGGATGCATGATAGGCAGATGACTAATAAATTGTCCAACTTGTTTGAACAAAACGGATTTTGAAGATGAACATTCATCTCCTGGTCTTATTCATCTCATCATATCTCAAAGTAGTCAAAGTATCCGATCCATCTGAGGGAAAAGGATTTTGAAGATCAACATTCATCTCTTGGTCTATTTCATCTCTATTTCAACATTCATTGTTTTCTCACCCTGAGGATGCCTGTGGATGCATGATAGGCAGATGACTAATAAATTGTCCAACTTGTTTGAACAAAACGGATTTTGAAGATGAACATTCATCTCTTGGTCTATTCCAGATTTGAACAAAACAGATTTTGAAGATGAACATTGAACTTCTGCTATTTCTATATGTTGATATTTCAAAGTAGTCAAAGTATCCAATCTATCTGAGGGAAAAGGATTTAGAAGATCAACATTCATCTCTTGGTCTATTTCATCTCTATTTCAACATTAATTTTTTTCTCACCCTGATGATGCCTGTGGATGCATGATAGGCAGATGACTAATAAATTGTCAAACTAGTTGAACAAAACAGATTTTGAAGATCAAGATTCATCTCTTGGTCTATTTTAGATTTGAACAAAACAGATTTTGAAGATGAACATTGAACATCTGCTATCTCTATATGTTGATATTTCAAAGTAGTCAAAGTATCCAATCCGTTTGAGGGAAAAGGATTTAGAAGATCAACCTTCATCTCTTGGTCTATTTCATCTCTATTTCAAAATTAATTTTTTTCTCACCCTGTTGATGCCTGTGGATGCATGATAGGCAGATGACTAATAAATTGTCCAACTTGTTTGAACAAAACAGATTTTGAAGATCAAGATTCATCTCTTGGTCTATTTTAGATTTGAACAAAACAGATTTTGAAGATGAACATTGAACATCTGCTATCTCTATATGTTGATATTTCAAAGTAGTCAAAGTATCCAATCCGTTTGAGGGAAAAGGATTTAGAAGATCAACCTTCATCTCTTGGTCTATTTCATCTCTATTTCAAAATTAATTTTTTTCTCACCCTGTTGATGCCTGTGGATGCATGATAGACAGATGACTAATAAATTGTCCAACTTGTTTGAACAAAACGGATTTTGAAGATGAACATTCATCTCTTGGTCTATTCATCTCATCATATCTGAGTGTAGTCAAAGTATCCAATCCATCTAAGGGAAAAGGATTTTGAAGATCGACATTCATCTTTTGGTCTATTTCATCATATCATATCTGACAGTAGCCAAAGCATCCAATTTATCTCAGGAAAAAGGATTTTGAAGATCGACATTCATCTCTTGGTCTATTTCATCTCTATTTCAACATTAATTTTTTCTCCCCCTGAGGATGCCTGTGGATGCATGATAGGCAGATGACTAATAAATTGTCCAACTTGTTTGAACAAAACGGATTTTGAAGATGAACATTCATCTCCTGGTCTTATTCATCTCATCATATCTCAAAGTAGTCAAAGTATCCAATCCATCTGAGGGGAAAGGATTTTGAAGATCAACATTCATCTCTTGGTCTATTTCAGATTTGAACAAAACGGATTTTGAAGATCAACATTCATCTTTTGGTCTATTACAGATTTGAACAAAACGGATTTTGAAGATGAACATTCAACTTCTGCTATTTCTATATATTGATATTTCAAAGTAGTCAAAGTATCCAATCCATCTGAAGGAAAAGGATTTTGAAGATCAACATTCATGTCTTGGTCTATTTCATCTCTATTTTAACATTCATTTTTTCTCACCCTGAGGATGCCTGTGGATGCATGATAGGCAGATGACTAATAAATTGTCCAACTTGTTTGAACAATACGGATTTTGAAGATGAACATTCATCTCCTGGTCTCATTAATCTCATCATATCTCAAAGTAGTCAAAGTATCCGATCCATCTGAAGGAAAAGGATTTTGAAGATCAACATTCATCTCTTAGTCTATTTCATCTCGTCATATCTTACAGTAGTCAAAGAATCCAATTCATTTCAGGAAAAAGGATTTTGAAGATCGACATTCATCTCTTGGTCTATTTCATCTCATTATATCCCATTGATCCCACTGAGGATGTCTTTAGATGCATGATAGACAAGTGAATAATAAATTTTCCAACTGGCTTGGACAAAACGGATTTTGAACATGAACATTTATCTTCTCCTATTTCTTCACTTCATATCTCAAAGTAGTCAAAGTATCCAATTCATCTCAGGAAAAAGGATTTTGAAGATCGACATTCATCTCTTGGTCTATTTCATCTCATCAAATCTGAGAGTAGTCAAAGCATCCAATTCATGTCAGGGAAAAGGATTTTGAAGATCAACATTCATCTCTTTGTCTATTTCATCTCTATTTCAACATTCATTTTTTTCTCACCCTGGGGATGCCTGTGGATGTATGATAGGCAGATGACTAATAAATTGTCCAACTTGTTTGAACAAAACGGATTTTGAAGATGAACATTCATACTTAGATAATAAGTATCATGGATACATTTGACATGCATATTTTCACTTATCTCTAGAAGACCCTCTCCCCCAGTTTATTTACGATTTATGGCATTTTCCTTGGTGAAGTTCAGGTCAAATATGATAATTATGTATAATTGATCATGTTTGTAGCATTTTAAAACAATGGCCTCACTTGAACGTAGAGCCCTATGAAGTCCATGACAAAAGTCTCAAGTATGCTTTTTTAGAATCCAAGAAATAGTCCTATAAGCTGCACCACAATACTACCATATACTGATATCATAATCCCTCACTGGAATAGCATTCAAGAGCAATTAATTTACCTCTATGAAAAAGCATTTAGTTCACAGGGACGTTTTTCAATGTAGGATTTCTCAAAAAAATCACATTGAAACCCTCCAACCCTTTGTCATTGGTAGATAATGTAATATCAGTATGTATCTTGCTAAACATTGCTGATGAGAGTATTCTGAATTTGTTATATAGGACAAGATGCACATGAAATTATGGGCTGCCTATTGCTGGGTTCTAACACCCGACACTCGCATTGCCAGGGAAACACCCTGCCCACTACTCCAGAAAGTCAGATGCTCTAATAGGGTCAAATACTTAGGCTGTTGCTGGTTGGAGGGAATCAGCGGAGTTTTGAAAGTGGGGCGACCAGCGAAAGTTGAGATCTCATTGGTTTCTCACGAGAAAAGTAGATAAGAAAACTACACTACTAAACATCGATTTCGGCATGGCTCAATAAATCATAAGAGAAAAGATATTTCTGCCAATAGATCTACAAAAAAAGAAGAACAGATTCTAATATTTTCCTCCACGAGATTCTCACTCTCGTGGCCCCTCACTCTCCAAGCCTAAGTCTGGTTCACTCTGTCCTTATGTGCGGGCAGAAGTCCAAGCAGATACTACCAGAATCGTAGTTTTTTAGATATAGTAGGTAATAAGTATCATGGTATATTTGACATGCATATTTTCACTTATCACTAGAAGACCCTCTCCCCCAGTTTATTTACGATTTATGGCATTTTCCTTGGTGAAGTTCAGGTCAAATATGATAATTATGTATAATTGATCATGTTTGTATCATTTTAAAACAATGGTCTCACTTGAACATAGAGCCCTATCAAGTCCATGACAAAAGTCTCAATTATGCTTTTTTAGAATCCAAGAAATAGTCCTATAAGCTGCACCACAATACTACCATATACTGATATCATAATCCCTCACTGGAATAGCATCCAAGAGCAATTAATTTACCTCTATGAAAAAGCATTTAGTTCACAGGGACGTTTTTCAATGTAGGATTTCTCAAGAAAAATCACATTGAAACCCTCCAACCCTTTGTCATTGGTAGATAACGTAATGTCAGTATGTGTCTTGCTAAACATTGCTGATGAGAGTATTCTGAATTTGTTATACAGGACAAGATGCACATGATTCCTCTACAGGGCAAGCCCTGCAACATGCTGTGTAGGGAACCCTACCAGTGAGGAGAGACTGGTCAAGTCATGGTACAGGCTTGCCACCTGGTGGAGACGGTGTGAAACAAATGCTTCCTCAACAGGAATGGTTTGCTATCCATCCATTATAGGCAAACTTTAAAGTGATCAGAGATTGGTACGCTCAAATTATAGCAGGAACAAATCAGTTTGGTTCCTTTTGCTTCTTTTATCTATCTTTTATAAATATCATGGATATTTTTAGCGACTTCGTCGACTCCGAGTTAAGGGGAGAATATTGAAAAATGAAATTATGGGCTGCTTTTTGCTGGGCTCGAACACCCGACACTTGCATTGCCAGGGAAACCCCCTGCCCACTACTCCACAAAGTCAGATGCTCTAATAGGGTCAAATACTTAGGCTGTTGCTGGGTGGAGGGAATCAGCGGAGTTTTGAAAGTGGGGCGACCAGCGAAAGTTTAGATCTCATTGGTTTCTCACGAGAAAAGTAGATAAGAAAACTACACTACTAAACATCGATTTTGGCATGGCTCGAAATAAATCATAAGAGAAAAGATATTTCTGCCAATAGATCTACAAAAAAGAAGAACAGATTCTAATATTTTCCTCCTTAAGATTCTCACTCTCGTGGCCCCTTACTCTCCTAGCCTAAGTCTGGTTCACTCTGTCCTTATGTACGGGCAGAAATCCAAGCAGATACTACCAGAATCGTAGTTTTTTAGATATAGTAGGTAATAAGAATCATGGATATATTTGACATGCATATTTTCACTTATCTCTAGAAGACCCTCTCCCCCAGTTTATTTACGATTTATGGCAATTTCCTTGGTGAAGTTCAGGTCAAATATGATAATTATGTATAATTGATCATGTTTGTATCATTTTAAAACAATGGTCTCACTTGAACATAGAGCCCTATGAAGTCCATGACAAAAGTCTCAATTATGCTTTTTTAGAATCCAAGAAATAGTCCTATAAGCTGCTCCTCAATACTACCATATACTGATATCATAATCCCTCACTGGAATAGCATTCAAGAGCAATTAATTTACCTCTATGAAAAAGCATTTAGTTCACAGGGACGTTTTTCAATGTAGGATTTCTCAAGAAAAATCACATTGAAACCCTCCAACCCTTTGTCATTGGTAGATAATGTAATATCAGTATGTGTCTTGCTAAACATTGCTGATGAGAGTATTCTGAATTTGTTATGCAGGACAAGATGCACATGATTCCTCTACAGGGCAAGCCCTGCAACATGCTGTGTAGAGAACCCTACCAGTGAGGAGAGACTGGTCAAGTCATGGTACAGGCTTGCCACCTGGTGGATACAGTGTGAAACAAATGCTTCCTCAACAGGAATGGTTTGCTATCCATCCATTATAGGCAAACTTTAAAGTGTTCAGAGATTGGTACGCTCAAAATATAGCAGGAACAAATCAGTTTGGTTCCTTTTGCTTCTTTTATTTATCTTTTATAAATATCATGGATATATTTAGCGACTTCATCGAGTCCAAGTTAAGGGGAGAATATTGAAAAATGAAATTATGGGCTGCCTATTGCTGGGTTCGAACACCCGACACTCGCATTGCCAGGGAAACACCCTGCCCACTACTCCACAAAGTCAGATGCTCTAATAGGGTCAAATACTTAGGCTGTTGCTGGGTGGAGGGAATCAGCGGAGTTTTGAAAGTGGGGCGACCAGCGGAAGTTGATATCTCATTGGTTTCTCACGAGAAAAGTAGATAAGAAAACTACACTACTAAACATTGATTTCGGCATGGCTCAATAAATCATAAGAGAAAAGATATTTCTGCCAATAGATCTACAAAAAAAGAAGAACAGATTCTAATATTTTCCTCCACGAGATTCTCACTCTCATGGCCCCTCACTCTCCAAGCCTAAGTCTGGTTCACTCTGTCCTTATGTGCGGGCAGAAGTCCGAGCAGATACTACCAGAATCGTAGATTTTTAGATATAGTAGGTAATAAGTATCATGGATATATTTGACATGCATATTTTCACTTATCTCTAGAAGACCCTCTCCCCCAGTTTATTTACGATTTATGGCATTTTCCTTGGTGAAGTTCAGGTCAAATATGATAATTATGTATAATTGATCATGTTTGTCTCATTTTAAAACAATGGCCTCACTTGAACATAGAGCCCTATAAAGTCCATGACAAAAGTCTCAATTATGCTTTTTTAGAATCCAAGAAATAGTCCTATAAGCTGCTCCACAATACTACCATATACTGATATCATAATCCCTCACTGGAATAGCATTCAAGAGCAATTAATTTACCTCTATGAAACAGCACTTAGTTCACAGGGACGTTTTTCAATGTAGGATTTCTCAAGAAAAATCACATTGAAACCCTCCAACCCTTTGTCATTGGTAAATAATGTAATATCAGTATGTGTCTTGCTAAACATTGCTGATGAGAGTATTCTGAATTTGTTATCCAGGACAAGATGCACATGATTCCTCTACAGGGCAAGCCCTGCAACATGCTGTGTAGGGAACCCTACCAGTGAGGAGAGACTGGTCAAGTCATGGTACAGGCTTGCCACCTGGTGGATACAGTGTGAAACAAATGCTTCCTCAACAGGAATGGTTTGCTATCCATCCATTATAGGCAAACTTTAAAGTGATCAGAGATTGGTACGCTCAAAATATAGCAGGAACAAATCAGTTTGGTTCCTTTTGCTTCTTTTATCTATCTTTTATAAATATCATGGATATATTTAGCGACTTTGTCGAGTCCGAGTTGGGGATAGAATATTGAAAAATGTAATTATGGGCTGCCTATTGCTGGGTTCGAACACCCGACACTCGCATTGCCAGGGAAACACCCTGCCCACTACTCCACAAAGTCAGATGCTCTAATAGGGTCAAATACTTAGGCTGTTGCTGGGTGGAGGGAATCAGCGGAGTTTTGAAAGTGGGGCGACCAGCGAAAGTTGAGATCTCATTGGTTTCTCACGAGAAAAGTACATAAGAAAACTACACTACTAAACATCGATTTTGGCATGGCTCGAAATAAATCATAAGAGAAAAGATATTTCTGCCAATAGATCTACAAAAAAGAAGAACAGATTCTAATATTTTCCTCCTTAAGAATTCTCACTCTCGTGGCCCCTTACTCTCCTAGCCTAAGTCTGGTTCACTCTGTCCTTATGTGCGGGCAGAAATCCAAGCAGATACTACCAGAATCGTAGTTTTTTAGATATAGTAGGTAATAAGAATCATGGATATATTTGACATGCATATTTTCACTTATCTCTAGAAGACCCTCTCCCCCAGTTTATTTACGATTTATGGCAATTTCCTTGGTGAAGTTCAGGTCAAATATGATAATTATGTATAATTGATCATGTTTGTATCATTTTAAAACAATGGTCTCACTTGAACATAGAGCCCTATGAAGTCCATGACAAAAGTCTCAATTATGCTTTTTTAGAATCCAAGAAATAGTCCTATAAGCTGCTCCACAATACTACCATATACTGATATCATAATCCCTCACTGGAATAGCATTCAAGAGCAATTAATTTACCTCTATGAAAAAGCATTTAGTTCACAGGGACGTTTTTCAATGTAGGATTTCTCAAGAAAAATCACATTGAAACCCTCCAACCCTTTGTCATTGGTAGATAATGTAATATCAGTATGTGTCTTGCTAAACATTGCTGATGAGAGTATTCTGAATTTGTTATGCAGGACAAGATGCACATGATTCCTCTACAGGGCAAGCCCTGCAACATGCTGTGTAGAGAACCCTACCAGTGAGGAGAGACTGGTCAAGTCATGGTACAGGCTTGCCACCTGGTGGATACAGTGTGAAACAAATGCTTCCTCAACAGGAATGGTTTGCTATCCATCCATTATAGGCAAACTTTAAAGTGTTCAGAGATTGGTACGCTCAAAATATAGCAGGAACAAATCAGTTTGGTTCCTTTTGCTTCTTTTATTTATCTTTTATAAATATCATGGATATATTTAGCGACTTCATCGAGTCCAAGTTAAGGGGAGAATATTGAAAAATGAAATTAAGGGCTGCCTATTGCTGGGTTCGAACACCCGACACTCGCATTGCCAGGGAAACACCCTGCCCACTACTCCACAAAGTCAGATGCTCTAATAGGGTCAAATACTTAGGCTGTTGCTGGGTGGAGGGAATCAGCGGAGTTTTGAAAGTGGGGCGACCAGCGGAAGTTGATATCTCATTGGTTTCTCACGAGAAAAGTAGATAAGAAAACTACACTACTAAACATTGATTTCGGCATGGCTCAATAAATCATAAGAGAAAAGATATTTCTGCCAATAGATCTACAAAAAAAGAAGAACAGATTCTAATATTTTCCTCCACGAGATTCTCACTCTCATGGCCCCTCACTCTCCAAGCCTAAGTCTGGTTCACTCTGTCCTTATGTGCGGGCAGAAGTCCGAGCAGATACTACCAGAATCGTAGATTTTTAGATATAGTAGGTAATAAGTATCATGGATATATTTGACATGCATATTTTCACTTATCTCTAGAAGACCCTCTCCCCCAGTTTATTTACGATTTATGGCATTTTCCTTGGTGAAGTTCAGGTCAAATATGATAATTATGTATAATTGATCATGTTTGTATCATTTTAAAACAATGGCCTCACTTGAACATAGAGCCCTATAAAGTCCATGACAAAAGTCTCAATTATGCTTTTTTAGAATCCAAGAAATAGTCCTATAAGCTGCTCCACAATACTACCATATACTGATATCATAATCCCTCACTGGAATAGCATTCAAGAGCAATTAATTTACCTCTATGAAACAGCACTTAGTTCACAGGGACGTTTTTCAATGTAGGATTTCTCAAGAAAAATCACATTGAAACCCTCCAACCCTTTGTCATTGGTAAATAATGTAATATCAGTATGTGTCTTGCTAAACATTGCTGATGAGAGTATTCTGAATTTGTTATCCAGGACAAGATGCACATGATTCCTCTACAGGGCAAGCCCTGCAACATGCTGTGTAGGGAACCCTACCAGTGAGGAGAGACTGGTCAAGTCATGGTACAGGCTTGCCACCTGGTGGATACAGTGTGAAACAAATGCTTCCTCAACAGGAATGGTTTGCTATCCATCCATTATAGGCAAACTTTAAAGTGATCAGAGATTGGTACGCTCAAAATATAGCAGGAACAAATCAGTTTGGTTCCTTTTGCTTCTTTTATCTATCTTTTATAAATATCATGGATATATTTAGCGACTTTGTCGAGTCCGAGTTAGGGATAGAATATTGAAAAATGTAATTATGGGCTGCCTATTGCTGGGTTCGAACACCCGACACTCGCATTGCCAGGGAAACACCCTGCCCACTACTCCACAAAGTCAGATGCTCTAATAGGCTCAAATACTTAGGCTGTTGCTGGGTGGAGGGAATCAGCGGAGTTTTGAAAGTGGGGCGACCAGCGAAAGTTGAGATCTCATTGGTTTCTCACGAGAAAAGTACATAAGAAAACTACACTACTAAACATCGATTTTGGCATGGCTCGAAATAAATCATAAGAGAAAAGATATTTCTGCCAATAGATCTACAAAAAAGAAGAACAGATTCTAATATTTTCCTCCTTAAGAATTCTCACTCTCGTGGCCCCTTACTCTCCTAGCCTAAGTCTGGTTCACTCTGTCCTTATGTGCGGGCAGAAATCCAAGCAGATACTACCAGAATCGTAGTTTTTTAGATATAGTAGGTAATAAGAATCATGGATATATTTGACATGCATATTTTCACTTATCTCTAGAAGACCCTCTCCCCCAGTTTATTTACGATTTATGGCAATTTCCTTGGTGAAGTTCAGGTCAAATATGATAATTATGTATAATTGATCATGTTTGTATCATTTTAAAACAATGGTCTCACTTGAACATAGAGCCCTATGAAGTCCATGACAAAAGTCTCAATTATGCTTTTTTAGAATCCAAGAAATAGTCCTATAAGCTGCTCCACAATACTACCATATACTGATATCATAATCCCTCACTGGAATAGCATTCAAGAGCAATTAATTTACCTCTATGAAAAAGCATTTAGTTCACAGGGACGTTTTTCAATGTAGGATTTCTCAAGAAAAATCACATTGAAACCCTCCAACCCTTTGTCATTGGTAGATAATGTAATATCAGTATGTGTCTTGCTAAACATTGCTGATGAGAGTATTCTGAATTTGTTATGCAGGACAAGATGCACATGATTCCTCTACAGGGCAAGCCCTGCAACATGCTGTGTAGAGAACCCTACCAGTGAGGAGAGACTGGTCAAGTCATGGTACAGGCTTGCCACCTGGTGGATACAGTGTGAAACAAATGCTTCCTCAACAGGAATGGTTTGCTATCCATCCATTATAGGCAAACTTTAAAGTGATCAGAGATTGGTACGCTCAAAATATAGCAGGAACAAATCAGTTTGGTTCCTTTTGCTTCTTTTATCTATCTTTCATAAATATCATAGATATATTTAGCGACTTCGTCGAGTCCGAGTTAAGGGGAGAATATTGAAAAATGAAGTTATGGGCTGCCTATTGCTGGGATCGAACACCCAACACTCGCATTGCCAGGGAAACACCATGCCCACTACTCCGCAGAGTCAGATGCTCCAATAGGGTCAAATACTTAGGCTGTTGCTGGGTGGAGGGAATCAGCGGAGTTTTGAAAATGGGGCGACCAGCAAAAGTTTAGATCTCATTGGTTTCTCACGAGAAAAGTAGATAAGAAAACTACACTACTAAATATTGATTTCAGCATGGCTCAAAATAAATCATAAGAGAAAAGATATTTCTGCCAATAGATCTACAAAAAAGAAGAACAGATTCTAATATTTTCCTCCACGAGATTCTCACTCTTGTGGCCCCTCACTCTCCAAGCCTAAGTCTGGTTCACTCTGTCCTTATGTGCGTGCAGAAGTCCCAGCAGATACTACCAGATTCGTAGTTTTTTAGATATAGTAGGTAATAAGTATCATGGATATATTTGACATGCATATTTTCACTTATCTCTAGAAGACCCTCTCCCCCAGTATATTTACGATTTATGGCATTTTCCTTGGTGAAGTTCAGGTCAAATATGATAATTATGTATAATTGATAATGTTTGTATCATTTTAAAACAATGGCCTCACTTGAACATAGAGCCCTATCAAGTCCATGACAAAAGTCTCAATTATGCTTTTTTAGAATCCAAGAAATAGTCCTATAAGCTGCTCCACAATACTACCATATACTGATATCATAATCCCTCACTGGAATAGCATTCAAGAGCAATTAATTTACCTCTATGAAAAAGCATTTAGTTCACAGGGACGTTTTTCAATGTAGGATTTCTCAAGAAAAATCACATTGAAACCCTCCAACCCTTTGTCATTGGTAGATAATGTAATATCAGTATGTGTCTTGCTAAACATTGCTGATGAGAGTATTCTGAATTTGTTATGCAGGACAAGATGCACATGATTCCTCTACAGGGCAAGCCCTGCAACATGCTGTGTAGGGAATCCTACCAGTGAGGAGAGACTGGTCAAGTCATGGTACAGGCTTGCCACCTGGTGGAGACGGTGTGAAACAAATGCTTCCTCAACAGGAATGGTTTGCTATCCATCCATTATAGGCAAACTTTAAAGTGATCAGAGATTGGTACGCTCAAAATATAGCAGGAACAAATCAGTTTGGTTCCTTTTGCTTCTTTTATCTATCTTTTATAAATATCATGGATATTTTTAGCGACTTCGTCGACTCCGAGTTAGGGATAGAATATTGAAAAATGTAATTATGGGCTGCCTATTGCTGGGCTCGAACACCCGACACTTGCATTGCCAGGGAAACACCCTGCCCACTACTCCACAAAGTCAGATGCTCTAATAGGGTCAAATACTTAGGCTGTTGCTGGGTGGAGGGAATCAGCGGAGTTTTGAAAGTGGGGCGACCAGCGAAAGTTGAGATCTCATTGGTTTCTCACAAGAAAAGTAGATAAGAAAACTACAGTACTAAACATTGTTTTCGGCATGGCTCAATAAATCATAAGAGAAAAGATATTTCTGCCAATAGATCTACAAAAAAGAAGAACAGATTCTAATATTTTCCTCCACGAGATTCTCACTCACGTGGCCCCTCACTCTCCAAGCTTAAGTCTGGTTCACTCTGTCCTTATGTGCGGGCAGAAGTCCAAGCAGATACTACCAGAATCGTAGTTTTTTAGATATAGTAGGTAATAAGTTTCATGGTATATTTGACATGCATATTTTCATTTATCACTAGAAGACCCTCTCCCCCAGTTTATTTACGATTTATGGCATTTTCCTTGGTGAAGTTCAGGTCAAATATGATAATTATGTATAATTGATCATGTTTGTATCATTTTAAAACAATGGTCTCACTTGAACATAGAGCCCTATGAAGTCCATGACAAAAGTCTCAATTATGCTTTTTTAGAATCCAAGAAATAGTCCTATAAGCTGCTCCACAATACTACCATATACTGATATCATAATCCCTCACTGGAATAACATTCAAGAGCAATTAATTTACCTCTATGAAAAAGCATTTAGTTCACAGGGACGTTTTTCAATGTAGGATTTCTCAAGAAAAATCACATTGAAACCCTCCAACCCTTTGTCATTGGTAGATAATGTAATATCAGTATGTGTCTTGCTAAACATTGCTGATGAGAGTATTCTGAATTTGTTATATAGGACAAGATGCACATGATTCCTCTAAAGGGCAAGCCCTGCAACATGCTGTGTAGGGAACCCTACCAGTGAGGAGAGACTGGTCAAGTCATGGTACAGGCTTGCCACCTGGTGGAGACGGTGTGAAACAAATGCTTCCTCAACAGGAATGGTTTGCTATCCATCCATTGTAGGCAAACTTTAAAGTGATCAGAGATTGGTACGCTCAAAATATAGCAGGAACAAATCAGTTTGGTTCCTTTTTCTTCTTTTATCTATCTTTTATAAATATCATTGATATATTTAGCGACTTTGTCGAGTCTGAGTTAGGGATAGAATATTGAAAAATGTAATTATGGGCTGCCTATTGCTGGGTTCAAACACCCGACACTCGCATTGCCAGGGAAACACCCTGCCCACTACTCCACAAAGTCAGATGCTCTAATAGGCTCAAATACTTAGGCTGTTGCTGGGTGGAGGGAATCAGCGGAGTTTTGAAAGTGGGGCGACCAGCGAAAGTTGAGATCTCATTGGTTTCTCACGAGAAAAGTACATAAGAAAACTACACTACTAAACATCGATTTTGGCATGGCTCGAAATAAATCATAAGAGAAAAGATATTTCTGCCAATAGATCTACAAAAAAGAAGAACAGATTCTAATATTTTCCTCCACGAGATTCTCACTCACGTGGCCCCTCACTCTCCAAGCTTAAGTCTGGTTCACTCTGTCCTTATGTGCGGGCAGAAGTCCAAGCAGATACTACCAGAATCGTAGTTTTTTAGATATAGTAGGTAATAAGTTTCATGGTATATTTGACATGCATATTTTCATTTATCACTAGAAGACCCTCTCCCCCAGTTTATTTACGATTTATGGCATTTTCCTTGGTGAAGTTCAGGTCAAATATGATAATTATGTATAATTGATCATGTTTGTATCATTTTAAAACAATGGTCTCACTTGAACATAGAGCCCTATGAAGTCCATGACAAAAGTCTCAATTATGCTTTTTTAGAATCCAAGAAATAGTCCTATAAGCTGCTCCACAATACTACCATATACTGATATCATAATCCCTCACTGGAATAGCATTCAAGAGCAATTAATTTACCTCTATGAAACAGCACTTAGTTCACAGGGACGTTTTTCAATGTAGGATTTCTCAAGAAAAATCACATTGAAACCCTCCAACCCTTTGTCATTGGTAAATAATGTAATATCAGTATGTGTCTTGCTAAACATTGCTGATGAGAGTATTCTGAATTTGTTATCCAGGACAAGATGCACATGATTCCTCTACAGGGCAAGCCCTGCAACATGCTGTGTAGGGAACCCTACCAGTGAGGAGAGACTGGTCAAGTCATGGTACAGGCTTGCCACCTGGTGGATACAGTGTGAAACAAATGCTTCCTCAACAGGAATGGTTTGCTATCCATCCATTATAGGCAAACTTTAAAGTGATCAGAGATTGGTACGCTCAAAATATAGCAGGAACAAATCAGTTTGGTTCCTTTTGCTTCTTTTATCTATCTTTTATAAATATCATGGATATATTTAGCGACTTTGTCGAGTCCGAGTTAGGGATAGAATATTGAAAAATGTAATTATGGGCTGCCTATTGCTGGGTTCAAACACCCGACACTCGCATTGCCAGGGAAACACCCTGCCCACTACTCCACAAAGTCAGATGCTCTAATAGGCTCAAATACTTAGGCTGTTGCTGGGTGGAGGGAATCAGCGGAGTTTTGAAAGTGGGGCGACCAGCGAAAGTTGAGATCTCATTGGTTTCTCACGAGAAAAGTACATAAGAAAACTACACTACTAAACATCGATTTTGGCATGGCTCGAAATAAATCATAAGAGAAAAGATATTTCTGCCAATAGATCTACAAAAAAGAAGAACAGATTCTAATATTTTCCTCCACGAGATTCTCACTCACGTGGCCCCTCACTCTCCAAGCTTAAGTCTGGTTCACTCTGTCCTTATGTGCGGGCAGAAGTCCAAGCAGATACTACCAGAATCGTAGTTTTTTAGATATAGTAGGTAATAAGTTTCATGGTATATTTGACATGCATATTTTCATTTATCACTAGAAGACCCTCTCCCCCAGTTTATTTACGATTTATGGCATTTTCCTTGGTGAAGTTCAGGTCAAATATGATAATTATGTATAATTGATCATGTTTGTATCATTTTAAAACAATGGTCTCACTTGAACATAGAGCCCTATGAAGTCCATGACAAAAGTCTCAATTATGCTTTTTTAGAATCCAAGAAATAGTCCTATAAGCTGCTCCACAATACTACCATATACTGATATCATAATCCCTCACTGGAATAACATTCAAGAGCAATTAATTTACCTCTATGAAAAAGCATTTAGTTCACAGGGACGTTTTTCAATGTAGGATTTCTCAAGAAAAATCACATTGAAACCCTCCAACCCTTTGTCATTGGTAGATAATGTAATATCAGTATGTGTCTTGCTAAACATTGCTGATGAGAGTATTCTGAATTTGTTATATAGGACAAGATGCACATGATTCCTCTAAAGGGCAAGCCCTGCAACATGCTGTGTAGGGAACCCTACCAGTGAGGAGAGACTGGTCAAGTCATGGTACAGGCTTGCCACCTGGTGGAGACGGTGTGAAACAAATGCTTCCTCAACAGGAATGGTTTGCTATCCATCCATTGTAGGCAAACTTTAAAGTGATCAGAGATTGGTACGCTCAAAATATAGCAGGAACAAATCAGTTTGGTTCCTTTTTCTTCTTTTATCTATCTTTTATAAATATCATTGATATATTTAGCGACTTTGTCGAGTCTGAGTTAGGGATAGAATATTGAAAAATGTAATTATGGGCTGCCTATTGCTGGGTTCAAACACCCGACACTCGCATTGCCAGGGAAACACCCTGCCCACTACTCCACAAAGTCAGATGCTCTAATAGGGTCAAATACTTAGGCTGTTGCTGGGTGGAGGGAATCAGCGGAGTTTTGAAAGTGGGGCGACCAGCGAAAGTTTAGATCTCATTGGTTTCTCACGAGAAAAGTAGATAAGAAAACTACACTACTAAACATCGATTTTGGCATGGCTCGAAATAAATCATAAGAGAAAAGATATTTCTGCCAATAGATCTACAAAAAAGAAGAACAGATTCTAATATTTTCCTCCTTAAGATTCTCACTCTCGTGGCCCCTTACTCTCCTAGCCTAAGTCTGGTTCACTCTGTCCTTATGTACGGGCAGAAATCCAAGCAGATACTACCAGAATCGTAGTTTTTTAGATAGAGTAGGTAATAAGAATCATGGATATATTTGACATGCATATTTTCACTTATCTCTAGAAGACCCTCTCCCCCAGTTTATTTACGATTTATGGCAATTTCCTTGGTGAAGTTCAGGTCAAATATGATAATTATGTATAATTGATCATGTTTGTATCATTTTAAAACAATGGTCTCACTTGAACATAGAGCCCTATGAAGTCCATGACAAAAGTCTCAATTATGCTTTTTTAGAATCCAAGAAATAGTCCTATAAGCTGCTCCACAATACTACCATATACTGATATCATAATCCCTCACTGGAATAGCATTCAAGAGCAATTAATTTACCTCTATGAAAAAGCATTTAGTTCACAGGGACGTTTTTCAATGTAGGATTTCTCAAGAAAAATCACATTGAAACCCTCCAACCCTTTGTCATTGGTAGATAATGTAATATCAGTATGTGTCTTGCTAAACATTGCTGATGAGAGTATTCTGAATTTGTTATGCAGGACAAGATGCACATGATTCCTCTACAGGGCAAGCCCTGCAACATGCTGTGTAGAGAACCCTACCAGTGAGGAGAGACTGGTCAAGTCATGGTACAGGCTTGCCACCTGGTGGATACAGTGTGAAACAAATGCTTCCTCAACAGGAATGGTTTGCTATCCATCCATTATAGGCAAACTTTAAAGTGATCAGAGATTGGTACGCTCAAAATATAGCAGGAACAAATCAGTTTGGTTCCTTTTGCTTCTTTTATCTATCTTTCATAAATATCATAGATATATTTAGCGACTTCGTCGAGTCCGAGTTAAGGGGAGAATATTGAAAAATGAAGTTATGGGCTGCCTATTGCTGGGATCGAACACCCAACACTCGCATTGCCAGGGAAACACCATGCCCACTACTCCGCAGAGTCAGATGCTCCAATAGGGTCAAATACTTAGGCTGTTGCTGGGTGGAGGGAATCAGCGGAGTTTTGAAAATGGGGCGACCAGCAAAAGTTTAGATCTCATTGGTTTCTCACGAGAAAAGTAGATAAGAAAACTACACTACTAAATATTGATTTCAGCATGGCTCAAAATATATCATAAGAGAAAAGATATTTCTGCCAATAGATCTACAAAAAAGAAGAACAGATTCTAATATTTTCCTCCACGAGATTCTCACTCTTGTGGCCCCTCACTCTCCAAGCCTAAGTCTGGTTCACTCTGTCCTTATGTGCGTGCAGAAGACCCAGCAGATACTACCAGATTCGTAGTTTTTTAGATATAGTAGGTAATAAGTATCATGGATATATTTGACATGCATATTTTCACTTATCTCTAGAAGACCCTCTCCCCCAGTATATTTACGATTTATGGCATTTTCCTTGGTGAAGTTCAGGTCAAATATGATAATTATGTATAATTGATAATGTTTGTATCATTTTAAAACAATGGCCTCACTTGAACATAGAGCCCTATCAAGTCCATGACAAAAGTCTCAATTATGCTTTTTTAGAATCCAAGAAATAGTCCTATAAGCTGCTCCACAATACTACCATATACTGATATCATAATCCCTCACTGGAATAGCATTCAAGAGCAATTAATTTACCTCTATGAAAAAGCATTTAGTTCACAGGGACGTTTTTCAATGTAGGATTTCTCAAGAAAAGTCACATTGAAACCCTCCAACCCTTTGTCATTGGTAGATAATGTAATATCAGTATGTGTCTTGCTAAACATTGCTGATGAGAGTATTCTGAATTTGTTATGCAGGACAAGATGCACATGATTCCTCTACAGGGCAAGCCCTGCAACATGCTGTGTAGGGAATCCTACCAGTGAGGAGAGACTGGTCAAGTCATGGTACAGGCTTGCCACCTGGTGGAGACGGTGTGAAACAAATGCTTCCTCAACAGGAATGGTTTGCTATCCATCCATTATAGGCAAACTTTAAAGTGATCAGAGATTGGTACGCTCAAAATATAGCAGGAACAAATCAGTTTGGTTCCTTTTGCTTCTTTTATCTATCTTTTATAAATATCATGGATATTTTTAGCGACTTCGTCGACTCCGAGTTAGGGATAGAATATTGAAAAATGTAATTATGGGCTGCCTATTGCTGGGCTCGAACACCCGACACTTGCATTGCCAGGGAAACACCCTGCCCACTACTCCACAAAGTCAGATGCTCTAATAGGCTCAAATACTTAGGCTGTTGCTGGGTGGAGGGAATCAGCGGAGTTTTGAAAGTGGGGCGACCAGCGAAAGTTGAGATCTCATTGGTTTCTCACAAGAAAAGTAGATAAGAAAATTACAGTACTAAACATTGTTTTCGGCATGGCTCAATAAATCATAAGAGAAAAGATATTTCTGCCAATAGATCTACAAAAAAGAAGAACAGATTCTAATATTTTCCTCCACGAGATTCTCACTCACGTGGCCCCTCACTCTCCAAGCTTAAGTCTGGTTCACTCTGTCCTTATGTGCGGGCAGAAGTCCAAGCAGATACTACCAGAATCGTAGTTTTTTAGATATAGTAGGTAATAAGTTTCATGGTATATTTGACATGCATATTTTCATTTATCACTAGAAGACCCTCTCCCCCAGTTTATTTACGATTTATGGCATTTTCCTTGGTGAAGTTCAGGTCAAATATGATAATTATGTATAATTGATCATGTTTGTATCATTTTAAAACAATGGTCTCACTTGAACATAGAGCCCTATGAAGTCCATGACAAAAGTCTCAATTATGCTTTTTTAGAATCCAAGAAATAGTCCTATAAGCTGCTCCACAATACTACCATATACTGATATCATAATCCCTCACTGGAATAACATTCAAGAGCAATTAATTTACCTCTATGAAAAAGCATTTAGTTCACAGGGACGTTTTTCAATGTAGGATTTCTCAAGAAAAATCACATTGAAACCCTCCAACCCTTTGTCATTGGTAGATAATGTAATATCAGTATGTGTCTTGCTAAACATTGCTGATGAGAGTATTCTGAATTTGTTATGCAGGACAAGATGCACATGATTCCTCTACAGGGCAAGCCCTGCAACATGCTGTGTAGAGAACCCTACCAGTGAGGAGAGACTGGTCAAGTCATGGTACAGGCTTGCCACCTGGTGGATACAGTGTGAAACAAATGCTTCCTCAACAGGAATGGTTTGCTATCCATCCATTATAGGCAAACTTTAAAGTGATCAGAGATTGGTACCCTCAAAATATAGCAGGAACAAATCAGTTTGGTTCCTTTTGCTTCTTTTATCTATCTTTCATAAATATCATAGATATATTTAGCGACTTCGTCGAGTCCGAGTTAAGGGGAGAATATTGAAAAATGAAGTTATGGGCTGCCTATTGCTGGGATCGAACACCCAACACTCGCATTGCCAGGGAAACACCATGCCCACTACTCCGCAGAGTCAGATGCTCCAATAGGGTCAAATACTTAGGCTGTTGCTGGGTGGAGGGAATCAGCGGAGTTTTGAAAATGGGGCGACCAGCAAAAGTTTAGATCTCATTGGTTTCTCACGAGAAAAGTAGATAAGAAAATTACAGTACTAAACATTGTTTTCGGCATGGCTCAATAAATCATAAGAGAAAAGATATTTCTGCCAATAGATCTACAAAAAAGAAGAACAGATTCTAATATTTTCCTCCACGAGATTCTCACTCACGTGGCCCCTCACTCTCCAAGCTTAAGTCTGGTTCACTCTGTCCTTATGTGCGGGCAGAAGTCCAAGCAGATACTACCAGAATCGTAGTTTTTTAGATATAGTAGGTAATAAGTTTCATGGTATATTTGACATGCATATTTTCATTTATCACTAGAAGACCCTCTCCCCCAGTTTATTTACGATTTATGGCATTTTCCTTGGTGAAGTTCAGGTCAAATATGATAATTATGTATAATTGATCATGTTTGTATCATTTTAAAACAATGGTCTCACTTGAACATAGAGCCCTATGAAGTCCATGACAAAAGTCTCAATTATGCTTTTTTAGAATCCAAGAAATAGTCCTATAAGCTGCTCCACAATACTACCATATACTGATATCATAATCCCTCACTGGAATAGCATTCAAGAGCAATTAATTTACCTCTATGAAAAAGCATTTAGTTCACAGGGACGTTTTTCAATGTAGGATTTCTCAAGAAAAATCACATTGAAACCCTCCAACCCTTTGTCATTGTTAGATAATGTAATATCAGTATGTGTCTTGCTAAACATTGCTGATGAGAGTATTATGAATTTGTTATGCAGGACAAGATGCACATGATTCCTCTACAGGGCAAGCCCTGCAACATGCTGTGTAGAGAACCCTACCAGTGAGGAGAGACTGGTCAAGTCATGGTACAGGCTTGCCACCTGGTGGATACAGTGTGAAACAAATGCTTCCTCAACAGGAATGGTTTGCTATCCATCCATTATAGGCAAACTTTAAAGTGATCAGAGATTGGTACGCTCAAAATATAGCAGGAACAAATCAGTTTGGTTCCTTTTGCTTCTTTTATTTATCTTTTATAAATATCATGGATATATTTAGCGACTTCATCGAGTCCAAGTTAAGGGGAGAATATTGAAAAATGAAATTATGGGCTGCCTATTGCTGGGTTCGAACACCCGACACTCGCATTGCCAGGGAAACACCCTGCCCACTACTCCACAAAGTCAGATGCTCTAATAGGGTCAAATACTTAGGCTGTTGCTGGGTGGAGGGAATCAGCGGAGTTTTGAAAGTGGGGCGACCAGCGAAAGTTTAGATCTCATTGGTTTCTCACGAGAAAAGTAGATAAGAAAACTACACTACTAAACATTGATTTCGGCATGGCTCAATAAATCATAAGAGAAAAGATATTTCTGCCAATAGATCTACAAAAAAAGAAGAACAGATTCTAATATTTTCCTCCACGAGATTCTCACTCTCGTGGCCCCTCACTCTCCAAGCCTAAGTCTGGTTCACTCTGTCCTTATGTGCGGGCAGAAGTCCGAGCAGATACTACCAGAATCGTAGTTTTTTAGATATAGTAGGTAATAAGTATCATGGATATATTTGACATGCATATTTTCACTTATCTCTAGAAGACCCCCTCCTCCAGTTTATTTACGATTTATGGCATTTTCCTTGGTGAAGTTCAGGTCAAATATGATAATTATGTATAATTGATCATGTTTGTATCATTTTAAAACAATGGTCTCACTTGAACATAGAGCCCTATGAAGTCCATGACAAAAGTCTCAATTATGCTTTTTTAGAATCCAAGAAATAGTCCTATAAGCTGCTCCACAATACTACCATATACTGATATCATAATCCCTCACTGGAATAACATTCAAGAGCAATTAATTTACCTCTATGAAAAAGAATTTAGTTCACAGGGACGTTTTTCAATGTAGGATTTCTCAAGAAAAATCACATTGAAACCCTCCAACCCTTTGTCATTGGTAGATAATGTAATATCAGTATGTGTCTTGCTAAACATTGCTGATGAGAGTATTCTGAATTTGTTATATAGGACAAGATGCACATGATTCCTCTAAAGGGCAAGCCCTGCAACATGCTGTGTAGGGAACCCTACCAGTGAGGAGAGACTGGTCAAGTCATGGTACAGGCTTGCCACCTGGTGGAGACGGTGTGAAACAAATGCTTCCTCAACAGGAATGGTTTGCTATCCATCCATTGTAGGCAAACTTTAAAGTGATCAGAGATTGGTACCCTCAAAATATAGCAGGAACAAATCAGTTTGGTTCCTTTTTCTTCTTTTATCTATCTTTTATAAATATCATTGATATATTTAGCGACTTTGTCGAGTCTGAGTTAGGGATAGAATATTGAAAAATGTAATTATGGGCTGCCTATTGCTGGGTTCAAACACCCGACACTCGCATTGCCAGGGAAACACCCTGCCCACTACTCCACAAAGTCAGATGCTCTAATAGGGTCAAATACTTAGGCTGTTGCTGGGTGGAGGGAATCAGCGGAGTTTTGAAAGTGGGGCGACCAGCGAAAGTTTAGATCTCATTGGTTTCTCACGAGAAAAGTAGATAAGAAAACTACACTACTAAACATCGATTTTGGCATGGCTCGAAATAAATCATAAGAGAAAAGATATTTCTGCCAATAGATCTACAAAAAAGAAGAACAGATTCTAATATTTTCCTCCTTAAGATTCTCACTCTCGTGGCCCCTTACTCTCCTAGCCTAAGTCTGGTTCACTCTGTCCTTATGTACGGGCAGAAATCCAAGCAGATGCTACCAGAATCGTAGTTTTTTAGATAGAGTAGGTAATAAGAATCATGGATATATTTGACATGCATATTTTCACTTATCTCTAGAAGACCCTCTCCCCCAGTTTATTTACGATTTATGGCAATTTCCTTGGTGAAGTTCAGGTCAAATATGATAATTATGTATAATTGATCATGTTTGTATCATTTTAAAACAATGGTCTCACTTGAACATAGAGCCCTATGAAGTCCATGACAAAAGTCTCAATTATGCTTTTTTAGAATCCAAGAAATAGTCCTATAAGCTGCTCCACAATACTACCATATACTGATATCATAATCCCTCACTGGAATAGCATTCAAGAGCAATTAATTTACCTCTATGAAAAAGCATTTAGTTCACAGGGACGTTTTTCAATGTAGGATTTCTCAAGAAAAATCACATTGAAACCCTCCAACCCTTTGTCATTGGTAAATAATGTAATATCAGTATGTGTCTTGCTAAACATTGCTGATGAGAGTATTCTGAATTTGTTATGCAGGACAAGATGCACATGATTCCTCTACAGGGCAAGCCCTGCAACATGCTGTGTAGGGAACCCTACCAGTGAGGAGAGACTGGTCAAGTCATGGTACAGGCTTGCCACCTGGTGGATACAGTGTGAAACAAATGCTTCCTCAACAGGAATGGTTTGCTATCCATCCATTATAGGCAAACTTTAAAGTGATCAGAGATTGGTAAGCTCAAAATATAGCAGGAACAAATCAGTTGGGTTCCTTTTGCTTCTTTTATTTATCTTTTATAAATATCATGGATATATTTAGCGACTTCATCGAGTCCGAGTTAAGGGGAGAATATTGAAAAATGAAATTATGGGCTGCCTATTGCTGGGTTCGAACACCCGACACTCGCATTGCCAGGGAAACACCCTGCCCACTACTCCACAAAGTCAGATGCTCTAATAGGGTCAAATACTTAGGCTGTTGCTGGGTGGAGGGAATCAGCGGAGTTTTGAAAGTGGGGCGACCAGCGAAAGTTTAGATCTCATTGGTTTCTCACGAGAAAAGTAGATAAGACAACTACACTACTAAACATTGATTTCGGCATGGCTCAATAAATCATAAGAGAAAAGATATTTCTGCCAATAGATCTACAAAAAAAGAAGAACAGATTCTAATATTTTCCTCCACGAGATTCTCACTCTCGTGGCCCCTCACTCTCCAAGCCTAAGTCTGGTTCACTCTGTCCTTATGTGCGGGCAGAAGTCCGAGCAGATACTACCAGAATCGTTAATTTTTAGAAATAGTAGGTAATAAGTATCATGGATATATTTGACATGCATATTTTCACTTATCTCTAGAAAACCCTCTCCCCCAGTTTATTTACGATTTATGGCAATTTCCTTGGTGAAGTTCAGGTCAAATATGATAATTATGTATAATTGATCATGTTTGTATCATTTTAAAACAATGGTCTCACTTGAACATAGAGCCCTATGAAGTCCATGACAAAAGTCTCAATTATGCTTTTTTAGAATCCAAGAAATAGTCCTATAAGCTGCTCCACAATACTACCATATACTGATATCATAATCCCTCACTGGAATAGCATTCAAGAGCAATTAATTTACCTCTATGAAAAAGCATTTAGTTCACAGGGACGTTTTTCAATGTAGGATTACTCAAGAAAAATCACATTGAAACCCTCCAACCCTTTGTCATTGGTAGATAATGTAATATCAGTATGTGTCTTGCTAAACATTGCTGATGAGAGTATTCTGAATTTGTTATGCAGGACAAGATGCACATGATTCCTCTACAGGGCAAGCCCTGCAACATGCTGTGTAGGGAATCCTACCAGTGAGGAGAGACTGGTCAAGTCATGGTACAGGCTTGCCACCTGGTGGATACAGTGTGAAACAAATGCTTCCTCAACAGGAATGGTTTGCTATCCATCCATTATAGGCAAACTTTAAAGTGATCAGAGATTGGTACGCTCAAAATATAGCAGGAACAAATCAGTTTGGTTCCTTTTGCTTCTTTTATCTATCTTTTATAAATATCATGGATATTTTTAGCGACTTCGTCGACTCCGAGTTAGGGATAGAATATTGAAAAATGTAATTATGGGCTGCCTATTGCTGGGTTCGAACACCCGACACTCGCATTGCCAGGGAAACACCCTGCCCACTACTCCACAAAGTCAGATGCTCTAATAGGGTCAAATACTTAGGCTGTTGCTGGGTGGAGGGAATCAGCGGAGTTTTGAAAGTGGGGCGACCAGCGAAAGTTTAGATCTCATTGGTTTCTCACGAGAAAAGTAGATAAGAAAACTACACTACTAAACATTGATTTCGGCATGGCTCAATAAATCATAAGAGAAAAGATATTTCTGCCAATAGATCTACAAAAAAAGAAGAACAGATTCTAATATTTTCCTCCACGAGATTCTCACTCTCGTGGCCCCTCACTCTCCAAGCCTAAGTCTGGTTCACTCTGTCCTTATGTGCGGGCAGAAGTCCGAGCAGATACTACCAGAATCGTAGATTTTTAGATATAGTAGGTAATAAGTATCATGGATATATTTGACATGCATATTTTCACTTATCTCTAGAAGACCCCCTCCTCCAGTTTATTTACGATTTATGGCATTTTCCTTGGTGAAGTTCAGGTCAAATATGATAATTATGTATAATTGATCATGTTTGTATCATTTTAAAACAATGGTCTCACTTGAACATAGAGCCCTATGAAGTCCATGACAAAAGTCTCAATTATGCTTTTTTAGAATCCAAGAAATAGTCCTATAAGCTGCTCCACAATACTACCATATACTGATATCATAATCCCTCACTGGAATAACATTCAAGAGCAATTAATTTACCTCTATGAAAAAGAATTTAGTTCACAGGGACGTTTTTCAATGTAGGATTTCTCAAGAAAAATCACATTGAAACCCTCCAACCCTTTGTCATTGGTAGATAATGTAATATCAGTATGTGTCTTGCTAAACATTGCTGATGAGAGTATTCTGAATTTGTTATATAGGACAAGATGCACATGATTCCTCTAAAGGGCAAGCCCTGCAACATGCTGTGTAGGGAACCCTACCAGTGAGGAGAGACTGGTCAAGTCATGGTACAGGCTTGCCACCTGGTGGAGACGGTGTGAAACAAATGCTTCCTCAACAGGAATGGTTTGCTATCCATCCATTGTAGGCAAACTTTAAAGTGATCAGAGATTGGTACCCTCAAAATATAGCAGGAACAAATCAGTTTGGTTCCTTTTTCTTCTTTTATCTATCTTTTATAAATATCATTGATATATTTAGCGACTTTGTCGAGTCTGAGTTAGGGATAGAATATTGAAAAATGTAATTATGGGCTGCCTATTGCTGGGTTCAAACACCCGACACTCGCATTGCCAGGGAAACACCCTGCCCACTACTCCACAAAGTCAGATGCTCTAATAGGGTCAAATACTTAGGCTGTTGCTGGGTGGAGGGAATCAGCGGAGTTTTGAAAGTGGGGCGACCAGCGAAAGTTTAGATCTCATTGGTTTCTCACGAGAAAAGTAGATAAGAAAACTACACTACTAAACATCGATTTTGGCATGGCTCGAAATAAATCATAAGAGAAAAGATATTTCTGCCAATAGATCTACAAAAAAGAAGAACAGATTCTAATATTTTCCTCCTTAAGATTCTCACTCTCGTGGCCCCTTACTCTCCTAGCCTAAGTCTGGTTCACTCTGTCCTTATGTACGGGCAGAAATCCAAGCAGATACTACCAGAATCGTAGTTTTTTAGATAGAGTAGGTAATAAGAATCATGGATATATTTGACATGCATATTTTCACTTATCTCTAGAAGACCCTCTCCCCCAGTTTATTTACGATTTATGGCAATTTCCTTGGTGAAGTTCAGGTCAAATATGATAATTATGTATAATTGATTATGTTTGTATCATTTTAAAACAATGGTCTCACTTGAACATAGAGCCCTATGAAGTCCATGACAAAAGTCTCAATTAAGCTTTTTTAGAATCCAAGAAATAGTCCTATAAGCTGCTCCACAATACTACCATATACTGATATCATAATCCCTCACTGGAATAGCATTCAAGAGCAATTAATTTACCTCTATGGAAAAGCATTTAGTTCACAGGGACGTTTTTCAATGTAGGATTTCTCAAGAAAAATCACATTGAAACCCTCCAACCCTTTGTCATTGGTAGATAATGTAATATCAGTATGTGTCTTGCTAAACATTGCTGATGAGAGTATTATGAATTTGTTATGCAGGACAAGATGCACATGATTCCTCTACAGGGCAAGCCCTGCAACATGCTGTGTAGAGAACCCTACCAGTGAGGAGAGACTTGTCAAGTAATGGTACAGGCTTGCCACCTGGTGGATACAGTGTGAAACAAATGCTTCCTCAACAGGAATGGTTTGCTATCCATCCATTATAGGCAAACTTTAAAGTGTTCAGAGATTGGTACGCTCAAAATATAGCAGGAACAAATCAGTTTGGTTCCTTTTGCTTCTTTTATTTATCTTTTATAAATATCATGGATATATTTAGCGACTTCATCGAGTCCAAGTTAAGGGGAGAATATTGAAAAATGAAATTATGGGCTGCCTATTGCTGGGTTCGAACACCCGACACTCGCATTGCCAGGGAAACACCCTGCCCACTACTCCACAAAGTCAGATGCTCTAATAGGGTCAAATACTTAGGCTGTTGCTGGGTGGAGGGAATCAGCGGAGTTTTGAAAGTGGGGCGACCAGCGAAAGTTGATATCTCATTGGTTTCTCACGAGAAAAGTAGATAAGAAAACTACACTACTAAACATTGATTTCGGCATGGCTCAATAAATCATAAGAGAAAAGATATTTCTGCCAATAGATCTACAAAAAAAGAAGAACAGATTCTAATATTTTCCTCCACGAGATTCTCACTCTCGTGGCCCCTCACTCTCCAAGCCTAAGTCTGGTTCACTCTGTCCTTATGTGCGGGCAGAAGTCCGAGCAGATACTACCAGAATCGTAGATTTTTAGATATAGTAGGTAATAAGTATCATGGATATATTTGACATCCATATTTTCACTTATCTCTAGAAGACCCCCTCCTCCAGTTTATTTACGATTTATGGCATTTTCCTTGGTGAAGTTCAGGTCAAATATGATAATTATGTATAATTGATCATGTTTGTATCATTTTAAAACAATGGTCTCACTTGAACATAGAGCCCTATGAAGTCCATGACAAAAGTCTCAATTATGCTTTTTTAGAATCCAAGAAATAGTCCTATAAGCTGCTCCACAATACTACCATATACTGATATCATAATCCCTCACTGGAATAACATTCAAGAGCAATTAATTTACCTCTATGAAAAAGCATTTAGTTCACAGGGACGTTTTTCAATGTAGGATTTCTCAAGAAAAATCACATTGAAACCCTCCAACCCTTTGTCATTGGTAGATAATGTAATATCAGTATGTGTCTTGCTAAACATTGCTGATGAGAGTATTCTGAATTTGTTATATAGGACAAGATGCACATGATTCCTCTAAAGGGCAAGCCCTGCAACATGCTGTGTAGGGAACCCTACCAGTGAGGAGAGACTGGTCAAGTCATGGTACAGGCTTGCCACCTGGTGGAGACGGTGTGAAACAAATGCTTCCTCAACAGGAATGGTTTGCTATCCATCCATTATAGGCAAACTTTAAAGTGATCAGAGATTGGTAAGCTCAAAATATAGCAGGAACAAATCAGTTTGGTTCCTTTTGCTTCTTAAATTTATCTTTTATAAATATCATGGATATATTTAGCGACTTCATCGAGTCCGAGTTAAGGGGAGAATATTGAAAAATGAAATTATGGGCTGCCTATTGCTGGGTTCGAACACCCGACACTCGCATTGCCAGGGAAACACCCTGCCCACTACTCCACAAAGTCAGATGCTCTAATAGGGTCAAATACTTAGGCTGTTGCTGGGTGGAGGGAATCAGCGGAGTTTTGAAAGTGGGGCGACCAGCGAAAGTTGAGATCTCATTGGTTTCTCACGAGAAAAGTAGATAAGACAACTACACTACTAAACATTGATTTCGGCATGGCTCAATAAATCATAAGAGAAAAGATATTTCTGCCAATAGATCTACAAAAAAAGAAGAACAGATTCTAATATTTTCCTCCACGAGATTCTCACTCTCGTGGCCCCTCACTCTCCAAGCCTAAGTCTGGTTCACTCTGTCCTTATGTGCGGGCAGAAGTCCGAGCAGATACTACCAGAATCGTTAATTTTTAGAAATAGTAGGTAATAAGTATCATGGATATATTTGACATGCATATTTTCACTTATCTCTAGAAAACCCTCTCCCCCAGTTTATTTACGATTTATGGCAATTTCCTTGGTGAAGTTCAGGTCAAATATGATAATTATGTATAATTGATCATGTTTGTATCATTTTAAAACAATGGTCTCACTTGAACATAGAGCCCTATGAAGTCCATGACAAAAGTCTCAATTATGCTTTTTTAGAATCCAAGAAATAGTCCTATAAGCTGCTCCACAATACTACCATATACTGATATCATAATCCCTCACTGGAATAGCATTCAAGAGCAATTAATTTACCTCTATGAAAAAGCATTTAGTTCACAGGGACGTTTTTCAATGTAGGATTACTCAAGAAAAATCACATTGAAACCCTCCAACCCTTTGTCATTGGTAGATAATGTAATATCAGTATGTGTCTTGCTAAACATTGCTGATGAGAGTATTCTGAATTTGTTATGCAGGACAAGATGCACATGATTCCTCTACAGGGCAAGCCCTGCAACATGCTGTGTAGGGAATCCTACCAGTGAGGAGAGACTGGTCAAGTCATGGTACAGGCTTGCCACCTGGTGGAGACGGTGTGAAACAAATGCTTCCTCAACAGGAATGGTTTGCTATCCATCCATTATAGGCAAACTTTAAAGTGATCAGAGATTGGTACGCTCAAAATATAGCAGGAACAAATCAGTTTGGTTCCTTTTGCTTCTTTTATCTATCTTTTATAAATATCATGGATATTTTTAGCGACTTCGTCGACTCCGAGTTAGGGATAGAATATTGAAAAATGTAATTATGGGCTGCCTATTGCTGGGCTCGAACACCCGACACTTGCATTGCCAGGGAAACACCCTGCCCACTACTCCACAAAGTCAGATGCTCTAATAGGGTCAAATACTTAGGCTGTTGCTGGGTGGAGGGAATCAGCGGAGTTTTGAAAGTGGGGCGACCAGCGAAAGTTGATATCTCATTGGTTTCTCACGAGAAAAGTAGATGAGAAAACTACAGTACTAAACATTATTTTCGGCATGGCTCAATAAATCATAAGAGAAAAGATATTTCTGCCAATAGATCTACAAAAAAGAAGAACAGATTCTAATATTTTCCTCCACGAGATTCTCACTCACGTGGCCTTTCACTCTCCAAGCTTAAGTCTGGTTCACTCTGTCCTTATGTGCGGGCAGAAGTCCAAGCAGATACTACCAGAATCGTAGTTTTTTAGATATAGTAGGTAATAAGTTTCATGGTATATTTGACATGCATATTTTCATTTATCACTAGAAGACCCTCTCCCCCAGTTTATTTACGATTTATGGCATTTTCCTTGGTGAAGTTCAGGTCAAATATGATAATTATGTATAATTGATCATGTTTGTATCATTTTAAAACAATGGTCTCACTTGAACATAGAGCCCTATGAAGTCCATGACAAAAGTCTCAATTATGGTCGAAAATCACGAAATAGCAGCAACTACCCAAAAAATCAAATCTGAGAGGATCATTAATTCCTTTTGCAAATATCATCTCTATATATAAGAGGACTCATGTGCAAAGTTGGGAACGCTAACTAGCATAATTAGCTTTAGCACAGGGCTAATATGAAAATAAAAACGTCACGTTACGACCCCCCCCCCCCCCCCCCCACCCCCCACCCCCAAACTGGCTCATATTTATAGGCTGTGTCCACACCCCCACCAGGGAATGGGCTGACACTGGGGAAATTGATTTGATCCATAGAAAATGTATTTCTATCATTATTTTGCTCTCCCTGGCCTTATACCCACTGGGGGGTCGTAACGTGACGGGGGTCGTAACGTGACGCGGGTCGTAACGTGATGCAAAAATATTTAGAGCCTCATAACTTTTTTTCTAATAAAGATAACAATTTAATTTTTTTGCCATTCTATAGGTATATATGTACCCAACACAGGAAAAATTTTTCTACCTTTTTCCTGACCCTACGTGACCCACTGCGGGTCATAACGTGACGGGGTCGTAACGTGACAGGGTCGTAACGTGACGGGGTCGTAACGTGACGAAAAAATACGTTGGGGCTTATAACTTTTTTTCTAATAAAGATATAGACTTCATTTTTTCGCCAATGTGTAGGTATATATCTACCCTTTGATATCACAAAAGAATTATTACTAATATCATAGGGAACTGGAACTATTAATAGTTTAGTGGGTGTCGTAACGTGACTGCCCAAACTACACCAAAATAGCACAAATTGAGTTCAGTATGAAGGAAGCTATATAGGCTTATCATTTTATGGTGGGAAGATGCATATAAGTGAGTCATTAAAAATAGTGAAACTCATTGCATTCTGCCACTTTTTTATTTTATTTTATGCACTATTTTATGCTGGTGTCGTGACGTGACGCCCTCACTTTTTTTGCGATATTTTAATAAATATTGGAGTTAGGTGTGGTTTTAAGGTTCTGGACTGTGCCATACAATTCCCTAGACGTGTGAAAACTATTGAAACTAATTTCCAAGAAGGATTTTTTTAGATATTCAAAATATAGCCCAGTTGCTGCCATTTCGTGATTTTCGACCTTATGCTTTTTTAGAATCCAAGAAATAGTCCTATAAGCTGCTCCACAATACTACCATATACTGATATCATAATCCCTCACTGGAATAACATTCAAGAGCAATTAATTTACCTCTATGGAAAAGCATTTAGTTCACAGGGACGTTTTTCAATGTAGGATTTCTCAAGAAAAATCACATTGAAACCCTCCAACCCTTTGTCATTGGTAGATAATGTAATATCAGTATGTGTCTTGCTAAACATTGCTGATGAGAGTATTCTGAATTTGTTATATAGGACAAGATGCACATGATTCCTCTACAGGGCAAGCCCTGCAACATGCTGTGTAGGGAACCCTACCAGTGAGGAGAGACTGGTCAAGTCATGGTACAGGCTTGCCACCTGGTGGAGACGGTGTGAAACAAATGCTTCCTCAACAGGAATGGTTTGCTATCCATCCATTGTAGGCAAACTTTAAAGTGATCAGAGATTGGTACGCTCAAAATATAGCAGGAACAAATCAGTTTGGTTCCTTTTTCTTCTTTTATCTATCTTTTATAAATATCATTGATATATTTAGCGACTTTGTCGAGTCCGAGTTAGGGATAGAATATTGAAAAATGTAATTATGGGCTGCCTATTGCTGGGTTCAAACACCCGACACTCGCATTGCCAGGGAAACACCCTGCCCACTACTCCACAAAGTCAGATGCTCTAATAGGCTCAAATACTTAGGCTGTTGCTGGGTGGAGGGAATCAGCGGAGTTTTGAAAGTGGGGCGACCAGCGAAAGTTGAGATCTCATTGGTTTCTCACGAGAAAAGTACATAAGAAAACTACACTACTAAACATCGATTTTGGCATGGCTCGAAATAAATCATAAGAGAAAAGATATTTCTGCCAATAGATCTACAAAAAAGAAGAACAGATTCTAATATTTTCCTCCTTAAGATTCT
Organism: Alentia gelatinosa; assembly: GCA_950022655.1. Taxonomy (NCBI): domain Eukaryota; kingdom Metazoa; phylum Annelida; class Polychaeta; order Phyllodocida; family Polynoidae; genus Alentia; species Alentia gelatinosa. The sequence continues at coordinate 47,765,952 of OX465585.1, forward strand.
CACTCTCGTGGCCCCTTACTCTCCTAGCCTAAGTCTGGTTCACTCTGTCCTTATGTGCGGGCAGAAATCCAAGCAGATACTACCAGAATCGTAGTTTTTTAGATATAGTAGGTAATAAGAATCATGGATATATTTGACATGCATATTTTCACTTATCTCTAGAAGACCCTCTCCCCCAGTTTATTTACGATTTATGGCAATTTCCTTGGTGAAGTTCAGGTCAAATATGATAATTATGTATAATTGATCATGTTTGTATCATTTTAAAACAATGGTCTCACTTGAACATAGAGCCCTATGAAGTCCATGACAAAAGTCTCAATTATGCTTTTTTAGAATCCAAGAAATAGTCCTATAAGCTGCTCCACAATACTACCATATACTGATATCATAATCCCTCACTGGAATAGCATTCAAGAGCAATTAATTTACCTCTATGAAAAAGCATTTAGTTCACAGGGACGTTTTTCAATGTAGGATTTCTCAAGAAAAATCACATTGAAACCCTCCAACCCTTTGTCATTGGTAGATAATGTAATATCAGTATGTGTCTTGCTAAACATTGCTGATGAGAGTATTCTGAATTTGTTATGCAGGACAAGATGCACATGATTCCTCTACAGGGCAAGCCCTGCAACATGCTGTGTAGAGAACCCTACCAGTGAGGAGAGACTGGTCAAGTCATGGTACAGGCTTGCCACCTGGTGGATACAGTGTGAAACAAATGCTTCCTCAACAGGAATGGTTTGCTATCCATCCATTATAGGCAAACTTTAAAGTGTTCAGAGATTGGTACGCTCAAAATATAGCAGGAACAAATCAGTTTGGTTCCTTTTGCTTCTTTTATTTATCTTTTATAAATATCATGGATATATTTAGCGACTTCATCGAGTCCAAGTTAAGGGGAGAATATTGAAAAATGAAATTATGGGCTGCCTATTGCTGGGTTCGAACACCCGACACTCGCATTGCCAGGGAAACACCCTGCCCACTACTCCACAAAGTCAGATGCTCTAATGGGGTCAAATACTTAGGCTGTTGCTGGGTGGAGGGAATCAGCGGAGTTTTGAAAGTGGGGCGACCAGCGAAAGTTTAGATCTCATTGGTTGCTCACGAGAAAAGTAGATAAGAAAACTACACTACTAAACATTGATTTCGGCATGGCTCAATAAATCATAAGAGAAAAGATATTTCTGCCAATAGATCTACAAAAAAAGAAGAACAGATTCTAATATTTTCCTCCACGAGATTCTCACTCTCGTGGCCCCTCACTCTCCAAGCCTAAGTCTGGTTCACTCTGTCCTTATGTGCGGGCAGAAGTCCGAGCAGATACTACCAGAATCTTAGATTTTTAGATATAGTAGGTAATAAGTATCATGGATATATTTGACATGCATATTTTCACTTATCTCTAGAAGACCCTCTCCCCCAGTTTATTTACGATTTATGGCATTTTCCTTGTTGAAGTTCAGGTCAAATATGATAATTATGTATAATTGATCATGTTTGTATCATCTTAAAACAATGGCCTCACTTGAACATAGAGCCCTATGAAGTCCATGACAAAAGTCTCAATTATGCTTTTTTAGAATCAAAGAAATAGTCCTATAAGCTGCTCCACAATACTACCATATGCTGATATCATAATCCCTCACTGGAATAGCATTCAAGAGCAATTAATTTACCTCTATGAAACAGCACTTAGTTCACAGGGACGTTTTTCAATGTAGGATTTCTCAAGAAAAATCACATTGAAACCCTCCAACCCTTTGTCATTGGTAAATAATGTAATATCAGTATGTGTCTTGCTAAACATTGCTGATGAGAGTATTCTGAATTTGTTATCCAGGACAAGATGCACATGATTCCTCTACAGGGCAAGCCCTGCAACATGCTGTGTAGGGAACCCTACCAGTGAGGAGAGACTGGTCAAGTCATGGTACAGGCTTGCCACCTGGTGGAGACGGTGTGAAACAAATGCTTCCTCAACAGGAATGGTTTGCTATCCATCCATTATAGGCAAACTTTAAAGTGATCAGAGATTGGTACGCTCAAAATATAGCAGGAACAAATCAGTTTGGTTCCTTTTGCTTCTTTTATCTATCTTTTATAAATATCATGGATATATTTAGCGACTTCGTCGAGTCCGAGTTAGGGATAGAATATTGAAAAATTAAATTATGGGCTGCCTATTGCTGGGTTCGAACACCCGACACTCGCATTGCCAGGGAAACACCCTGCCCACTACTCCACAAAGTCAGATGCTCCAATAGGGTCAAATACTTAGGCTGTTGCTGGGTGGAGGGAATCAGCGGAGTTTTGAAAGTGGGGCGACCAGCGAAAGTTGAGATCTCATTGGTTTCTCACGAGAAAAGTAGATAAGAAAACTACACTACTAAACATTATTTTCGGCATGGCTCAATAAATCATAAGAGAAAAGATATTTCTGCCAATAGATCTACAAAAAAGAAGAACAGATTCTAATATTTTCCTCCACGAGATTCTCACTCACGTGGCCCCTCACTCTCCAAGCTTAAGTCTGGTTCACTCTGTCCTTATGTGCGGGCAGAAGTCCAAGCAGATACTACCAGAATCGTTGTTTTTTAGATATAGTAGGTAATAAGTTTCATGGTATATTTGACATGCATATTTTCATTTATCACTAGAAGACCCTCTCCCCCAGTTTATTTACGATTTATGGCATTTTCCTTGGTGAAGTTCAGGTCAAATATGATAATTATGTATAATTGATCATGTTTGTATCATTTTAAAACAATGGTCTCACTTGAACATAGAGCCCTATGAAGTCCATGACAAAAGTCTCAATTATGCTTTTTTAGAATCCAAGAAATAGTCCTATAAGCTGCTCCACAATACTACCATATACTGATATCATAATCCCTCACTGGAATAACATTCAAGAGCAATTAATTTACCTCTATGAAAAAGCATTTAGTTCACAGGGACGTTTTTCAATGTAGGATTTCTCAAGAAAAATCACATTGAAACCCTCCAACCCTTTGTCATTGGTAGATAATGTAATATCAGTATGTGTCTTGCTAAACATTGCTGATGAGAGTATTCTGAATTTGTTATATAGGACAAGATGCACATGATTCCTCTACAGGGCAAGCCCTGCAACATGCTGTGTAGGGAACCCTACCAGTGAGGAGAGACTGGTCAAGTCATGGTACAGGCTTGCCACCTGGTGGAGACGGTGTGAAACAAATGCTTCCTCAACAGGAATGGTTTGCTATCCATCCATTGTAGGCAAACTTTAAAGTGATCAGAGATTGGTACGCTCAAAATATAGCAGGAACAAATCAGTTTGGTTCCTTTTTCTTCTTTTATCTATCTTTTATAAATATCATTGATATATTTAGCGACTTTGTCGAGTCCGAGTTAGGGATAGAATATTGAAAAATGTAATTATGGGCTGCCTATTGCTGGGTTCGAACACCCGACACTCGCATTGCCAGGGAAACACCCTGCCCACTACTCCACAAAGTCAGATGCTCTAATAGGCTCAAATACTTAGGCTGTTGCTGGGTGGAGGGAATCAGCGGAGTTTTGAAAGTGGGGCGACCAGCGAAAGTTGAGATCTCATTGGTTTCTCACGAGAAAAGTACATAAGAAAACTACACTACTAAACATCGATTTTGGCATGGCTCGAAATAAATCATAAGAGAAAAGATATTTCTGCCAATAGATCTACAAAAAAGAAGAACAGATTCTAATATTTTCCTCCTTAAGATTCTCACTCTCGTGGCCCCTTACTCTCCTAGCCTAAGTCTGGTTCACTCTGTCCTTATGTGCGGGCAGAAATCCAAGCAGATACTACCAGAATCGTAGTTTTTTAGATATAGTAGGTAATAAGAATCATGGATATATTTGACATGCATATTTTCACTTATCTCTAGAAGACCCTCTCCCCCAGTTTATTTACGATTTATGGCAATTTCCTTGGTGAAGTTCAGGTCAAATATGATAATCATGTATAATTGATCATGTTTGTATCATTTTAAAACAATGGTCTCACTTGAACATAGAGCCCTATGAAGTCCATGACAAAAGTCTCAATTATGCTTTTTTAGAATCCAAGAAATAGTCCTATAAGCTGCTCCACAATACTACCATATACTGATATCATAATCCCTCACTGGAATAGCATTCAAGAGCAATTAATTTACCTCTATGAAAAAGCATTTAGTTCACAGGGACGTTTTTCAATGTAGGATTTCTCAAGAAAAATCACATTGAAACCCTCCAACCCTTTGTCATTGGTAGATAATGTAATATCAGTATGTGTCTTGCTAAACATTGCTGATGAGAGTATTCTGAATTTGTTATGCAGGACAAGATGCACATGATTCCTCTACAGGGCAAGCCCTGCAACATGCTGTGTAGAGAACCCTACCAGTGAGGAGAGACTGGTCAAGTCATGGTACAGGCTTGCCACCTGGTGGATACAGTGTGAAACAAATGCTTCCTCAACAGGAATGGTTTGCTATCCATCCATTATAGGCAAACTTTAAAGTGTTCAGAGATTGGTACGCTCAAAATATAGCAGGAACAAATCAGTTTGGTTCCTTTTGCTTCTTTTATTTATCTTTTATAAATATCATGGATATATTTAGCGACTTCATCGAGTCCAAGTTAAGGGGAGAATATTGAAAAATGAAATTATGGGCTGCCTATTGCTGGGTTCGAACACCCGACACTCGCATTGCCAGGGAAACACCCTGCCCACTACTCCACAAAGTCAGATGCTCTAATAGGCTCAAATACTTAGGCTGTTGCTGGGTGGAGGGAATCAGCGGAGTTTTGAAAGTGGGGCGACCAGCGAAAGTTTAGATCTCATTGGTTTCTCACGAGAAAAGTAGATAAGAAAACTACACTAATAAACATTGATTTCGGCATGGCTCAATAAATCATAAGAGAAAAGATATTTCTGCCAATAGATCTACAAAAAAGAAGAACAGATTCTAATATTTTCCTCCACGAGATTCTCACTCACGTGGCCTTTCACTCTCCAAGCCTAAGTCTGGTTCACTCTGTCCTTATGTGCGGGCAGAAGTCCGAGCAGATACTACCAGAATCTTAGATTTTTAGATATAGTAGGTAATAAGTATCATGGATATATTTGACATGCATATTTTCACTTATCTCTAGAAGACCCTCTCCCCCAGTTTATTTACAATTTATGGCATTTTCCTTGGTGAAGTTCAGGTCAAATATGATAATTATGTATAATTGATCATGTTTGTATCATCTTAAAACAATGGCCTCACTTGAACATAGAGCCCTATGAAGTCCATGACAAAAGTCTCAATTATGCTTTTTTAGAATCCAAGAAATAGTCCTATAAGCTGCTCCACAATACTACCATATACTGATATCATAATCCCTCACTGGAATAGCATTCAAGAGCAATTAATTTACCTCTATGAAAAAGCATTTAGTTCACAGGGACGTTTTTCAATGTAGGATTTTTCAAGAAAAATCACATTGAAACCCTCCAACCCTTTGTCATTGGTAGATAATGTAATATCAGTCGGTGTCTTGCTAAACATTGCTGATGAGAGTATTCTGAATCTATTATACAGGACAAGATGCACATGATTCCTCTACAGGGCAAGCCCTGCAACATGCTGTGTAGGGAACCCTACCAGTGAGGAGAGACTGGTCAAGTCATGGAACAGGCTTGCCACCTGGTGGAGACGGTGTGAAACAAATGCTTCCTCAACAGGAATGGTTTGCTATCCATCCATTATAGGCAAACTTTAAAGTAATCAGAGATTGGTACGCTCAAAATATAGCAGGAACAAATCAGTTTGGTTCCTTTTGCTTCTTTTATCTATCTTTCATAAATATCATGGATATATTTAGCGACTTCGTCGAGTCCGAGTTAAGGGGAGAATATTGAAAAATGAAATTATGGGCTGCCTATTGCTAGGTTCGAACACCCAACACTAGCATTGCCAGGGAAACACCCTGCCCACTACTCCACAGAGTCAGATGCTCCAATAGGGTCAAATACTTAGGCTGTTGCTGGGTGGAGGGAAACAGCGGAGTTTTGAAAATGGGGCGACCAGCAAAAGTTGAGATCTCATTGGTTTCTCACGAGAAAAGTACATAAGAAAACTACTCTACTAAACATCGATTTCGGCATGGCTCGAAATAAATCATAAGAGAAAAGATATTTCTGCCTATAGATCTACAAAAAAAGATGAACAGATTCTAATATTTTCCTCCACGAGATTCTCACTCTTGTGGCCCCTCACTCTCCAAGCCTAAGTCTGGTTCACTCTGTCCTTATGTGCGTGCAGAAGTCCCAGCAGATACTACCAGATTCGTAGTTTTTTAGGTATAGTAGGTAATAAGTATCATGGATATATTTGACATGCATATTTTCACTTATCTCTAGAAGACCCTCTCCCCCAGTTTATTTACGATTTATGGCATTTTCTTGGTGAAGTTCAGGTCAAATATGATAATTATGTATAATTGATCATGTTTGTATCATTTTAAAACAATGGCCTCACTTGAACATAGAGCCCTATGAAGTCCATGACAAAAGTCTCAATTATGCTTTTTTAGAATCCAAGAAATAGTCCTATAAGCTGCTCCACAATACTACCATATACTGATATCATAATCCCTCACTGGAATAGCATTCAAGAGCAATTAATTTACCTCTATGAAAAAGCATTTAGTTCACAGGGACGTTTTTCAATGTAGGATTTCTCAAGAAAAATCACATTGAAACCCTCCAACCCTTTGTCATTGGTAGATAATGTAATATCAGTAGGTGTCTTGCTAAACATTGCTGATGAGAGTATTCTGAATCTATTATACAGGACAAGATGCACATGATTCCTCTACAAGGCAAGCCCTGCAACATGCTGTGTAGGGAACCCTACCAGTGAGGAGAGACTGGTCAAGTCATGGTACAGGCTTGCCACCTGGTGGATACAGTGTGAAACAAATGCTTCCTCAACAGGAATGGTTTGCTATCCATCCATTATAGGCAAACTTTAAAGTGATCAGAGATTGGTACGCTCAAAATATAGCAGGAACAAATCAGTTTGGTTCCTTTTGCTTCTTTTATCTATCTTTCATAAATATCATAGATATATTTAGCGACTTCGTCGAGTCCGAGTTGAGGGGAGAATATTGAAAAATGAAGTTATGGGCTGCCTATTGCTGGGATCGAACACCCAACACTCGCATTGCCAGGGAAACACCATGCCCACTACTCCGCAGAGTCAGATGCTCCAATAGGGTCAAATACTTAGGCTGTTGCTGGGTGGAGGGAATCAGCGGAGTTTTGAAAATGGGGCGACCAGCGGAAGTTGATATCTCATTGGTTTCTCACGAGAAAAGTAGATAAGAAAACTACACTACTAAACATTGATTTCGGCATGGCTCAATAAATCATAAGAGAAAAGATATTTCTGCCAATAGATCTACAAAAAAAGAAGAACAGATTCTAATATTTTCCTCCACGAGATTCTCACTCTCATGGCCCCTCACTCTCCAAGCCTAAGTCTGGTTCACTCTGTCCTTATGTGCGGGCAGAAGTCCGAGCAGATACTACCAGAATCGTAGATTTTTAGATATAGTAGGTAATAAGTATCATGGATATATTTGACATGCATATTTTCACTTATCTCTAGAAGACCCTCTCCCCCAGTTTATTTACGATTTATGGCATTTTCCTTGGTGAAGTTCAGGTCAAATATGATAATTATGTATAATTGATCATGTTTGTATCATTTTAAAACAATGGCCTCACTTGAACATAGAGCCCTATAAAGTCCATGACAAAAGTCTCAATTATGCTTTTTTAGAATCCAAGAAATAGTCCTATAAGCTGCTCCACAATACTACCATATACTGATATCATAATCCCTCACTGGAATAGCATTCAAGAGCAATTAATTTACCTCTATGAAACAGCACTTAGTTCACAGGGACGTTTTTCAATGTAGGATTTCTCAAGAAAAATCACATTGAAACCCTCCAACCCTTTGTCATTGGTAAATAATGTAATATCAGTATGTGTCTTGCTAAACATTGCTGATGAGAGTATTCTGAATTTGTTATCCAGGACAAGATGCACATGATTCCTCTACAGGGCAAGCCCTGCAACATGCTGTGTAGGGAACCCTACCAGTGAGGAGAGACTGGTCAAGTCATGGTACAGGCTTGCCACCTGGTGGATACAGTGTGAAACAAATGCTTCCTCAACAGGAATGGTTTGCTATCCATCCATTATAGGCAAACTTTAAAGTGATCAGAGATTGGTACGCTCAAAATATAGCAGGAACAAATCAGTTTGGTTCCTTTTGCTTCTTTTATCTATCTTTTATAAATATCATGGATATATTTAGCGACTTTGTCGAGTCCGAGTTAGGGATAGAATATTGAAAAATGTAATTATGGGCTGCCTATTGCTGGGTTCAAACACCCGACACTCGCATTGCCAGGGAAACACCCTGCCCACTACTCCACAAAGTCAGATGCTCTAATAGGCTCAAATACTTAGGCTGTTGCTGGGTGGAGGGAATCAGCGGAGTTTTGAAAGTGGGGCGACCAGCGAAAGTTGAGATCTCATTGGTTTCTCACGAGAAAAGTACATAAGAAAACTACACTACTAAACATCGATTTTGGCATGGCTCGAAATAAATCATAAGAGAAAAGATATTTCTGCCAATAGATCTACAAAAAAGAAGAACAGATTCTAATATTTTCCTCCTTAAGAATTCTCACTCTCGTAGCCCCTTACTCTCCTAGCCTAAGTCTGGTTCACTCTGTCCTTATGTGCGGGCAGAAATCCAAGCAGATACTACCAGAATCGTAGTTTTTTAGATATAGTAGGTAATAAGAATCATGGATATATTTGACATGCATATTTTCACTTATCTCTAGAAGACCCTCTCCCCCAGTTTATTTACGATTTATGGCAATTTCCTTGGTGAAGTTCAGGTCAAATATGATAATTATGTATAATTGATCATGTTTGTATCATTTTAAAACAATGGTCTCACTTGAACATAGAGCCCTATGAAGTCCATGACAAAAGTCTCAATTATGCTTTTTTAGAATCCAAGAAATAGTCCTATAAGCTGCTCCACAATACTACCATATACTGATATCATAATCCCTCACTGGAATAGCATTCAAGAGCAATTAATTTACCTCTATGAAAAAGCATTTAGTTCACAGGGACGTTTTTCAATGTAGGATTTCTCAAGAAAAATCACATTGAAACCCTCCAACCCTTTGTCATTGGTAGATAATGTAATATCAGTATGTGTCTTGCTAAACATTGCTGATGAGAGTATTCTGAATTTGTTATGCAGGACAAGATGCACATGATTCCTCTACAGGGCAAGCCCTGCAACATGCTGTGTAGAGAACCCTACCAGTGAGGAGAGACTGGTCAAGTCATGGTACAGGCTTGCCACCTGGTGGATACAGTGTGAAACAAATGCTTCCTCAACAGGAATGGTTTGCTATCCATCCATTATAGGCAAACTTTAAAGTGATCAGAGATTGGTACGCTCAAAATATAGCAGGAACAAATCAGTTTGGTTCCTTTTGCTTCTTTTATCTATCTTTCATAAATATCATAGATATATTTAGCGACTTCGTCGAGTCCGAGTTAAGGGGAGAATATTGAAAAATGAAGTTATGGGCTGCCTATTGCTGGGATCGAACACCCAACACTCGCATTGCCAGGGAAACACCATGCCCACTACTCCGCAGAGTCAGATGCTCCAATAGGGTCAAATACTTAGGCTGTTGCTGGGTGGAGGGAATCAGCGGAGTTTTGAAAATGGGGCGACCAGCAAAAGTTTAGATCTCATTGGTTTCTCACGAGAAAAGTAGATAAGAAAACTACACTACTAAATATTGATTTCAGCATGGCTCAAAATAAATCATAAGAGAAAAGATATTTCTGCCAATAGATCTACAAAAAAGAAGAACAGATTCTAATATTTTCCTCCACGAGATTCTCACTCTTGTGGCCCCTCACTCTCCAAGCCTAAGTCTGGTTCACTCTGTCCTTATGTGCGTGCAGAAGTCCCAGCAGATACTACCAGATTCGTAGTTTTTTAGATATAGTAGGTAATAAGTATCATGGATATATTTGACATGCATATTTTCACTTATCTCTAGAAGACCCTCTCCCCCAGTATATTTACGATTTATGGCATTTTCCTTGGTGAAGTTCAGGTCAAATATGATAATTATGTATAATTGATAATGTTTGTATCATTTTAAAACAATGGCCTCACTTGAACATAGAGCCCTATCAAGTCCATGACAAAAGTCTCAATTATGCTTTTTTAGAATCCAAGAAATAGTCCTATAAGCTGCTCCACAATACTACCATATACTGATATCATAATCCCTCACTGGAATAGCATTCAAGAGCAATTAATTTACCTCTATGAAAAAGCATTTAGTTCACAGGGACGTTTTTCAATGTAGGATTTCTCAAGAAAAATCACATTGAAACCCTCCAACCCTTTGTCATTGGTAGATAATGTAATATCAGTATGTGTCTTGCTAAACATTGCTGATGAGAGTATTCTGAATTTGTTATGCAGGACAAGATGCACATGATTCCTCTACAGGGCAAGCCCTGCAACATGCTGTGTAGGGAATCCTACCAGTGAGGAGAGACTGGTCAAGTCATGGTACAGGCTTGCCACCTGGTGGAGACGGTGTGAAACAAATGCTTCCTCAACAGGAATGGTTTGCTATCCATCCATTATAGGCAAACTTTAAAGTGATCAGAGATTGGTACGCTCAAAATATAGCAGGAACAAATCAGTTTGGTTCCTTTTGCTTCTTTTATCTATCTTTTATAAATATCATGGATATTTTTAGCGACTTCGTCGACTCCGAGTTAGGGATAGAATATTGAAAAATGTAATTATGGGCTGCCTATTGCTGGGCTCGAACACCCGACACTTGCATTGCCAGGGAAACACCCTGCCCACTACTCCACAAAGTCAGATGCTCTAATAGGGTCAAATACTTAGGCTGTTGCTGGGTGGAGGGAATCAGCGGAGTTTTGAAAGTGGGGCGACCAGCGAAAGTTGAGATCTCATTGGTTTCTCACAAGAAAAGTAGATAAGAAAACTACAGTACTAAACATTGTTTTCGGCATGGCTCAATAAATCATAAGAGAAAAGATATTTCTGCCAATAGATCTACAAAAAAGAAGAACAGATTCTAATATTTTCCTCCACGAGATTCTCACTCACGTGGCCCCTCACTCTCCAAGCTTAAGTCTGGTTCACTCTGTCCTTATGTGCGGGCAGAAGTCCAAGCAGATACTACCAGAATCGTAGTTTTTTAGATATAGTAGGTAATAAGTTTCATGGTATATTTGACATGCATATTTTCATTTATCACTAGAAGACCCTCTCCCCCAGTTTATTTACGATTTATGGCATTTTCCTTGGTGAAGTTCAGGTCAAATATGATAATTATGTATAATTGATCATGTTTGTATCATTTTAAAACAATGGTCTCACTTGAACATAGAGCCCTATGAAGTCCATGACAAAAGTCTCAATTATGCTTTTTTAGAATCCAAGAAATAGTCCTATAAGCTGCTCCACAATACTACCATATACTGATATCATAATCCCTCACTGGAATAACATTCAAGAGCAATTAATTTACCTCTATGAAAAAGCATTTAGTTCACAGGGACGTTTTTCAATGTAGGATTTCTCAAGAAAAATCACATTGAAACCCTCCAACCCTTTGTCATTGGTAGATAATGTAATATCAGTATGTGTCTTGCTAAACATTGCTGATGAGAGTATTCTGAATTTGTTATCCAGGACAAGATGCACATGATTCCTCTAAAGGGCAAGCCCTGCAACATGCTGTGTAGGGAACCCTACCAGTGAGGAGAGACTGGTCAAGTCATGGTACAGGCTTGCCACCTGGTGGAGACGGTGTGAAACAAATGCTTCCTCAACAGGAATGGTTTGCTATCCATCCATTGTAGGCAAACTTTAAAGTGATCAGAGATTGGTACGCTCAAAATATAGCAGGAACAAATCAGTTTGGTTCCTTTTTCTTCTTTTATCTATCTTTTATAAATATCATTGATATATTTAGCGACTTTGTCGAGTCTGAGTTAGGGATAGAATATTGAAAAATGTAATTATGGGCTGCCTATTGCTGGGTTCAAACACCCGACACTCGCATTGCCAGGGAAACACCCTGCCCACTACTCCACAAAGTCAGATGCTCTAATAGGGTCAAATACTTAGGCTGTTGCTGGGTGGAGGGAATCAGCGGAGTTTTGAAAGTGGGGCGACCAGCGAAAGTTTAGATCTCATTGGTTTCTCACGAGAAAAGTAGATAAGAAAACTACACTACTAAACATCGATTTTGGCATGGCTCGAAATAAATCATAAGAGAAAAGATATTTCTGCCAATAGATCTACAAAAAAGAAGAACAGATTCTAATATTTTCCTCCTTAAGATTCTCACTCTCGTGGCCCCTTACTCTCCTAGCCTAAGTCTGGTTCACTCTGTCCTTATGTACGGGCAGAAATCCAAGCAGATACTACCAGAATCGTAGTTTTTTAGATAGAGTAGGTAATAAGAATCATGGATATATTTGACATGCATATTTTCACTTATCTCTAGAAGACCCTCTCCCCCAGTTTATTTACGATTTATGGCAATTTCCTTGGTGAAGTTCAGGTCAAATATGATAATTATGTATAATTGATCATGTTTGTATCATTTTAAAACAATGGTCTCACTTGAACATAGAGCCCTATGAAGTCCATGACAAAAGTCTCAATTATGCTTTTTTAGAATCCAAGAAATAGTCCTATAAGCTGCTCCACAATACTACCATATACTGATATCATAATCCCTCACTGGAATAGCATTCAAGAGCAATTAATTTACCTCTATGAAAAAGCATTTAGTTCACAGGGACGTTTTTCAATGTAGGATTTCTCAAGAAAAATCACATTGAAACCCTCCAACCCTTTGTCATTGGTAGATAATGTAATATCAGTATGTGTCTTGCTAAACATTGCTGATGAGAGTATTCTGAATTTGTTATGCAGGACAAGATGCACATGATTCCTCTACAGGGCAAGCCCTGCAACATGCTGTGTAGAGAACCCTACCAGTGAGGAGAGACTGGTCAAGTCATGGTACAGGCTTGCCACCTGGTGGATACAGTGTGAAACAAATGCTTCCTCAACAGGAATGGTTTGCTATCCATCCATTATAGGCAAACTTTAAAGTGATCAGAGATTGGTACGCTCAAAATATAGCAGGAACAAATCAGTTTGGTTCCTTTTGCTTCTTTTATCTATCTTTCATAAATATCATAGATATATTTAGCGACTTCGTCGAGTCCGAGTTAAGGGGAGAATATTGAAAAATGAAGTTATGGGCTGCCTATTGCTGGGATCGAACACCCAACACTCGCATTGCCAGGGAAACACCATGCCCACTACTCCGCAGAGTCAGATGCTCCAATAGGGTCAAATACTTAGGCTGTTGCTGGGTGGAGGGAATCAGCGGAGTTTTGAAAATGGGGCGACCAGCAAAAGTTTAGATCTCATTGGTTTCTCACGAGAAAAGTAGATAAGAAAACTACACTACTAAATATTGATTTCAGCATGGCTCAAAATATATCATAAGAGAAAAGATATTTCTGCCAATAGATCTACAAAAAAGAAGAACAGATTCTAATATTTTCCTCCACGAGATTCTCACTCTTGTGGCCCCTCACTCTCCAAGCCTAAGTCTGGTTCACTCTGTCCTTATGTGCGTGCAGAAGACCCAGCAGATACTACCAGATTCGTAGTTTTTTAGATATAGTAGGTAATAAGTATCATGGATATATTTGACATGCATATTTTCACTTATCTCTAGAAGACCCTCTCCCCCAGTATATTTACGATTTATGGCATTTTCCTTGGTGAAGTTCAGGTCAAATATGATAATTATGTATAATTGATCATGTTTGTATCATTTTAAAACAATGGCCTCACTTGAACATAGAGCCCTATCAAGTCCATGACAAAAGTCTCAATTATGCTTTTTTAGAATCCAAGAAATAGTCCTATAAGCTGCTCCACAATACTACCATATACTGATATCATAATCCCTCACTGGAATAGCATTCAAGAGCAATTAATTTACCTCTATGAAAAAGCATTTAGTTCACAGGGACGTTTTTCAATGTAGGATTTCTCAAGAAAAATCACATTGAAACCCTCCAACCCTTTGTCATTGGTAGATAATGTAATATCAGTATGTGTCTTGCTAAACATTGCTGATGAGAGTATTCTGAATTTGTTATGCAGGACAAGATGCACATGATTCCTCTACAGGGCAAGCCCTGCAACATGCTGTGTAGGGAATCCTACCAGTGAGGAGAGACTGGTCAAGTCATGGTACAGGCTTGCCACCTGGTGGAGACGGTGTGAAACAAATGCTTCCTCAACAGGAATGGTTTGCTATCCATCCATTATAGGCAAACTTTAAAGTGATCAGAGATTGGTACGCTCAAAATATAGCAGGAACAAATCAGTTTGGTTCCTTTTGCTTCTTTTATCTATCTTTTATAAATATCATGGATATTTTTAGCGACTTCGTCGACTCCGAGTTAGGGATAGAATATTGAAAAATGTAATTATGGGCTGCCTATTGCTGGGCTCGAACACCCGACACTTGCATTGCCAGGGAAACACCCTGCCCACTACTCCACAAAGTCAGATGCTCTAATAGGCTCAAATACTTAGGCTGTTGCTGGGTGGAGGGAATCAGCGGAGTTTTGAAAGTGGGGCGACCAGCGAAAGTTGAGATCTCATTGGTTTCTCACAAGAAAAGTAGATAAGAAAATTACAGTACTAAACATTGTTTTCGGCATGGCTCAATAAATCATAAGAGAAAAGATATTTCTGCCAATAGATCTACAAAAAAGAAGAACAGATTCTAATATTTTCCTCCACGAGATTCTCACTCACGTGGCCCCTCACTCTCCAAGCTTAAGTCTGGTTCACTCTGTCCTTATGTGCGGGCAGAAGTCCAAGCAGATACTACCAGAATCGTAGTTTTTTAGATATAGTAGGTAATAAGTTTCATGGTATATTTGACATGCATATTTTCATTTATCACTAGAAGACCCTCTCCCCCAGTTTATTTACGATTTATGGCATTTTCCTTGGTGAAGTTCAGGTCAAATATGATAATTATGTATAATTGATCATGTTTGTATCATTTTAAAACAATGGTCTCACTTGAACATAGAGCCCTATGAAGTCCATGACAAAAGTCTCAATTATGCTTTTTTAGAATCCAAGAAATAGTCCTATAAGCTGCTCCACAATACTACCATATACTGATATCATAATCCCTCACTGGAATAAGATTCAAGAGCAATTAATTTACCTCTATGAAAAAGCATTTAGTTCACAGGGACGTTTTTCAATGTAGGATTTCTCAAGAAAAATCACATTGAAACCCTCCAACCCTTTGTCATTGGTAGATAATGTAATATCAGTATGTGTCTTGCTAAACATTGCTGATGAGAGTATTCTGAATTTGTTATGCAGGACAAGATGCACATGATTCCTCTACAGGGCAAGCCCTGCAACATGCTGTGTAGAGAACCCTACCAGTGAGGAGAGACTGGTCAAGTCATGGTACAGGCTTGCCACCTGGTGGATACAGTGTGAAACAAATGCTTCCTCAACAGGAATGGTTTGCTATCCATCCATTATAGGCAAACTTTAAAGTGATCAGAGATTGGTACGCTCAAAATATAGCAGGAACAAATCAGTTTGGTTCCTTTTGCTTCTTTTATCTATCTTTCATAAATATCATAGATATATTTAGCGACTTCGTCGAGTCCGAGTTAAGGGGAGAATATTGAAAAATGAAGTTATGGGCTGCCTATTGCTGGGATCGAACACCCAACACTCGCATTGCCAGGGAAACACCATGCCCACTACTCCGCAGAGTCAGATGCTCCAATAGGGTCAAATACTTAGGCTGTTGCTGGGTGGAGGGAATCAGCGGGGTTTTGAAAATGGGGCGACCAGCAAAAGTTTAGATCTCATTGGTTTCTCACGAGAAAAGTAGATAAGAAAACTACACTACTAAATATTGATTTCAGCATGGCTCAAAATATATCATAAGAGAAAAGATATTTCTGCCAATAGATCTACAAAAAAGAAGAACAGATTCTAATATTTTCCTCCACGAGATTCTCACTCTTGTGGCCCCTCACTCTCCAAGCCTAAGTCTGGTTCACTCTGTCCTTATGTGCGTGCAGAAGACCCAGCAGATACTACCAGATTCGTAGTTTTTTAGATATAGTAGGTAATAAGTATCATGGATATATTTGACATGCATATTTTCACTTATCTCTAGAAGACCCTCTCCCCCAGTATATTTACGATTTATGGCATTTTCCTTGGTGAAGTTCAGGTCAAATATGATAATTATGTATAATTGATAATGTTTGTATCATTTTAAAACAATGGCCTCACTTGAACATAGAGCCCTATCAAGTCCATGACAAAAGTCTCAATTATGCTTTTTTAGAATCCAAGAAATAGTCCTATAAGCTGCTCCACAATACTACCATATACTGATATCATAATCCCTCACTGGAATAGCATTCAAGAGCAATTAATTTACCTCTATGAAAAAGCATTTAGTTCACAGGGACGTTTTTCAATGTAGGATTTCTCAAGAAAAATCACATTGAAACCCTCCAACCCTTTGTCATTGGTAGATAATGTAATATCAGTCGGTGTCTTGCTAAACATTGCTGATGAGAGTATTCTGAATCTATTATACAGGACAAGATGCACATGATTCCTCTACAGGGCAAGCCCTGCAACATGCTGTGTAGGGAACCCTACCAGTGAGGAGAGACTGGTCAAGTCATGGAACAGGCTTGCCACCTGGTGGAGACGGTGTGAAACAAATGCTTCCTCAACAGGAATGGTTTGCTATCCATCCATTATAGGCAAACTTTAAAGTAATCAGAGATTGGTACGCTCAAAATATAGCAGGAACAAATCAGTTTGGTTCCTTTTGCTTCTTTTATCTATCTTTCATAAATATCATGGATATTTATAGCGACTTCGTCGAGTCCGAGTTAAGGGGAGAATATTGAAAAATGAAATTATGGGCTGCCTATTGCTGGGTTCGAACACCCGACTCTCGCATTGCCTGGGAAACACCCTGCCCACTACTCCACAAAGTCAGATGCTCCAATAGGGTCAAATACTTAGGCTGTTGCTGGGTGGAGGGAATCAGCGGAGTTCTGAAAGTGGGGCGACCAGCAAAAGTTTAGATCTCATTGGTTTCTCACGAGAAAAGTAGATAAGAAAACTACACTACTAAACATTGATTTCAGCATGGCTCAAAATAAATCATAAGAGAAAAGATATTTCGGCCAATAGATCTACAAAAAAGAAGAACAGATTCTAATATTTTCCTCCACGAGATTCTCACTCTTGTGGCCCCTCACTCTCCAAGCCTAAGTCTGGTTCACTCTGTCCTTATGTGCGTGCAGAAGTCCCAGCAGATACTACCAGATTTGTAGTTTTTTAGATATAGTAGGTAATAAGTATCATGGATATATTTGACATGCATATTTTCACTTATCTCTAGAAGACCCTCTCCCCCAGTTTATTTACAATTTATGGCATTTTCCTTGGTGAAGTTCAGGTCAAATATGATAATTATGTATAATTGATCATGTTTGTATCATCTTAAAACAATGGCCTCACTTGAACATAGAGCCCTATGAAGTCCATGACAAAAGTCTCAATTATGCTTTTTTAGAATCCAAGAAATAGTCCTATAAGCTGCTCCACAATACTACCATATACTGATATCATAATCCCTCACTGGAATAGCATTCAAGAGCAATTAATTTACCTCTATGAAAAAGCATTTAGTTCACAGGGACGTTTTTCAATGTAGGATTTCTCAAGAAAAATCACATTGAAACCCTCCAACCCTTTGTCATTGGTAGATAATGTAATATCAGTAGGTGTCTTGCTAAACATTGCTGATGAGAGTATTCTGAATCTATTATACAGGACAAGATGCACATGATTCCTCTACAGGGCAAGCCCTGCAACATGCTGTGTAGGGAACCCTACCAGTGAGGAGAGACTGGTCAAGTCATGGTACAGGCTTGCCACCTGGTGGAGACGGTGTGAAACAAATGCTTCCTCAACAGGAATGGTTTGCTATCCATCCATTATAGGCAAACTTTAAAGTGATCAGAGATTGGTACGCTCAAAATATAGCAGGAACAAATCAGTTTGGTTCCTTTTGCTTCTTTTATCTATCTTTCATAAATATCATGGATATATTTAGCGACTTCGTCGAGTCCAAGTAAAGGGGAGAATATTGAAAAAGGAAATTATGGGCTGCCTATTGCTGGGTTCGAACACCCGACTCTCGCATTGCCGGGGAAACACCCTGCCCACTACTCCACAAAGTCAGATGCTCCAATAGGGTCAAATACTTAGGCTGTTGCTGGGTGGAGGGAATCAGCGGAGTTTTGAAAGTGGGGCGACCAGCGAAAGTTGAGATCTCATTGGTTTCTCATGAGAAAAGTACATAAGAAAACTACACTACTAAACATTGATTTCAGCATGGCTCAAAATAAATCATAAGAGAAAAGATATTTCGGCCAATAGATCTACAAAAAAGAAGAACAGATTCTAATATTTTCCTCCACGAGATTCTCACTCTTGTGGCCCCTCACTCTCCAAGCCTAAGTCTGGTTCACTCTGTCCTTATGTGCGTGCAGAAGTCCCAGCAGATACTACCAGGGGCCCGTTTCAATAGAATGGGTCACTAAGCCACTTAGTGACATGTATAGTGACTCAAATAGTGACAGGAATAGTGACAAAATTTAATTCTCGTTGCAAAAGGCATGTCACTATTGGGGTGGTGTGTCCGTTCACTATTGGTGACATAGTGACATTGCTGCCTGGGCCTTACAATGGATGGTGTTAGTGCTCTCGGGAACAAGTGGTGTCAAGGTAAAAGTCGCTGCAGAAATTAGTGACAGGCTTGAGAAATCCTACACTGGCTATCAGAGCAGCATTTTCTATGACAAAATTCAAATGTGAATATCATTAGATTGCATGGACCGATATCCTTCATATTTGGCATGTTTATAAGTTGTATGTGTCCCTAACTGGAGTTAAAGTTTCATAGCTTAATTCCTATGGAAAGTAAAGTTATGTGTTTGTGTCATCAAAAACGAGAGGGTATACCCTCTCGCTATTATAGACACTACAGTGACCCTTTTAGTGACTGGACACCCACTTCTGAAATGGTACAAGCCACTATTTGCGCCTGTCTGTTACCCTATGTCCCACAAACGGTTGTCCCTTAACTATTGCAACGCGAAGTACCACTATTGTGTCACTACACCCAATAACGGACGTCCTACAGACTATTGAAACGGGTCCCAGATTTGTAGTTTTTTAGATATAGTAGGTAATAAGTATCATGGATATATTTGACATGCATATTTTCACTTATCTCTAGAAGACCCTCTCCCCCAGTTTATTTACAATTTATGGCATTTTCCTTGGTGAAGTTCAGGTCAAATATGATAATTATGTATAATTGATCATGTTTGTATCATCTTAAAACAATGGCCTCACTTGAACATAGAGCCCTATGAAGTCCATGACAAAAGTCTCAATTATGCTTTTTTAGAATCCAAGAAATAGTCCTATAAGCTGCTCCACAATACTACCATATACTGATATCATAATCCCTCACTGGAATAGCATTCAAGAGCAATTAATTTACCTCTATGAAAAAGCATTTAGTTCACAGGGACGTTTTTCAATGTAGGATTTCTCAAGAAAAATCACATTGAAACCCTCCAACCCTTTGTCATTGGTAGATAATGTAATATCAGTAGGTGTCTTGCTAAACATTGCTGATGAGAGTATTCTGAATCTATTATACAGGACAAGATGCACATGATTCCTCTACAGGGCAAGCCCTGCAACATGCTGTGTAGGGAACCCTACCAGTGAGGAGAGACTGGTCAAGTCATGGAACAGGCTTGCCACCTGGTGGAGACGGTGTGAAACAAATGCTTCCTCAACAGGAATGGTTTGCTATCCATCCATTATAGGCAAACTTTAAAGTAATCAGAGATTGGTACGCTCAAAATATAGCAGGAACAAATCAGTTTGGTTCCTTTTGCTTCTTTTATCTATCTTTCATAAATATCATGGATATATTTAGCGACTTCGTCGAGTCCAAGTAAAGGGGAGAATATTGAAAAAGGAAATTATGGGCTGCCTATTGCTGGGTTCGAACACCCGACTCTCGCATTGCCGGGGAAACACCCTGCCCACTACTCCACAAAGTCAGATGCTCCAATAGGGTCAAATACTTAGGCTGTTGCTGGGTGGAGGGAATCAGCGGAGTTTTGAAAGTGGGGCGACCAGCGAAAGTTGAGATCTCATTGGTTTCTCATGAGAAAAGTACATAAGAAAACTACACTACTAAACATTGATTTCAGCATGGCTCGAAATAAATCATAAGAGAAAAGATATTTCTGCCAATAGATCTACAAAAAAAGATGAACAGATTCTAATATTTTCCTCCACGAGATTCTCACTCTTGTGGCCCCTCACTCTCCAAGCCTAAGTCTGGTTCACTCTGTCCTTATGTGCGTGCAGAAGTCCCAGCAGATACTACCAGATTCGTAGTTTTTTAGGTATAGTAGGTAATAAGTATCATGGATATATTTGACATGCATATTTTCACTTATCTCTAGAAGACCCTCTCCCCCAGTTTATTTACGATTTATGGCATTTTCTTGGTGAAGTTCAGGTCAAATATGATAATTATGTATAATTGATCATGTTTGTATCATTTTAAAACAATGGCCTCACTTGAACATAGAGCCCTATGAAGTCCATGACAAAAGTCTCAATTATGCTTTTTTAGAATCCAAGAAATAGTCCTATAAGCTGCTCCACAATACTACCATATACTGATATCATAATCCCTCACTGGAATAGCATTCAAGAGCAATTAATTTACCTCTATGAAAAAGCATTTAGTTCACAGGGACGTTTTTCAATGTAGGATTTCTCAAGAAAAATCACATTGAAACCCTCCAACCCTTTGTCATTGGTAGATAATGTAATATCAGTAGGTGTCTTGCTAAACATTGCTGATGAGAGTATTCTGAATCTATTATACAGGACAAGATGCACATGATTCCTCTACAAGGCAAGCCCTGCAACATGCTGTGTAGGGAACCCTACCAGTGAGGAGAGACTGGTCAAGTCATGGTACAGGCTTGCCACCTGGTGGAGACGGTGTGAAACAAATGCTTCCTCAACAGGAATGGTTTGCTATCCATCCATTATAGGCAAACTTTAAAGTGATCAGAGATTGGTACGCTCAAAATATAGCAGGAACAAATCAGTTTGGTTCCTTTTGCTTCTTTTATCTATCTTTCATAAATATCATGGATATATTTAGCGACTTCGTCGAGTCCAAGTAAAGGGGAAAATATTGAAAAAGGAAATTATGGGCTGCCTATTGCTGGGTTCGAACACCCGACTCTCGCATTGCCGGGGAAACACCCTGCCCACTACTCCACAAAGTCAGATGCTCCAATAGAGTCAAATACTTAGGCTGTTGCTGGGTGGAGGGAATCAGCGGAGTTTTGAAAGTGGGGCGACCAGCAAAAGTTTAGATCTCATTGGTTTCTCACGAGAAAAGTACATAAGAAAACTACACTACTAAACATTGATTTCAGCATGGCTCAAAATAAATCATAAGAGAAAAGATATTTCTGCCAATAGATCTACAAAAAAGAAGAACAGATTCTAATATTTTCCTCCACGAGATTCTCACTCTTGTGGCCCCTCACTCTCCAAGCCTAAGTCTGGTTCACTCTGTCCTTATGTGCGTGCAGAAGTCCCAGCAGATACTACCAGATTTGTAGTTTTTTAGATATAGTAGGTAATAAGTATCATGGATATATTTGACATGCATATTTTCACTTATCTCTAGAAGACCCTCTCCCCCAGTTTATTTACAATTTATGGCATTTTCCTTGGTGAAGTTCAGGTCAAATATGATAATTATGTATAATTGATCATGTTTGTATCATCTTAAAACAATGGCCTCACTTGAACATAGAGCCCTATGAAGTCCATGACAAAAGTCTCAATTATGCTTTTTTAGAATCCAAGAAATAGTCCTATAAGCTGCTCCACAATACTACCATATACTGATATCATAATCCCTCACTGGAATAGCATTCAAGAGCAATTAATTTACCTCTATGAAAAAGCATTTAGTTCACAGGGACGTTTTTCAATGTAGGATTTCTCAAGAAAAATCACATTGAAACCCTCCAACCCTTTGTCATTGGTAGATAATGTAATATCAGTCGGTGTCTTGCTAAACATTGCTGATGAGAGTATTCTGAATCTATTATACAGGACAAGATGCACATGATTCCTCTACAGGGCAAGCCCTGCAACATGCTGTGTAGGGAACCCTACCAGTGAGGAGAGACTGGTCAAGTCATGGAACAGGCTTGCCACCTGGTGGAGACGGTGTGAAACAAATGCTTCCTCAACAGGAATGGTTTGCTATCCATCCATTATAGGCAAACTTTAAAGTAATCAGAGATTGGTACGCTCAAAATATAGCAGGAACAAATCAGTTTGGTTCCTTTTGCTTCTTTTATCTATCTTTCATAAATATCATGGATATTTATAGCGACTTCGTCGAGTCCGAGTTAAGGGGAGAATATTGAAAAATGAAATTATGGGCTGCCTATTGCTGGGTTCGAACACCCGAATCTCGCATTGCCGGGGAAACACCCTGCCCACTACTCCACAAAGTCAGATGCTCCAATAGGGTCAAATACTTAGGCTGTTGCTGGGTGGAGGGAATCAGCGGAGTTTTGAAAGTGGGGCGACCAGCAAAAGTTTAGATCTCATTGGTTTCTCACGAGAAAAGTACATAAGAAAACTACACTACTAAACATTGATTTCAGCATGGCTCAAAATAAATCATAAGAGAAAAGATATTTCGGCCAATAGATCTACAAAAAAGAAGAACAGATTCTAATATTTTCCTCCACGAGATTCTCACTCTTGTGGCCCCTCACATTCCAAGCCTAAGTCTGGTTCACTCTGTCCTTATGTGCGTGCAGAAGTCCCAGCAGATACTACCAGATTTGTAGTTTTTTAGATATAGTAGGTAATAAGTATCATGGATATATTTGACATGCATATTTTCACTTATCTCTAGAAGACCCTCTCCCCCAGTTTATTTACAATTTATGGCATTTTCCTTGGTGAAGTTCAGGTCAAATATGATAATTATGTATAATTGATCATGTTTGTATCATCTTAAAACAATGGCCTCACTTGAACATAGAGCCCTATGAAGTCCATGACAAAAGTCTCAATTATGCTTTTTTAGAATCCAAGAAATAGTCCTATAAGCTGCTCCACAATACTACCATATACTGATATCATAATCCCTCACTGGAATAGCATTCAAGAGCAATTAATTTACCTCTATGAAAAAGCATTTAGTTCACAGGGACGTTTTTCAATGTAGGATTTCTCAAGAAAAATCACATTGAAACCCTCCAACCCTTTGTCATTGGTAGATAATGTAATATCAGTAGGTGTCTTGCTAAACATTGCTGATGAGAGTATTCTGAATCTATTATACAGGACAAGATGCACATGATTCCTCTACAGGGCAAGCCCTGCAACATGCTGTGTAGGGAACCCTACCAGTGAGGAGAGACTGGTCAAGTCATGGTACAGGCTTGCCACCTGGTGGAGACGGTGTGAAACAAATGCTTCCTCAACAGGAATGGTTTGCTATCCATCCATTATAGGCAAACTTTAAAGTGATCAGAGATTGGTACGCTCAAAATATAGCAGGAACAAATCAGTTTGGTTCCTTTTGCTTCTTTTATCTATCTTTCATAAATATCATGGATATATTTAGCGACTTCGTCGAGTCCAAGTAAAGGGGAGAATATTGAAAAAGGAAATTATGGGCTGCCTATTGCTGGGTTCGAACACCCGACTCTCGCATTGCCGGGGAAACACCCTGCCCACTACTCCACAAAGTCAGATGCTCCAATAGGGTCAAATACTTAGGCTGTTGCTGGGTGGAGGGAATCAGCGGAGTTTTGAAAGTGGGGCGACCAGCGAAAGTTGAGATCTCATTGGTTTCTCATGAGAAAAGTACATAAGAAAACTACACTACTAAACATTGATTTCAGCATGGCTCAAAATAAATCATAAGAGAAAAGATATTTCGGCCAATAGATCTACAAAAAAGAAGAACAGATTCTAATATTTTCCTCCACGAGATTCTCACTCTTGTGGCCCCTCACTCTCCAAGCCTAAGTCTGGTTCACTCTGTCCTTATGTGCGTGCAGAAGTCCCAGCAGATACTACCAGATTTGTAGTTTTTTAGATATAGTAGGTAATAAGTATCATGGATATATTTGACATGCATATTTTCACTTATCTCTAGAAGACCCTCTCCCCCAGTTTATTTACAATTTATGGCATTTTCCTTGGTGAAGTTCAGGTCAAATATGATAATTATGTATAATTGATCATGTTTGTATCATCTTAAAACAATGGCCTCACTTGAACATAGAGCCCTATGAAGTCCATGACAAAAGTCTCAATTATGCTTTTTTAGAATCCAAGAAATAGTCCTATAAGCTGCTCCACAATACTACCATATACTGATATCATAATCCCTCACTGGAATAGCATTCAAGAGCAATTAATTTACCTCTATGAAAAAGCATTTAGTTCACAGGGACGTTTTTCAATGTAGGATTTCTCAAGAAAAATCACATTGAAACCCTCCAACCCTTTGTCATTGGTAGATAATGTAATATCAGTAGGTGTCTTGCTAAACATTGCTGATGAGAGTATTCTGAATCTATTATACAGGACAAGATGCACATGATTCCTCTACAGGGCAAGCCCTGCAACATGCTGTGTAGGGAACCCTACCAGTGAGGAGAGACTGGTCAAGTCATGGTACAGGCTTGCCACCTGGTGGAGACGGTGTGAAACAAATGCTTCCTCAACAGGAATGGTTTGCTATCCATCCATTATAGGCAAACTTTAAAGTGATCAGAGATTGGTACGCTCAAAATATAGCAGGAACAAATCAGTTTGGTTCCTTTTGCTTCTTTTATCTATCTTTCATAAATATCATGGATATATTAAGCGACTTCGTCGAGTCCAAGTAAAGGGGAGAATATTGAAAAATGAATTTATGGGCTGCCTATTGCTGGGTTCGAACACCCGAATCTCGCATTGCCGGGGAAACACCCTGCCCACTACTCCACAAAGTCAGATGCTCCAATAGGGTCAAATACTTAGGCTGTTGCTGGGTGGAGGGAATCAGCGGAGTTTTGAAAGTGGGGCGACCAGCAAAAGTTTAGATCTCATTGGTTTCTCACGAGAAAAGTACATAAGAAAACTACACTACTAAACATTGATTTCAGCATGGCTCAAAATAAATCATAAGAGAAAAGATATTTCGGCCAATAGATCTACAAAAAAGAAGAACAGATTCTAATATTTTCCTCCACGAGATTCTCACTCTTGTGGCCCCTCACTCTCCAAGCCTAAGTCTGGTTCACTCTGTCCTTATGTGCGTGCAGAAGTCCCAGCAGATACTACCAGATTTGTAGTTTTTTAGATATAGTAGGTAATAAGTATCATGGATATATTTGACATGCATATTTTCACTTATCTCTAGAAGACCCTCTCCCCCAGTTTATTTACAATTTATGGCATTTTCCTTGGTGAAGTTCAGGTCAAATATGATAATTATGTATAATTGATCATGTTTGTATCATCTTAAAACAATGGCCTCACTTGAACATAGAGCCCTATGAAGTCCATGACAAAAGTCTCAATTATGCTTTTTTAGAATCCAAGAAATAGTCCTATAAGCTGCTCCACAATACTACCATATACTGATATCATAATCCCTCACTGGAATAGCATTCAAGAGCAATTAATTTACCTCTATGAAAAAGCATTTAGTTCACAGGGACGTTTTTCAATGTAGGATTTCTCAAGAAAAATCACATTGAAACCCTCCAACCCTTTGTCATTGGTAGATAATGTAATATCAGTCGGTGTCTTGCTAAACATTGCTGATGAGAGTATTCTGAATCTATTATACAGGACAAGATGCACATGATTCCTCTACAGGGCAAGCCCTGCAACATGCTGTGTAGGGAACCCTACCAGTGAGGAGAGACTGGTCAAGTCATGGAACAGGCTTGCCACCTGGTGGAGACGGTGTGAAACAAATGCTTCCTCAACAGGAATGGTTTGCTATCCATCCATTATAGGCAAACTTTAAAGTAATCAGAGATTGGTACGCTCAAAATATAGCAGGAACAAATCAGTTTGGTTCCTTTTGCTTCTTTTATCTATCTTTCATAAATATCATGGATATATTTAGCGACTTCGTCGAGTCCGAGTTAAGGGGAGAATATTGAAAAATGAAATTATGGGCTGCCTATTGCTGGGTTCGAACACCCAACACTCGCATTGCCAGGGAAACACCCTGCCCACTACTCCACAGAGTCAGATGCTCCAATAGGGTCAAATACTTAGGCTGTTGCTGGGTGGAGGGAAACAGCGGAGTTTTGAAAATGGGGCGACCAGCAAAAGTTGAGATCTCATTGGTTTCTCACGAGAAAAGTACATAAGAAAACTACTCTACTAAACATCGATTTCGGCATGGCTCGAAATAAATCATAAGAGAAAAGATATTTCTGCCAATAGATCTACAAAAAAGAAGAACAGATTCTAATATTTTCCTCCACGAGATTCTCACTCTTGTGGCCCCTCACTCTCCAAGCCTAAGTCTGGTTCACTCTGTCCTTATGTGCGTGCAGAAGTCCCAGCAGATACTACCAGATTCGTAGTTTTTTAGATATAGTAGGTAATAATTATAACGGAGGCGGAATTGGAATTACAGGGGATTTATTTCAGTGAGACAAGTTCATACAACTGGAGATTAGATGGCATGTGAACATCGTAATCTTGGAAAAGTCATGAGTATTCATGTCCGTCGTAAATAACCCTGAAATAGAAAAATGTTCTCAAACGTGAGAAATGATGCCAAAGGGCATAGGCATAAATGCCCTAGAACATAAGTCTTTGACGAAAAAGGTGAGGGTGGGCGGGTTCCGAAGCAAACGCTGTCTTGACGATCGCTGGAGGCGCCCTCTGTGGAGTACTGTGCGCATCTGCGACGGGATCGCGTAAGCGCTAGGTGGCGCCACTCATTCCTCCCGTATAATTACTGCCAATTTCCAATTAGCCTCAATTATAACGGAGGCGGAATTGGAATAACAGGGGATTTATTTCAGTGAGACAAGTTCATACAACTGGAGATTAGATGGCATGTGAACATCGTAATCTTAGAAAAGTCATGAGTATTCATGTCCGTCGTAAATAACCCTGAAATAGAAAAATGTTCTCAAACGTGAGAAATGATGCCAAAGGGCATAGGCATAAATGCCAAACTTATTATTACAGTCAGGAAGGGAGCGACGTCCTTCCCGACGGGGGTAAGTAAGGCCTAATGCCCGTGGCACTGTTCCAGGTGCCATGATGGGAGATAACACTCTGGGGTACCCCCGCAGCCACGGCATCGTGGACTGCCCCCCTCCTCAAGGAGTGGAGTGTTACTCTCTCGGCCGCCGGGAATCCCACGGCCGCCAGGGCAGCACGCATGACGGCGCACAACGGCCGAGAGGTCAAAGGCGTTGATGATGAGAGGATGAACGCTGGCGCCCGTGGAGGGGCCGGAACGGCCGCGACGTAGTTGGTATAGGCGTCTACCGGGCAGATCAGCGGATCCGCCAAGCGCGGGAGATCGACCACGTGAGGGGGGGCCGCACGTGACCGTGTCTTGGTCGATCTCACGTGGATCCTGAGGAGTCCATGCTGGGGCTGTATGTCCGCTCGCTGTAGGGTGTGGGGGCCGCCCCACGAGGTCAACGACGGAGATACGAGGTTCGAGGCCCGTAGAAAGGTGAAGTACGCAATGAGTAGCGCCGCCCGGAGGACGAGGGCCGAGGGCCCGGCCCTGGATAAGTAGAGAAGCACTTGCCGGAGTTCTGGAAGGCGAACTGCAGGGGCGGGTGCCGGGATGTGGGTGGAGAGGCGTCTGGTACCGCGCTGAACCGCGAGGACCTCGTCCGCAAACAGTGGTGCCGGGTCCCCGCCATGGCGGCGTATCCAGGTCCGGGCTCCTGATAGATAATTGGCGGCCGTTGCCGGGGCCCGAAATGAATTGGCCAGGGCCTGGGTGTAGAGGGCCCCGTAGGCAACGGTCGGCCAGCGAGGGTCGAATCCTGATGAGACGGCGAAACGCACGTAGGCCTGGGCCTGAATGAGGTGGTTCTGGCGCGTCGAGGGGGCCTCAGCCGACGCCAGGGATGCCATCATCTGGGCATGCAGGGGGGTGCCGGTGCCTAGATAGGATGGAAGCAAAAACATCTATGTCAAATACGGGGTTGATAATTACAGAGGAACGGCCGCCAGGAGCGATGGCTTCCGCAACGGCCGCGTATACAAAACTGACATCAACATCCCACAAGGCGGCGGCCAACCAGATCTCGCGGGCTACGGCCGAGACGACCGGGTCGTTAGTTCGGCCTGAGGCGAGGGCCTCAACTGGAGCCATGTCGTCCGTGTGGACGACGACGGCCGCCCCGGGTGGCGCCCTCGCGCCGAGCGTAGCAATGCCCTGGAGAATGGCTACCGCGTGGAACCGGAACCCGGGGCCGAGGGCGGCCGCGGTGCCGGGCGCCTCCTGCCGCAAGCTTGCGGTGGCCGTTTCAGCGACGATGACCGCGTCCCTGCTAGACACGAAGATACTGAACGGTTCTCTGTGTGGAGCGACCAAGACTACGCCGTTGGCGGCCGTTGCATAACGTGTAAACCAGCGAAAGTCCTCTTTTACCGCAGCTGGGATGGTCGCCACGCCCACTCCCGGGACTCGAGGTAGGAAGGCGAGAGCACGGGCGACGAACTTGCGGGCTTGTGATACGCAACGGGCGACATATATGAGGCGGCCGACGATGGACTGGAGGCGGGCCCGGGTGATGGCTTTACGGGCGATCCACGCCTTGCACTCCCTCACCACGTCGGCCAGCCGATCCTCCGGGATGCGCAGGGTCATCGCGACCGTATCTATGTCAATCCCTAGCCATTCCATTCGTTGGGCCGGCGGGCTACACTTATCGGCGGCGAGGACCAGGCCCAAGCGCGCCGCGAGGCCCCCAAAGGCGGTGTAGGCGTCCGCCGCTTCCTGGCGCGTGGCCTCGGCGCCCGCGAAGTCGTCGATGTACGACAACGCGTGGTGGCCCCCGCGGCCCAGGAGGAAGGTTACCGCCCATGTGACTCTCTGACATGCCGAGGCCGAGAGGCGGGCGCCGAACGGGCAGCACGGGTCAATGTAGTACCTCCCCTCGGCCGCGACGACCTGGAGGGGGAGGTCCCGGGGGTCCACCCGTAGTTGGCGGTAAGCCCTGGCCATGTCGGCTTTCCACAGCCACGCCCCTTTTCCCAGAGCCCGAACTCTCTCCGCGAGGTCGGCGACCGTAGGGAGGGTGCATGTCTGGGCGTACGGCAGATGGGGGCCCATTTCCACGCCCGCGTTGACCCCGCCCCCGGGGGGGAAAGACATGTCGACTATTACTCTCCTACTGGAGGAGCCCCTCTTTGGACGAGTCATGAGGGGAGATACTGCCGACCACGGGGTGAAGGGCAGGTCCCGGAACGGGCCTACCAAAGCCCCCTCCCTGAGCTCCTTCTCCAGGTAGGCCGCGACGTGGCGGGGGTAATTCTCCGCGGAGGCGTGGTTGCGTTGCGTGGAGGTGGGGGGGCTAGCGCCCGTGAATCCCAACGGCCAGCCGTACTCGAGAAATTTGACGACCTGATTATCGTGGTAGTCGACTAGGGCCGCCCTCCATGCATCGATCCGCATGCCCGAGGGAACGGGTATCCGAGCCCCGAGGTAGTTCGGGAGACCCGAGACCAGGACCTCGCTGTAGGCCCTCTCAATTGCCTCGTGCCCCCCCCCACACTCCAGAAGGGCGTGGCCATATGGATTTCACAACCGTTGCGTAGGCGGCAGGCCCACACCGTAGGGGCGCAACCCGAGGAACCGGGGGGGTACCTGCCGCGTCCTCACCGTCGCCTGCGGCGCCACCTGCCCTATCTGGGGTCGCGCCTGTGGCGCCCTCTAGCGATTCATCTGCTGAGGTGCTGAACGCGCCTCCGTCGTGGACATGGAGTGTACTTTCAACGTAGTAATCAGTGGGGGGGGGCGCGCCGGGACAGCGACGGCCACGACCCCCCGTAACACATTCATCGGCCGTAGGCAACGTGTAGGCCGTAGGCGCAGGTAAACAAACAAATAACTCTTGTACATTGTCGGCTGAAGTGAGGCGGGACGGGTGATGAGTCGCCTCGCCTATCGACGAAAAACCTGGGGGGGGGGGGTGGAGACTTGATCTGGGATGCGTGAAGCGCTTGCGGGACTTGCCGCGCTTAGATTCCTCTGTTTAACTCTGCATGCTACCTCCGAATGGCCGTTGGATGCCCCCGTATAGACCGAGCAGTAAGCGCAGATGTGGTTCATGCGAATGCCTCCTTCCACGTGCCCGGGGGGCTTATCACACCCCCCCGGTTTGTTGAACGGCTGGCACGGCCTCGCTGTGTCGTCCCTAGCCTTTTTCCCCTTGGCATTATCGACTGCATAAGCTATGCGGCCTGCATAGACCTGTGAGATCGCAACCCTGAGGAGCTGAATGCGAGTGTCCTCGAGCCAGCCTAAGCGTAGGCGGCCCTCACTGACCATTGCAAATACGCGTTCTGACCACCTCCGGACCTGTGCAAAGTCGAACTCCCGGGCGTCCTCGAGGACCTCCTCCAGGTGTACCACCAGCGGTGCCACGTATTGGGGGGGGAAATCATCATCATTAATAATTCGTAACAATGCCCATGCATACTCTGCCAATGTGAGTTCGTTCAGGCCTGTCTTCGCTCTCTCCGGGCCTCGATGCACATATAAATGTGGGAAAAACTTATATTTACCGGCTTCATTGACCCTCGAGGCCGTGGTCTCCAGAATCTTGCGTACTTGGTCCTCGACCTCGTCGTCGGGCCTAGCCGGCCTAACGGTCATAGGTGGTACCAAGGCTGCGGCCCGCCTCTGCTCCAAGAGCGCGGCTTGGAATGTGGTGCCCTGGGATGCCGGCCGTGCGAGCGCTGCCGCCGTGTTGTCAGGTGCCATGGTGCCCAGCGTAGCGGCTGACGTTCCCACGTAGGATGCCAGGGCAGCCGGGACTCCTCCTTGTTGAGCGGGTGCCGAGGCCACTACTTTTTCGATGAAAGCATTTTCCATACCGTTAGTGATGCCCTGGAGGACTCGAGGCTGGAGTGTCTCGGCCGTCGGCGCTTGCATCGAAGGAGGCGAAGTGGCCGTATTTGCTGAGGTGCCTGGATCTGAGCAGGCGCCATTGCCATTCAGTTTTGCCGCTATCTCCGCGAGTGCCGTCTCCAGAACACTAAACCTCCTGTCAAAGCTCGCGAACTTATCGCTAAAAACGACATCGTCGTTTTCCTGGTCTTCAACTACCTTCGTTTGATCCTTCGTCCTTCGCTTTGGAGTGTTTTTACCCATCTTTGCGAGTGGTTTGAGCGAGGTCTTAAATTAGCATCCGAAGCAAACGCTGTCTTGACGATCGCTGGAGGCGCCCTCTGTGGAGTACTGTGCGCATCTGTGATGGGATCGCGTAAGCGCTAGGTGGCGCCACTCATTCCTCCCGTATAATTACTGCCAATTTCCAATTAGCCTCAAGTATCATGGATATATTTGACATGCATATTTTCACTTATCTCTAGAAGAACCTCTCCCCCAATTTATTTACGATTTATGGCATTTTCTTGGTGAAGTTCAGGTCAAATATGATAATTATGTATAATTGATCATGTTTGTATCATCTTAAAACAATGGCCTCACTTGAACATAGAGCCCTATGAAGTCCATGACAAAAGTCTCAATTATGCTTTTTTAGAATCCAAGAAATAGTCCTATAAGCTGCTCCACAATACTACCATATACTGATATCATAATCCCTCACTGGAATAGAATTCAAGAGCAATTAATTTACCTCTATGAAAAAGCATTTAGTTCACAGGGACGTTTTTCAATGTAGGATTTCTCAAGAAAAATCACATTGAAACCCTCCAACCCTTTGTCATTAGTAGATAATGTAATATCAGTCGGTGTCTTGCTAAACATTGCTGATGAGAGTATTCTGAATCTATTATACAGGACAAGATGCACATGATTCCTCTACAGGGCAAGCCCTGCAACATGCTGTGTAGGGAACCCTACCAGTGAGGAGAGACTGGTCAAGTCATGGTACAGGCTTGCCACCTGGTGGAGACGGTGTGAAACAAATGCTTCCTCAACAGGAATGGTTTGCTATCCATCCATTATAGGCAAACTTTAAAGTGATCAGAGATTGGTACGCTCAAAATATAGCAGGAACAAATCAGTTTGGTTCCTTTTGCTTCTTTTATCTATCTTTCATAAATATCATGGATATATTTAGCGACTTTGTCGAGTCCTAGTTAATGGGAGAATATTGAAAAATGAAATTATGGGCTTCCTATTGCTGGGTTCGAACACCCGACTCTCGCATTGCCAGGGAAACACCCTGCCCACTACTCCACAAAGTCAGATGCTCCAATATGGTCAAATACTTAGGCTGTTGCTGGGTGGAGGGAATCAGCGGAGTTTTGAAAGTGGGGCGACCAGCAAAAGTTGAGACCTCATTGGTTTCTCACGAGAAAATTACATAAGAAAACTACACTACTAAACATCGATTTCGGCATGGCTCGAAATAAATCATAAGAGAAAAGATATTTCTGCCAATAGATCTACAAAAAAAGAAGAACAGATTGTAATATTTTCCTCCACGAGATTCTCACTCTCGGGGCCCCTCACTCTCCAAGCCTAAGTTTGGTTCACTCTGTCCATATGTCCGGGCAGAAGTCCCAGCAGATACTACCAGAATCATAGTTTTTTAGATATGTTAGATAATAAGTATCATGGATATATTTGACATGCATATTTTCACTTATCTCGAGAAGACCCTCTCCCCAAGTTTATTTACGATTTATGGCATTTTCCTTGGTGAAGTTCAGGTCAAATATGATAATTATGTATAATTGATCATGTTTGTATCATTTTAAAACAATGACCTCACTTGAACAAAGAGCCCTATGAAGTCCATGACAAAAGTCTCAATTATGCTTTTTTAGAATCCAAGAAATAGTCCTATAAGCTGCTCCACAATACTACCATATACTGATATCATAATCCCTCACTGGAATAGCATTCAAGAGCAATTAATTTACCTCTATGAAACAGCATTTAGTTCACAGGGACGTTTTTTAATGTAGGATTTCTCAAGAAAAATCACATTGAAACCCTCCAAACCTTTGTCATTGGTAGATAATGTAATATCAGTAGGTGTCTTGCTAAACATTGCTGATGAGAGTATTCTGAATTTGTTATACAGGACAAGATGCACATGATTCCTCTATACGGCAAGCCCTGCAACATGCTGTGTAGGGAACCCTACCAGTGAGGCGAGACTGGTCAAGTCATGGTACAGGCTTGCCACCTGGTGGAGACGGTGTGAAACAAATGCTTCCTCAACAGGAATGCTTTGCTATCCATCCATTATAGGCAAACTTTAAAGTGATCAGAGATTGGTGGAGGGAATCAGCGGAGTTTTAAAAGTGGGGCGACCAGCGAAAGTTGAGATCTCATTGGTTTCTCACGAGAAAAGTACATAAGAAATCTACTCTACTAAACATCGATTTCGGCATGGCTCGAAATAAATCATAAGAGAAAAGATATTTCTGCCAATAGATCTACAAAAAAGAAGAACAGATTCTAATATTTTCCTCCACGAGATTCTCATTCTCGTGGCCCCTCACTCTCCAAGCCTAAGTCTGGTTCATTTTGTCCTTATGTGCGGGCAGAAGTCCCAGCAGATACTACAGAAATCGTAGTTTTTTAGATATAGCAGGTAATAAGTATCATGGATATATTTGACATGCATATTTTCACTTATCTCTAGAAGACCCTCTCCCACAGTTTATTTACGATTTATGGCATTTTCCTTGGTGAAGTTCAGGTCAAATATGATAATTATGTATAATTGATCATGTTTGTATCATTTTAAAACAATGACCTCACTTGAACATAGAGCCCTATGAAGTCCATGACAAAAGTCTCAATTATGCTTTTTTAGAATCCAAGAAATAGTCCTATAAGCTGCTCCACAATACTACCATATACTGATATCATAATCCCTCACTGGAATAGCATTCAAGAGCAATTAATTTACCTCTATGAAAAAGCATTTAGTTCACAGGGACGTTTTTCAATGTAGGATTTCTCAAGAAAAATCACATTGAAACCCTCCAACCCTTTGTCATTGGTAGATAATGTAATATCAGTAGGTGTCTTGCTAAACATTGCTGATGAGAGTATTCTGAATCTATTATACAGGACAAGATGCACATGATTCCTCTACAGGGCAAGCCCTGCAACATGCTGTGTAGGGAACCCTACCAGTGAGGAGAGACTGGTCAAGTCATGGAACAGGCTTGCCACCTGGTGGAGACGGTGTGAAACAAATGCTTCCTCAACAGGAATAGTTTGCTATCCATCCATTATAGGCAAACTTTAAAGTAATCAGAGATTGGTACGCTCAAAATATAGCAGGAACAAATCAGTTTGGTTCCTTTTGCTTCTTTTATCTATCTTTCATAAATATCATGGATATATTTAGCGACTTTGTCAAGTCCGAGTTAAGGGGAGAATATTGAAAAATGAAATTATGGGCTGCCTATTGCTGGGTTCGAACACCCGACTCTCGCATTGCCAGGGAAACACCCTGCCCAATACTCCACAAAGTCAGATGCTCCAATATGGTCAAATACTTAGGCTGTTGCTGGGTGGAGGGAATCAGCGGAGTTTTGAAAGTGGGGCGACCAGCGAAAGTTGAGATCTCATTGGTTTCTCACGAGAAAAGCACATAAGAAAACTACTCTACTAAACATCGATTTCGGCATGGCTCGAAATAAATCATAAGAGAAAAGATATTTCTGCCAATAGATCTACAAAAAAGAAAAACAGATTCTAATATTTTCCTCCACGAGATTCTCACTCTCGTGGCCCCTCACTCTCCAAGCCTAAGTCTGGTTCACTTTGTCCTTATGTGCGGGCAGAAGTCCCAGCAGATACTACCAAAATCGTAGTTTTTTAGATATAGCAGGTAATAAGTATCATGGATATATTTGACATGCATATTTTCACTTATCTCTAGAAGACCCTCTCCCACAGTTTATTTACGATTTATGGCATTTTCCTTGGTGAAGTTCAGGTCAAATATGATAATTATGTATAATTGATCATGTTTGTATCATTTTAAAACAATGACCTCACTTGAACATAGAGCCCTATGAAGTCCATGACAAAAGTCTCAATTATGCTTTTTTAGAATCCAAGAAATAGTCCTATAAGCTGCTCCACAATACTATCATATACTGATATCATAATCCCTCACTGGAATAGCATTCAAGAGCAATTAATTTACCTCTATGAAACAGCACTTAGTTCACAGGGACTTCGTCGAGTCCGAGTTAAGGGGAGAATATTGAAAAATGAAATTATGGGATGCCTATTGCTGGGTTCGAACACCCGACACTTGCATTGCCAGGGAAACACCCTGCCCACTACTCCACAGAGTCAGATGCTCCAATATGGTCAAATACTTAGGCTGTTGCTGGGTGGAGGGAATCAGCGGAGTTTTGAAAGTGGGGCGACCAGCAAAAGTTGAGACCTCATTGGTTTCTCACGAGAAAATTACATAAGAAAACTACACTACTAAACATCGATTTCGGCATGGCTGGAAATAAATCGTAAGAGAAAAGATATTTCTGCCAATAGATCTACAAAAAAAGAAGAACAGATTGTAATATTTTCCTCCACGAGATTCTCACTCTCGGGGCCCCTCACTCTCCAAGCCTAAGTTTGGTTCACTCTGTCCATATGTCCGGGCAGAAGTCCCAGCAGATACTACCAGAATCATAGTTTTTTAGATATGTTAGATAATAAGTATCATGGATATATTTGACATGCATATTTTCACTTATCTCGAGAAGACCCTCTCCCCCAGTTTATTTACGATTTATGGCATTTTCCTTGGTGAAGTTCAGGTCAAATATGATAATTATGTATAATTGATCATGTTTGTATCATTTTAAAACAATGACCTCACTTGAACAAAGAGCCCTATGAAGTCCATGACAAAAGTCTCAATTATGCTTTTTTAGAATCCAAGAAATAGTCCTATAAGCTGCTCCACAATACTACCATATACTGATATCATAATCCCTCACTGGAATAGCATTCAAGAGCAATTAATTTACCTCTATGAAACAGCATTTAGTTCACAGGGACGTTTTTTAATGTAGGATTTCTCAAGAAAAATCACATTGAAACCCTCCAAACCTT
Source organism: Alentia gelatinosa (assembly GCA_950022655.1). Classification (NCBI taxonomy): domain Eukaryota; kingdom Metazoa; phylum Annelida; class Polychaeta; order Phyllodocida; family Polynoidae; genus Alentia; species Alentia gelatinosa. The sequence continues at coordinate 47,802,714 of OX465585.1, forward strand.
TGTCATTGGTAGATAATGTAATATCAGTAGGTGTCTTGCTAAACATTGCTGATGAGAGTATTCTGAATTTGTTATACAGGACAAGATGCACATGATTCCTCTATACGGCAAGCCCTGCAACATGCTGTGTAGGGAACCCTACCAGTGAGGCGAGACTGGTCAAGTCATGGTACAGGCTTGCCACCTGGTGGAGACGGTGTGAAACAAATGCTTCCTCAACAGGAATGCTTTGCTATCCATCCATTATAGGCAAACTTTAAAGTGATCAGAGATTGGTGGAGGGAATCAGCGGAGTTTTAAAAGTGGGGCGACCAGCGAAAGTTGAGATCTCATTGGTTTCTCACGAGAAAAGTACATAAGAAATCTACTCTACTAAACATCGATTTCGGCATGGCTCGAAATAAATCATAAGAGAAAAGATATTTCTGCCAATAGATCTACAAAAAAGAAGAACAGATTCTAATATTTTCCTCCACGAGATTCTCATTCTCGTGGCCCCTCACTCTCCAAGCCTAAGTCTGGTTCACTTTGTCCTTATGTGCGGGCAGAAGTCCCAGCAGATACTACCAAAATCGTAGTTTTTTAGATATAGCAGGTAATAAGTATCATGGATATATTTGACATGCATATTTTCACTTATCTCTAGAAGACCCTCTCCCACAGTTTATTTACGATTTATGGCATTTTCCTTGGTGAAGTTCAGGTCAAATATGATAATTATGTATAATTGATCATGTTTGTATCATTTTAAAACAATGACCTCACTTGAACATAGAGCCCTATGAAGTCCATGACAAAAGTCTCAATTATGCTTTTTTAGAATCCAAGAAATAGTCCTATAAGCTGCTCCACAATACTACCATATACTGATATCATAATCCCTCACTGGAATAGCATTCAAGAGCAATTAATTTACCTCTATGAAAAAGCATTTAGTTCACAGGGACGTTTTTCAATGTAGGATTTCTCAAGAAAAATCACATTGAAACCCTCCAACCCTTTGTCATTGGTAGATAATGTAATATCAGTAGGTGTCTTGCTAAACATTGCTGATGAGAGTATTCTGAATCTATTATACAGGACAAGATGCACATGATTCCTCTACAGGGCAAGCCCTGCAACATGCTGTGTAGGGAACCCTACCAGTGAGGAGAGACTGGTCAAGTCATGGAACAGGCTTGCCACCTGGTGGAGACGGTGTGAAACAAATGCTTCCTCAACAGGAATAGTTTGCTATCCATCCATTATAGGCAAACTTTAAAGTAATCAGAGATTGGTACGCTCAAAATATAGCAGGAACAAATCAGTTTGGTTCCTTTTGCTTCTTTTATCTATCTTTCATAAATATCATGGATATATTTAGCGACTTTGTCAAGTCCGAGTTAAGGGGAGAATATTGAAAAATGAAATTATGGGCTGCCTATTGCTGGGTTCGAACACCCGACTCTCGCATTGCCAGGGAAACACCCTGCCCAATACTCCACAAAGTCAGATGCTCCAATATGGTCAAATACTTAGGCTGTTGCTGGGTGGAGGGAATCAGCGGAGTTTTGAAAGTGGGGCGACCAGCGAAAGTTGAGATCTCATTGGTTTCTCACGAGAAAAGCACATAAGAAAACTACTCTACTAAACATCGATTTCGGCATGGCTCGAAATAAATCATAAGAGAAAAGATATTTCTGCCAATAGATCTACAAAAAAGAAAAACAGATTCTAATATTTTCCTCCACTAGATTCTCACTCTCGTGGCCCCTCACTCTCCAAGCCTAAGTCTGGTTCACTTTGTCCTTATGTGCGGGCAGAAGTCCCAGCAGATACTACCAAAATCGTAGTTTTTTAGATATAGCAGGTAATAAGTATCATGGATATATTTGACATGCATATTTTCACTTATCTCTAGAAGACCCTCTCCCACAGTTTATTTACGATTTATGGCATTTTCCTTGGTGAAGTTCAGGTCAAATATGATAATTATGTATAATTGATCATGTTTGTATCATTTTAAAACAATGACCTCACTTGAACATAGAGCCCTATGAAGTCCATGACAAAAGTCTCAATTATGCTTTTTTAGAATCCAAGAAATAGTCCTATAAGCTGCTCCACAATACTATCATATACTGATATTATAATCCCTCACTGGAATAGCATTCAAGAGCAATTAATTTACCTCTATGAAACAGCACTTAGTTCACAGGGACTTCGTCGAGTCCGAGTTAAGGGGAGAATATTGAAAAATGAAATTATGGGCTGCCTATTGCTGGGTTCGAACACCCGACACTTGCATTGCCAGGGAAACACCCTGCCCACTACTCCACAGAGTCAGATGCTCCAATAAGGTCAAATACTTCGGCTCTTGCTGGGAGGAGGGAATCAGCGGAGTTTTGAAAGTGGGGCGACCAGCTAAAGTTGAGATCTCATTGGTTTCTCACGAGAAAATTACATAAGAAAACTACACTACTAAACATCGATTTCGGCATGGCTCGAAATAAATCATAAGAGAAAAGATATTTCTGCCAATAGATCTACAAAAAAAGAAGAACAGATTCTAATATTTTCCTCCACGAGATTCTCACTCTCGGGGCCCCTCACTCTCCAAGCCTAAGTTTGGTTCACTCTGTCCATATGTCCGGGCAGAAGTCCCAGCAGATACTACCAGAATCGTAGTTTTTTAGATATGTTAGATAATAAGTATCATGGATATATTTGACATGCATATTTTCACTTATCTCTAGAAGACCCTCTCCCCCAGTTTATTTACGATTTATGGCATTTTCCTTGGTGAAGTTCAGGTCAAATATGATAATTATGTATAATTGATCATGTTTGTATCATTTTAAAACAATGACCTCACTTGAACAAAGAGCCCTATGAAGTCCATGACAAAAGTCTCAATTATGCTTTTTTAGAATCCAAGAAATAGTCCTATAAGCTGCTCCACAATACTACCATATACTGATATCATAATCCCTCACTGGAATAGCATTCAAGAGCAATTAATTTACCTCTATGAAACAGCATTTAGTTCACAGGGACGTTTTTTAATGTAGGATTTCTCAAGAAAAATCACATTGAAACCCTCCAACCCTTTGTCATTGGTAGATAATGTAATATCAGTATGTGTCTTGCTAAACATTGCTGATGAGAGTATTCTGAATTTGTTATACAGGACAAGATGCACATGATTCCTCTACAGGGCAAGCCCTGCAACATACTGTGTAGGGAACCCTACCAGTGAGGAGAGACTGGTCAAGTCATGGTACAGGCTTGCCACCTGGTGGAGACGGTGTGAAACAAATGCTTCCTCAACAGGAATGGTTTGCTATCCATCCATCATTTTAAAACAATGGCCTCACAGAGCCCTATGAAGTCCATGACAAAAGTCTCAATTATGCTTTTTTAGAATCCAAGAAATAGTCCTATAAGCTGCTCCACAATACTACCATATACTGATATCATAATCCCTCACTGGAATAGCATTCAAGAGCAATTAATTTACCTCTATGAAAAAGCATTTAGTTCACAGGGACGTTTTTCAATGTAGGATTTCTCAAGAAAAATCACATTGAAACCCTCCAACCCTTTGTCATTGGTAGATAATGTAATATCAGTAGGTGTCTTGCTAAACATTGCTGATGAGAGTATTCTGAATTTGTTATACAGGACAAGATGCACATGATTCCTCTACAGGGCAAGCCCTGCAACATGCTGTGTAGGGAACCCTACCAGTGAGGAGAGACTGGTCAAGTCATGGTACAGGCTTGCCACCTGGTGGAGACGGTGTGAAACAAATGCTTCCTCAACAGGAATGGTTTGCTATCCATCCATCATTTTAAAACAATGGCCTCACAGAGCCCTATGAAGTCCATGACAAAAGTCTCAATTATGCTTTTTTAGAATCCAAGAAATAGTCCTATAAGCTGCTCCACAATACTACCATATATTGATATCATAATCCCTCACTGGAATAGCATTCAAGAGCAATTAATTTACCTCTATGAAACAGCATTTAGTTCACAGGGACGTTTTTTAATGTAGGATTTCTCAAGAAAAATCACATTGAAACCCTCCAACCCTTTGTCATTGGTAGATAATGTAATATCAGTATGTGTCTTGCTAAACATTGCTGATGAGAGTATTCTGAATTTGTTATACAGGACAAGATGCACATGATTCCTCTACAGGGCAAGCCCTGCAACATGCTGTGTAGGGAACCCTACCAGTGAGGCGAGACTGGTCAAGTCATGGTACAGGCTTGCCACCTGGTGGAGACGGTGTGAAACAAATGCTTCCTCAACAGGAATGGTTTGCTATCCATCTATCATTTTAAAACAATGGCCTCACAAAGCCCTATGAAGTCCATGACAAAAGTCTCAATTATGCTTTTTTAGAATCCAAGAAATAGTCCTATAAGCTGCTCCATATACTACCATATACTGATATCATAATCCCTCACTGGAATAGCATTCAAGAGCAATTAATTTGCCTCTATGAAAAAGCATTTAGTTCACAGGGACGTTTTTCAATGTAGGATTTCTCAAGAAAAATCACATTGAAACCCTCCGACACTTTGTCATTGGTAGATAATGTAATATCAGTATGTGTCTTGCTAAACATTGCTGATGAGAGTATTCTGAATTTGTTATACAGGACAAGATGCACATGATTCCTCTACAGGGCAAGCCCTGCAACATACTGTGTAGGGAACCCTACCAGTGAGGAGAGACTGGTCAAGTCATGGTACAGGCTTGCCACCTGGTGGAGACGGTGTGAAACAAATGCTTCCTCAACAGGAATGGTTTGCTATCCATCCATCATTTTAAAACAATGGCCTCACAGAGCCCTATGAAGTCCATGACAAAAGTCTCAATTATGCTTTTTTAGAATCCAAGAAATAGTCCTATAAGCTGCTCCACAATACTACCATATACTGATATCATAATCCCTCACTGGAATAGCATTCAAGAGCAATTAATTTACCTCTATGAAAAAGCATTTAGTTCACAGGGACGTTTTTCAATGTAGGATTTCTCAAGAAAAATCACATTGAAACCCTCCAACCCTTTGTCATTGGTAGATAATGTAATATCAGTAGGTGTCTTGCTAAACATTGCTGATGAGAGTATTCTGAATTTGTTATGCAGGACAAGATGCACATGATTCCTCTACAGGGCAAGCCCTGCAACATGCTGTGTAGGGAACCCTACCAGTGAGGAGAGACTGGTCAAGTCATGGTACAGGCTTGCCACCTGGTGGAGACGGTGTGAAACAAATGCTTCCTCAACAGGAATGGTTTGCTATCCATCCATCATTTTAAAACAATGGCCTCACAGAGCCCTATGAAGTCCATGACAAAAGTCTCAATTATGCTTTTTTAGAATCCAAGAAATAGTCCTATAAGCTGCTCCACAATACTACCATATACTGATATCATAATCCCTCACTGGAATAGCATTCAAGAGCAATTAATTTACCTCTATGAAAAAGCATTTAGTTCACAGGGACGTTTTTCAATGTAGGATTTCTCAAGAAAAATCACATTGAAACCCTCCAACCCTTTGTCATTGGTAGATAATGTAATATCAGTAGGTGTCTTGCTAAACATTGCTGATGAGAGTATTCTGAATCTGTTATACAGGACAAGATGCACATGATTCCTCTACAGGGCAAGCCCTGCAACATGCTGTGTAGGGAACCCTACCAGTGAGGAGAGACTGGTCAAGTCATGGTACAGGCTTGCCACCTGGTGGATACAGTGTGAAACAAATGCTTCCTCAACAGGAATGGTTTGCTATCCATCCATTATAGGCAAACTTTAAAGTGATCAGAGATTGGTAAGCTCAAAATATAGCAGGAACAAATCAGTTGGGTTCCTTTTGCTTCTTTTATTTATCTTTTATAAATATCATGGATATATTTAGCGACTTCATCGAGTCCGAGTTAAGGGGAGAATATTGAAAAATGAAATTATGGGCTGCCTATTGCTGGGTTCGAACACCCGACACTCGCATTGCCAGGGAAACACCCTGCCCACTACTCCACAAAGTCAGATGCTCTAATAGGGTCAAATACTTAGGCTGTTGCTGGGTGGAGGGAATCAGCGGAGTTTTGAAAGTGGGGCGACCAGCGAAAGTTTAGATCTCATTGGTTTCTCACGAGAAAAGTAGATAAGACAACTACACTACTAAACATTGATTTCGGCATGGCTCAATAAATCATAAGAGAAAAGATATTTCTGCCAATAGATCTACAAAAAAAGAAGAACAGATTCTAATATTTTCCTCCACGAGATTCTCACTCTCGTGGCCCCTCACTCTCCAAGCCTAAGTCTGGTTCACTCTGTCCTTATGTGCGGGCAGAAGTCCGAGCAGATACTACCAGAATCGTTAATTTTTAGAAATAGTAGGTAATAAGTATCATGGATATATTTGACATGCATATTTTCACTTATCTCTAGAAAACCCTCTCCCCCAGTTTATTTACGATTTATGGCAATTTCCTTGGTGAAGTTCAGGTCAAATATGATAATTATGTATAATTGATCATGTTTGTATCATTTTAAAACAATGGTCTCACTTGAACATAGAGCCCTATGAAGTCCATGACAAAAGTCTCAATTATGCTTTTTTAGAATCCAAGAAATAGTCCTATAAGCTGCTCCACAATACTACCATATACTGATATCATAATCCCTCACTGGAATAGCATTCAAGAGCAATTAATTTACCTCTATGAAAAAGCATTTAGTTCACAGGGACGTTTTTCAATGTAGGATTACTCAAGAAAAATCACATTGAAACCCTCCAACCCTTTGTCATTGGTAGATAATGTAATATCAGTATGTGTCTTGCTAAACATTGCTGATGAGAGTATTCTGAATTTGTTATGCAGGACAAGATGCACATGATTCCTCTACAGGGCAAGCCCTGCAACATGCTGTGTAGGGAATCCTACCAGTGAGGAGAGACTGGTCAAGTCATGGTACAGGCTTGCCACCTGGTGGATACAGTGTGAAACAAATGCTTCCTCAACAGGAATGGTTTGCTATCCATCCATTATAGGCAAACTTTAAAGTGATCAGAGATTGGTACGCTCAAAATATAGCAGGAACAAATCAGTTTGGTTCCTTTTGCTTCTTTTATCTATCTTTTATAAATATCATGGATATTTTTAGCGACTTCGTCGACTCCGAGTTAGGGATAGAATATTGAAAAATGTAATTATGGGCTGCCTATTGCTGGGTTCGAACACCCGACACTCGCATTGCCAGGGAAACACCCTGCCCACTACTCCACAAAGTCAGATGCTCTAATAGGGTCAAATACTTAGGCTGTTGCTGGGTGGAGGGAATCAGCGGAGTTTTGAAAGTGGGGCGACCAGCGAAAGTTTAGATCTCATTGGTTTCTCACGAGAAAAGTAGATAAGAAAACTACACTACTAAACATTGATTTCGGCATGGCTCAATAAATCATAAGAGAAAAGATATTTCTGCCAATAGATCTACAAAAAAAGAAGAACAGATTCTAATATTTTCCTCCACGAGATTCTCACTCTCGTGGCCCCTCACTCTCCAAGCCTAAGTCTGGTTCACTCTGTCCTTATGTGCGGGCAGAAGTCCGAGCAGATACTACCAGAATCGTAGATTTTTAGATATAGTAGGTAATAAGTATCATGGATATATTTGACATGCATATTTTCACTTATCTCTAGAAGACCCCCTCCTCCAGTTTATTTACGATTTATGGCATTTTCCTTGGTGAAGTTCAGGTCAAATATGATAATTATGTATAATTGATCATGTTTGTATCATTTTAAAACAATGGTCTCACTTGAACATAGAGCCCTATGAAGTCCATGACAAAAGTCTCAATTATGCTTTTTTAGAATCCAAGAAATAGTCCTATAAGCTGCTCCACAATACTACCATATACTGATATCATAATCCCTCACTGGAATAACATTCAAGAGCAATTAATTTACCTCTATGAAAAAGAATTTAGTTCACAGGGACGTTTTTCAATGTAGGATTTCTCAAGAAAAATCACATTGAAACCCTCCAACCCTTTGTCATTGGTAGATAATGTAATATCAGTATGTGTCTTGCTAAACATTGCTGATGAGAGTATTCTGAATTTGTTATATAGGACAAGATGCACATGATTCCTCTAAAGGGCAAGCCCTGCAACATGCTGTGTAGGGAACCCTACCAGTGAGGAGAGACTGGTCAAGTCATGGTACAGGCTTGCCACCTGGTGGAGACGGTGTGAAACAAATGCTTCCTCAACAGGAATGGTTTGCTATCCATCCATTGTAGGCAAACTTTAAAGTGATCAGAGATTGGTACGCTCAAAATATAGCAGGAACAAATCAGTTTGGTTCCTTTTTCTTCTTTTATCTATCTTTTATAAATATCATTGATATATTTAGCGACTTTGTCGAGTCTGAGTTAGGGATAGAATATTGAAAAATGTAATTATGGGCTGCCTATTGCTGGGTTCAAACACCCGACACTCGCATTGCCAGGGAAACACCCTGCCCACTACTCCACAAAGTCAGATGCTCTAATAGGGTCAAATACTTAGGCTGTTGCTGGGTGGAGGGAATCAGCGGAGTTTTGAAAGTGGGGCGACCAGCGAAAGTTTAGATCTCATTGGTTTCTCACGAGAAAAGTAGATAAGAAAACTACACTACTAAACATCGATTTTGGCATGGCTCGAAATAAATCATAAGAGAAAAGATATTTCTGCCAATAGATCTACAAAAAAGAAGAACAGATTCTAATATTTTCCTCCTTAAGATTCTCGCTCTCGTGGCCCCTTACTCTCCTAGCCTAAGTCTGGTTCACTCTGTCCTTATGTACGGGCAGAAATCCAAGCAGATACTACCAGAATCGTAGTTTTTTAGATAGAGTAGGTAATAAGAATCATGGATATATTTGACATGCATATTTTCACTTATCTCTAGAAGACCCTCTCCCCCAGTTTATTTACGATTTATGGCAATTTCCTTGGTGAAGTTCAGGTCAAATATGATAATTATGTATAATTGATTATGTTTGTATCATTTTAAAACAATGGTCTCACTTGAACATAGAGCCCTATGAAGTCCATGACAAAAGTCTCAATTATGCTTTTTTAGAATCCAAGAAATAGTCCTATAAGCTGCTCCACAATACTACCATATACTGATATCATAATCCCTCACTGGAATAGCATTCAAGAGCAATTAATTTACCTCTATGGAAAAGCATTTAGTTCACAGGGACGTTTTTCAATGTAGGATTTCTCAAGAAAAATCACATTGAAACCCTCCAACCCTTTGTCATTGGTAGATAATGTAATATCAGTATGTGTCTTGCTAAACATTGCTGATGAGAGTATTATGAATTTGTTATGCAGGACAAGATGCACATGATTCCTCTACAGGGCAAGCCCTGCAACATGCTGTGTAGAGAACCCTACCAGTGAGGAGAGACTTGTCAAGTAATGGTACAGGCTTGCCACCTGGTGGATACAGTGTGAAACAAATGCTTCCTCAACAGGAATGGTTTGCTATCCATCCATTATAGGCAAACTTTAAAGTGTTCAGAGATTGGTACGCTCAAAATATAGCAGGAACAAATCAGTTTGGTTCCTTTTGCTTCTTTTATTTATCTTTTATAAATATCATGGATATATTTAGCGACTTCATCGAGTCCAAGTTAAGGGGAGAATATTGAAAAATGAAATTATGGGCTGCCTATTGCTGGGTTCGAACACCCGACACTCGCATTGCCAGGGAAACACCCTGCCCACTACTCCACAAAGTCAGATGCTCTAATAGGGTCAAATACTTAGGCTGTTGCTGGGTGGAGGGAATCAGCGGAGTTTTGAAAGTGGGGCGACCAGCGAAAGTTGATATCTCATTGGTTTCTCACGAGAAAAGTAGATAAGAAAACTACACTACTAAACATTGATTTCGGCATGGCTCAATAAATCATAAGAGAAAAGATATTTCTGCCAATAGATCTACAAAAAAAGAAGAACAGATTCTAATATTTTCCTCCACGAGATTCTCACTCTCGTGGCCCCTCACTCTCCAAGCCTAAGTCTGGTTCACTCTGTCCTTATGTGCGGGCAGAAGTCCGAGCAGATACTACCAGAATCGTAGATTTTTAGATATAGTAGGTAATAAGTATCATGGATATATTTGACATCCATATTTTCACTTATCTCTAGAAGACCCCCTCCTCCAGTTTATTTACGATTTATGGCATTTTCCTTGGTGAAGTTCAGGTCAAATATGATAATTATGTATAATTGATCATGTTTGTATCATTTTAAAACAATGGTCTCACTTGAACATAGAGCCCTATGAAGTCCATGACAAAAGTCTCAATTATGCTTTTTTAGAATCCAAGAAATAGTCCTATAAGCTGCTCCACAATACTACCATATACTGATATCATAATCCCTCACTGGAATAACATTCAAGAGCAATTAATTTACCTCTATGAAAAAGCATTTAGTTCACAGGGACGTTTTTCAATGTAGGATTTCTCAAGAAAAATCACATTGAAACCCTCCAACCCTTTGTCATTGGTAGATAATGTAATATCAGTATGTGTCTTGCTAAACATTGCTGATGAGAGTATTCTGAATTTGTTATATAGGACAAGATGCACATGATTCCTCTAAAGGGCAAGCCCTGCAACATGCTGTGTAGGGAACCCTACCAGTGAGGAGAGACTGGTCAAGTCATGGTACAGGCTTGCCACCTGGTGGAGACGGTGTGAAACAAATGCTTCCTCAACAGGAATGGTTTGCTATCCATCCATTATAGGCAAACTTTAAAGTGATCAGAGATTGGTAAGCTCAAAATATAGCAGGAACAAATCAGTTTGGTTCCTTTTGCTTCTTAAATTTATCTTTTATAAATATCATGGATATATTTAGCGACTTCATCGAGTCCGAGTTAAGGGGAGAATATTGAAAAATGAAATTATGGGCTGCCTATTGCTGGGTTCGAACACCCGACACTCGCATTGCCAGGGAAACACCCTGCCCACTACTCCACAAAGTCAGATGCTCTAATAGGGTCAAATACTTAGGCTGTTGCTGGGTGGAGGGAATCAGCGGAGTTTTGAAAGTGGGGCGACCAGCGAAAGTTGAGATCTCATTGGTTTCTCACGAGAAAAGTAGATAAGACAACTACACTACTAAACATTGATTTCGGCATGGCTCAATAAATCATAAGAGAAAAGATATTTCTGCCAATAGATCTACAAAAAAAGAAGAACAGATTCTAATATTTTCCTCCACGAGATTCTCACTCTCGTGGCCCCTCACTCTCCAAGCCTAAGTCTGGTTCACTCTGTCCTTATGTGCGGGCAGAAGTCCGAGCAGATACTACCAGAATCGTTAATTTTTAGAAATAGTAGGTAATAAGTATCATGGATATATTTGACATGCATATTTTCACTTATCTCTAGAAAACCCTCTCCCCCAGTTTATTTACGATTTATGGCAATTTCCTTGGTGAAGTTCAGGTCAAATATGATAATTATGTATAATTGATCATGTTTGTATCATTTTAAAACAATGGTCTCACTTGAACATAGAGCCCTATGAAGTCCATGACAAAAGTCTCAATTATGCTTTTTTAGAATCCAAGAAATAGTCCTATAAGCTGCTCCACAATACTACCATATACTGATATCATAATCCCTCACTGGAATAGCATTCAAGAGCAATTAATTTACCTCTATGAAAAAGCATTTAGTTCACAGGGACGTTTTTCAATGTAGGATTACTCAAGAAAAATCACATTGAAACCCTCCAACCCTTTGTCATTGGTAGATAATGTAATATCAGTATGTGTCTTGCTAAACATTGCTGATGAGAGTATTCTGAATTTGTTATGCAGGACAAGATGCACATGATTCCTCTACAGGGCAAGCCCTGCAACATGCTGTGTAGGGAATCCTACCAGTGAGGAGAGACTGGTCAAGTCATGGTACAGGCTTGCCACCTGGTGGAGACGGTGTGAAACAAATGCTTCCTCAACAGGAATGGTTTGCTATCCATCCATTATAGGCAAACTTTAAAGTGATCAGAGATTGGTACGCTCAAAATATAGCAGGAACAAATCAGTTTGGTTCCTTTTGCTTCTTTTATCTATCTTTTATAAATATCATGGATATTTTTAGCGACTTCGTCGACTCCGAGTTAGGGATAGAATATTGAAAAATGTAATTATGGGCTGCCTATTGCTGGGCTCGAACACCCGACACTTGCATTGCCAGGGAAACACCCTGCCCACTACTCCACAAAGTCAGATGCTCTAATAGGGTCAAATACTTAGGCTGTTGCTGGGTGGAGGGAATCAGCGGAGTTTTGAAAGTGGGGCGACCAGCGAAAGTTTAGATCTCATTGGTTTCTCACGAGAAAAGTAGATAAGAAAACTACACTACTAAACATTGATTTCGGCATGGCTCAATAAATCATAAGAGAAAAGATATTTCTGCCAATAGATCTACAAAAAAAGAAGAACAGATTCTAATATTTTCCTCCACGAGATTCTCACTCTCGTGGCCCCTCACTCTCCAAGCCTAAGTCTGGTTCACTCTGTCCTTATGTGCGGGCAGAAGTCCGAGCAGATACTACCAGAATCTTAGATTTTTAGATATAGTAGGTAATAAGTATCATGGATATATTTGACATGCATATTTTCACTTATCTCTAGAAGACCCTCTCCCCCAGTTTATTTACGATTTATGGCATTTTCCTTGTTGAAGTTCAGGTCAAATATGATAATTATGTATAATTGATCATGTTTGTATCATCTTAAAACAATGGCCTCACTTGAACATAGAGCCCTATGAAGTCCATGACAAAAGTCTCAATTATGCTTTTTTAGAATCAAAGAAATAGTCCTATAAGCTGCTCCACAATACTACCATATGCTGATATCATAATCCCTCACTGGAATAGCATTCAAGAGCAATTAATTTACCTCTATGAAACAGCACTTAGTTCACAGGGACGTTTTTCAATGTAGGATTTCTCAAGAAAAATCACATTGAAACCCTCCAACCCTTTGTCATTGGTAAATAATGTAATATCAGTATGTGTCTTGCTAAACATTGCTGATGAGAGTATTCTGAATTTGTTATCCAGGACAAGATGCACATGATTCCTCTACAGGGCAAGCCCTGCAACATGCTGTGTAGGGAACCCTACCAGTGAGGAGAGACTGGTCAAGTCATGGTACAGGCTTGCCACCTGGTGGAGACGGTGTGAAACAAATGCTTCCTCAACAGGAATGGTTTGCTATCCATCCATTATAGGCAAACTTTAAAGTGATCAGAGATTGGTACGCTCAAAATATAGCAGGAACAAATCAGTTTGGTTCCTTTTGCTTCTTTTATCTATCTTTTATAAATATCATGGATATATTTAGCGACTTCGTCGAGTCCGAGTTAGGGATAGAATATTGAAAAATTAAATTATGGGCTGCCTATTGCTGGGTTCGAACACCCGACACTCGCATTGCCAGGGAAACACCCTGCCCACTACTCCACAAAGTCAGATGCTCTAATAGGGTCAAATACTTAGGCTGTTGCTGGGTGGAGGGAATCAGCGGAGTTTTGAAAGTGGGGCGACCAGCGAAAGTTGAGATCTCATTGGTTTCTCACGAGAAAAGTAGATAAGAAAACTACACTACTAAACATTATTTTCGGCATGGCTCAATAAATCATAAGAGAAAAGATATTTCTGCCAATAGATCTACAAAAAAGAAGAACAGATTCTAATATTTTCCTCCACGAGATTCTCACTCACGTGGCCCCTCACTCTCCAAGCTTAAGTCTGGTTCACTCTGTCCTTATGTGCGGGCAGAAGTCCAAGCAGATACTACCAGAATCGTTGTTTTTTAGATATAGTAGGTAATAAGTTTCATGGTATATTTGACATGCATATTTTCACTTATCACTAGAAGACCCTCTCCCCCAGTTTATTTACGATTTATGGCATTTTCCTTGGTGAAGTTCAGGTCAAATATGATAATTATGTATAATTGATCATGTTTGTATCATTTTAAAACAATGGTCTCACTTGAACATAGAGCCCTATGAAGTCCATGACAAAAGTCTCAATTATGCTTTTTTAGAATCCAAGAAATAGTCCTATAAGCTGCTCCACAATACTACCATATACTGATATCATAATCCCTCACTGGAATAACATTCAAGAGCAATTAATTTACCTCTATGAAAAAGCATTTAGTTCACAGGGACGTTTTTCAATGTAGGATTTCTCAAGAAAAATCACATTGAAACCCTCCAACCCTTTGTCATTGGTAGATAATGTAATATCAGTATGTGTCTTGCTAAACATTGCTGATGAGAGTATTCTGAATTTGTTATATAGGACAAGATGCACATGATTCCTCTACAGGGCAAGCCCTGCAACATGCTGTGTAGGGAACCCTACCAGTGAGGAGAGACTGGTCAAGTCATGCTACAGGCTTGCCACCTGGTGGAGACGGTGTGAAACAAATGCTTCCTCAACAGGAATGGTTTGCTATCCATCCATTGTAGGCAAACTTTAAAGTGATCAGAGATTGGTACGCTCAAAATATAGCAGGAACAAATCAGTTTGGTTCCTTTTTCTTCTTTTATCTATCTTTTATAAATATCATTGATATATTTAGCGACTTTGTCGAGTCCGAGTTAGGGATAGAATATTGAAAAATGTAATTATGGGCTGCCTATTGCTGGGTTCGAACACCCGACACTCGCATTGCCAGGGAAACACCCTGCCCACTACTCCACAAAGTCAGATGCTCTAATAGGCTCAAATACTTAGGCTGTTGCTGGGTGGAGGGAATCAGCGGAGTTTTGAAAGTGGGGCGACCAGCGAAAGTTGAGATCTCATTGGTTTCTCACGAGAAAAGTACATAAGAAAACTACACTACTAAACATCGATTTTGGCATGGCTCGAAATAAATCATAAGAGAAAAGATATTTCTGCCAATAGATCTACAAAAAAGAAGAACAGATTCTAATATTTTCCTCCTTAAGATTCTCACTCTCGTGGCCCCTTACTCTCCTAGCCTAAGTCTGGTTCACTCTGTCCTTATGTGCGGGCAGAAATCCAAGCAGATACTACCAGAATCGTAGTTTTTTAGATATAGTAGGTAATAAGAATCATGGATATATTTGACATGCATATTTTCACTTATCTCTAGAAAACCCTCTCCCCCAGTTTATTTACGATTTATGGCAATTTCCTTGGTGAAGTTCAGGTCAAATATGATAATTATGTATAATTGATCATGTTTGTATCATTTTAAAACAATGGTCTCACTTGAACATAGAGCCCTATGAAGTCCATGACAAAAGTCTCAATTATGCTTTTTTAGAATCCAAGAAATAGTCCTATAAGCTGCTCCACAATACTACCATATACTGATATCATAATCCCTCACTGGAATAGCATTCAAGAGCAATTAATTTACCTCTATGAAAAAGCATTTAGTTCACAGGGACGTTTTTCAATGTAGGATTTCTCAAGAAAAATCACATTGAAACCCTCCAACCCTTTGTCATTGGTAGATAATGTAATATCAGTATGTGTCTTGCTAAACATTGCTGATGAGAGTATTCTGAATTTGTTATGCAGGACAAGATGCACATGATTCCTCTACAGGGCAAGCCCTGCAACATGCTGTGTAGAGAACCCTACCAGTGAGGAGAGACTGGTCAAGTCATGGTACAGGCTTGCCACCTGGTGGATACAGTGTGAAACAAATGCTTCCTCAACAGGAATGGTTTGCTATCCATCCATTATAGGCAAACTTTAAAGTGTTCAGAGATTGGTACGCTCAAAATATAGCAGGAACAAATCAGTTTGGTTCCTTTTGCTTCTTTTATTTATCTTTTATAAATATCATGGATATATTTAGCGACTTCATCGAGTCCAAGTTAAGGGGAGAATATTGAAAAATGAAATTATGGGCTGCCTATTGCTGGGTTCGAACACCCGACACTCGCATTGCCAGGGAAACACCCTGCCCACTACTCCACAAAGTCAGATGCTCTAATAGGCTCAAATACTTAGGCTGTTGCTGGGTGGAGGGAATCAGCGGAGTTTTGAAAGTGGGGCGACCAGCGAAAGTTTAGATCTCATTGGTTTCTCACGAGAAAAGTAGATAAGAAAACTACACTAATAAACATTGATTTCGGCATGGCTCAATTAATCATAAGAGAAAAGATATTTCTGCCAATAGATCTACAAAAAAGAAGAACAGATTCTAATATTTTCCTCCACGAGATTCTCACTCACGTGGCCTTTCACTCTCCAAGCCTAAGTCTGGTTCACTCTGTCCTTATGTGCGGGCAGAAGTCCGAGCAGATACTACCAGAATCTTAGATTTTTAGATATAGTAGGTAATAAGTATCATGGATATATTTGACATGCATATTTTCACTTATCTCTAGAAGACCCTCTCCCCCAGTTTATTTACAATTTATGGCATTTTCCTTGGTGAAGTTCAGGTCAAATATGATAATTATGTATAATTGATCATGTTTGTATCATCTTAAAACAATGGCCTCACTTGAACATAGAGCCCTATGAAGTCCATGACAAAAGTCTCAATTATGCTTTTTTAGAATCCAAGAAATAGTCCTATAAGCTGCTCCACAATACTACCATATACTGATATCATAATCCCTCACTGGAATAGCATTCAAGAGCAATTAATTTACCTCTATGAAAAAGCATTTAGTTCACAGGGACGTTTTTCAATGTAGGATTTTTCAAGAAAAATCACATTGAAACCCTCCAACCCTTTGTCATTGGTAGATAATGTAATATCAGTCGGTGTCTTGCTAAACATTGCTGATGAGAGTATTCTGAATCTATTATACAGGACAAGATGCACATGATTCCTCTACAGGGCAAGCCCTGCAACATGCTGTGTAGGGAACCCTACCAGTGAGGAGAGACTGGTCAAGTCATGGAACAGGCTTGCCACCTGGTGGAGACGGTGTGAAACAAATGCTTCCTCAACAGGAATGGTTTGCTATCCATCCATTATAGGCAAACTTTAAAGTAATCAGAGATTGGTACGCTCAAAATATAGCAGGAACAAATCAGTTTGGTTCCTTTTGCTTCTTTTATCTATCTTTCATAAATATCATGGATATATTTAGCGACTTCGTCGAGTCCGAGTTAAGGGGAGAATATTGAAAAATGAAATTATGGGCTGCCTATTGCTAGGTTCGAACACCCAACACTAGCATTGCCAGGGAAACACCCTGCCCACTACTCCACAGAGTCAGATGCTCCAATAGGGTCAAATACTTAGGCTGTTGCTGGGTGGAGGGAAACAGCGGAGTTTTGAAAATGGGGCGACCAGCAAAAGTTGAGATCTCATTGGTTTCTCACGAGAAAAGTACATAAGAAAACTACTCTACTAAACATCGATTTCGGCATGGCTCGAAATAAATCATAAGAGAAAAGATATTTCTGCCAATAGATCTACAAAAAAAGATGAACAGATTCTAATATTTTCCTCCACGAGATTCTCACTCTTGTGGCCCCTCACTCTCCAAGCCTAAGTCTGGTTCACTCTGTCCTTATGTGCGTGCAGAAGTCCCAGCAGATACTACCAGATTCGTAGTTTTTTAGGTATAGTAGGTAATAAGTATCATGGATATATTTGACATGCATATTTTCACTTATCTCTAGAAGACCCTCTCCCCCAGTTTATTTACGATTTATGGCATTTTCTTGGTGAAGTTCAGGTCAAATATGATAATTATGTATAATTGATCATGTTTGTATCATTTTAAAACAATGGCCTCACTTGAACATAGAGCCCTATGAAGTCCATGACAAAAGTCTCAATTATGCTTTTTTAGAATCCAAGAAATAGTCCTATAAGCTGCTCCACAATACTACCATATACTGATATCATAATCCCTCACTGGAATAGCATTCAAGAGCAATTAATTTACCTCTATGAAAAAGCATTTAGTTCACAGGGACGTTTTTCAATGTAGGATTTCTCAAGAAAAATCACATTGAAACCCTCCAACCCTTTGTCATTGGTAGATAATGTAATATCAGTAGGTGTCTTGCTAAACATTGCTGATGAGAGTATTCTGAATCTATTATACAGGACAAGATGCACATGATTCCTCTACAAGGCAAGCCCTGCAACATGCTGTGTAGGGAACCCTACCAGTGAGGAGAGACTGGTCAAGTCATGGTACAGGCTTGCCACCTGGTGGATACAGTGTGAAACAAATGCTTCCTCAACAGGAATGGTTTGCTATCCATCCATTATAGGCAAACTTTAAAGTGATCAGAGATTGGTACGCTCAAAATATAGCAGGAACAAATCAGTTTGGTTCCTTTTGCTTCTTTTATCTATCTTTCATAAATATCATAGATATATTTAGCGACTTCGTCGAGTCCGAGTTGAGGGGAGAATATTGAAAAATGAAGTTATGGGCTGCCTATTGCTGGGATCGAACACCCAACACTCGCATTGCCAGGGAAACACCATGCCCACTACTCCGCAGAGTCAGATGCTCCAATAGGGTCAAATACTTAGGCTGTTGCTGGGTGGAGGGAATCAGCGGAGTTTTGAAAATGGGGCGACCAGCGGAAGTTGATATCTCATTGGTTTCTCACGAGAAAAGTAGATAAGAAAACTACACTACTAAACATTGATTTCGGCATGGCTCAATAAATCATAAGAGAAAAGATATTTCTGCCAATAGATCTACAAAAAAAGAAGAACAGATTCTAATATTTTCCTCCACGAGATTCTCACTCTCATGGCCCCTCACTCTCCAAGCCTAAGTCTGGTTCACTCTGTCCTTATGTGCGGGCAGAAGTCCCAGCAGATACTACCAGAATCGTAGATTTTTAGATATAGTAGGTAATAAGTATCATGGATATATTTGACATGCATATTTTCACTTATCTCTAGAAGACCCTCTCCCCCAGTTTATTTACGATTTATGGCATTTTCCTTGGTGAAGTTCAGGTCAAATATGATAATTATGTATAATTGATCATGTTTGTATCATTTTAAAACAATGGCCTCACTTGAACATAGAGCCCTATAAAGTCCATGACAAAAGTCTCAATTATGCTTTTTTAGAATCCAAGAAATAGTCCTATAAGCTGCTCCACAATACTACCATATACTGATATCATAATCCCTCACTGGAATAGCATTCAAGAGCAATTAATTTACCTCTATGAAACAGCACTTAGTTCACAGGGACGTTTTTCAATGTAGGATTTCTCAAGAAAAATCACATTGAAACCCTCCAACCCTTTGTCATTGGTAAATAATGTAATATCAGTATGTGTCTTGCTAAACATTGCTGATGAGAGTATTCTGAATTTGTTATCCAGGACAAGATGCACATGATTCCTCTACAGGGCAAGCCCTGCAACATGCTGTGTAGGGAACCCTACCAGTGAGGAGAGACTGGTCAAGTCATGCTACAGGCTTGCCACCTGGTGGAGACGGTGTGAAACAAATGCTTCCTCAACAGGAATGGTTTGCTATCCATCCATTGTAGGCAAACTTTAAAGTGATCAGAGATTGGTACGCTCAAAATATAGCAGGAACAAATCAGTTTGGTTCCTTTTTCTTCTTTTATCTATCTTTTATAAATATCATTGATATATTTAGCGACTTTGTCGAGTCCGAGTTAGGGATAGAATATTGAAAAATGTAATTATGGGCTGCCTATTGCTGGGTTCGAACACCCGACACTCGCATTGCCAGGGAAACACCCTGCCCACTACTCCACAAAGTCAGATGCTCTAATAGGCTCAAATACTTAGGCTGTTGCTGGGTGGAGGGAATCAGCGGAGTTTTGAAAGTGGGGCGACCAGCGAAAGTTGAGATCTCATTGGTTTCTCACGAGAAAAGTACATAAGAAAACTACACTACTAAACATCGATTTTGGCATGGCTCGAAATAAATCATAAGAGAAAAGATATTTCGGCCAATAGATCTACAAAAAAGAAGAACAGATTCTAATATTTTCCTCCTTAAGATTCTCACTCTCGTGGCCCCTTACTCTCCTAGCCTAAGTCTGGTTCACTCTGTCCTTATGTGCGGGCAGAAATCCAAGCAGATACTACCAGAATCGTAGTTTTTTAGATATAGTAGGTAATAAGAATCATGGATATATTTGACATGCATATTTTCACTTATCTCTAGAAGACCCTCTCCCCCAGTTTATTTACGATTTATGGCAATTTCCTTGGTGAAGTTCAGGTCAAATATGATAATTATGTATAATTGATCATGTTTGTATCATTTTAAAACAATGGTCTCACTTGAACATAGAGCCCTATGAAGTCCATGACAAAAGTCTCAATTATGCTTTTTTAGAATCCAAGAAATAGTCCTATAAGCTGCTCCACAATACTACCATATACTGATATCATAATCCCTCACTGGAATAGCATTCAAGAGCAATTAATTTACCTCTATGAAAAAGCATTTAGTTCACAGGGACGTTTTTCAATGTAGGATTTCTCAAGAAAAATCACATTGAAACCCTCCAACCCTTTGTCATTGGTAGATAATGTAATATCAGTATGTGTCTTGCTAAACATTGCTGATGAGAGTATTCTGAATTTGTTATGCAGGACAAGATGCACATGATTCCTCTACAGGGCAAGCCCTGCAACATGCTGTGTAGAGAACCCTACCAGTGAGGAGAGACTGGTCAAGTCATGGTACAGGCTTGCCACCTGGTGGATACAGTGTGAAACAAATGCTTCCTCAACAGGAATGGTTTGCTATCCATCCATTATAGGCAAACTTTAAAGTGTTCAGAGATTGGTACGCTCAAAATATAGCAGGAACAAATCAGTTTGGTTCCTTTTGCTTCTTTTATTTATCTTTTATAAATATCATGGATATATTTAGCGACTTCATCGAGTCCAAGTTAAGGGGAGAATATTGAAAAATGAAATTATGGGCTGCCTATTGCTGGGTTCGAACACCCGACACTCGCATTGCCAGGGAAACACCCTGCCCACTACTCCACAAAGTCAGATGCTCTAATAGGCTCAAATACTTAGGCTGTTGCTGGGTGGAGGGAATCAGCGGAGTTTTGAAAGTGGGGCGACCAGCGAAAGTTTAGATCTCATTGGTTTCTCACGAGAAAAGTAGATAAGAAAACTACACTAATAAACATTGATTTCGGCATGGCTCAATTAATCATAAGAGAAAAGATATTTCTGCCAATAGATCTACAAAAAAGAAGAACAGATTCTAATATTTTCCTCCACGAGATTCTCACTCACGTGGCCTTTCACTCTCCAAGCCTAAGTCTGGTTCACTCTGTCCTTATGTGCGGGCAGAAGTCCGAGCAGATACTACCAGAATCTTAGATTTTTAGATATAGTAGGTAATAAGTATCATGGATATATTTGACATGCATATTTTCACTTATCTCTAGAAGACCCTCTCCCCCAGTTTATTTACAATTTATGGCATTTTCCTTGGTGAAGTTCAGGTCAAATATGATAATTATGTATAATTGATCATGTTTGTATCATCTTAAAACAATGGCCTCACTTGAACATAGAGCCCTATGAAGTCCATGACAAAAGTCTCAATTATGCTTTTTTAGAATCCAAGAAATAGTCCTATAAGCTGCTCCACAATACTACCATATACTGATATCATAATCCCTCACTGGAATAGCATTCAAGAGCAATTAATTTACCTCTATGAAAAAGCATTTAGTTCACAGGGACGTTTTTCAATGTAGGATTTTTCAAGAAAAATCACATTGAAACCCTCCAACCCTTTGTCATTGGTAGATAATGTAATATCAGTCGGTGTCTTGCTAAACATTGCTGATGAGAGTATTCTGAATCTATTATACAGGACAAGATGCACATGATTCCTCTACAGGGCAAGCCCTGCAACATGCTGTGTAGGGAACCCTACCAGTGAGGAGAGACTGGTCAAGTCATGGAACAGGCTTGCCACCTGGTGGAGACGGTGTGAAACAAATGCTTCCTCAACAGGAATGGTTTGCTATCCATCCATTATAGGCAAACTTTAAAGTAATCAGAGATTGGTACGCTCAAAATATAGCAGGAACAAATCAGTTTGGTTCCTTTTGCTTCTTTTATCTATCTTTCATAAATATCATGGATATATTTAGCGACTTCGTCGAGTCCGAGTTAAGGGGAGAATATTGAAAAATGAAATTATGGGCTGCCTATTGCTAGGTTCGAACACCCAACACTAGCATTGCCAGGGAAACACCCTGCCCACTACTCCACAGAGTCAGATGCTCCAATAGGGTCAAATACTTAGGCTGTTGCTGGGTGGAGGGAAACAGCGGAGTTTTGAAAATGGGGCGACCAGCAAAAGTTGAGATCTCATTGGTTTCTCACGAGAAAAGTACATAAGAAAACTACTCTACTAAACATCGATTTCGGCATGGCTCGAAATAAATCATAAGAGAAAAGATATTTCTGCCAATAGATCTACAAAAAAAGATGAACAGATTCTAATATTTTCCTCCACGAGATTCTCACTCTTGTGGCCCCTCACTCTCCAAGCCTAAGTCTGGTTCACTCTGTCCTTATGTGCGTGCAGAAGTCCCAGCAGATACTACCAGATTCGTAGTTTTTTAGGTATAGTAGGTAATAAGTATCATGGATATATTTGACATGCATATTTTCACTTATCTCTAGAAGACCCTCTCCCCCAGTTTATTTACGATTTATGGCATTTTCTTGGTGAAGTTCAGGTCAAATATGATAATTATGTATAATTGATCATGTTTGTATCATTTTAAAACAATGGCCTCACTTGAACATAGAGCCCTATGAAGTCCATGACAAAAGTCTCAATTATGCTTTTTTAGAATCCAAGAAATAGTCCTATAAGCTGCTCCACAATACTACCATATACTGATATCATAATCCCTCACTGGAATAGCATTCAAGAGCAATTAATTTACCTCTATGAAAAAGCATTTAGTTCACAGGGACGTTTTTCAATGTAGGATTTCTCAAGAAAAATCACATTGAAACCCTCCAACCCTTTGTCATTGGTAGATAATGTAATATCAGTAGGTGTCTTGCTAAACATTGCTGATGAGAGTATTCTGAATCTATTATACAGGACAAGATGCACATGATTCCTCTACAAGGCAAGCCCTGCAACATGCTGTGTAGGGAACCCTACCAGTGAGGAGAGACTGGTCAAGTCATGGTACAGGCTTGCCACCTGGTGGATACAGTGTGAAACAAATGCTTCCTCAACAGGAATGGTTTGCTATCCATCCATTATAGGCAAACTTTAAAGTGATCAGAGATTGGTACGCTCAAAATATAGCAGGAACAAATCAGTTTGGTTCCTTTTGCTTCTTTTATCTATCTTTCATAAATATCATAGATATATTTAGCGACTTCGTCGAGTCCGAGTTGAGGGGAGAATATTGAAAAATGAAGTTATGGGCTGCCTATTGCTGGGATCGAACACCCAACACTCGCATTGCCAGGGAAACACCATGCCCACTACTCCGCAGAGTCAGATGCTCCAATAGGGTCAAATACTTAGGCTGTTGCTGGGTGGAGGGAATCAGCGGAGTTTTGAAAATGGGGCGACCAGCGGAAGTTGATATCTCATTGGTTTCTCACGAGAAAAGTAGATAAGAAAACTACACTACTAAACATTGATTTCGGCATGGCTCAATAAATCATAAGAGAAAAGATATTTCTGCCAATAGATCTACAAAAAAAGAAGAACAGATTCTAATATTTTCCTCCACGAGATTCTCACTCTCATGGCCCCTCACTCTCCAAGCCTAAGTCTGGTTCACTCTGTCCTTATGTGCGGGCAGAAGTCCCAGCAGATACTACCAGAATCGTAGATTTTTAGATATAGTAGGTAATAAGTATCATGGATATATTTGACATGCATATTTTCACTTATCTCTAGAAGACCCTCTCCCCCAGTTTATTTACGATTTATGGCATTTTCCTTGGTGAAGTTCAGGTCAAATATGATAATTATGTATAATTGATCATGTTTGTATCATTTTAAAACAATGGCCTCACTTGAACATAGAGCCCTATAAAGTCCATGACAAAAGTCTCAATTATGCTTTTTTAGAATCCAAGAAATAGTCCTATAAGCTGCTCCACAATACTACCATATACTGATATCATAATCCCTCACTGGAATAGCATTCAAGAGCAATTAATTTACCTCTATGAAACAGCACTTAGTTCACAGGGACCTTTTTCAATGTAGGATTTCTCAAGAAAAATCACATTGAAACCCTCCAACCCTTTGTCATTGGTAAATAATGTAATATCAGTATGTGTCTTGCTAAACATTGCTGATGAGAGTATTCTGAATTTGTTATCCAGGACAAGATGCACATGATTCCTCTACAGGGCAAGCCCTGCAACATGCTGTGTAGGGAACCCTACCAGTGAGGAGAGACTGGTCAAGTCATGGTACAGGCTTGCCACCTGGTGGATACAGTGTGAAACAAATGCTTCCTCAACAGGAATGGTTTGCTATCCATCCATTATAGGCAAACTTTAAAGTGATCAGAGATTGGTACGCTCAAAATATAGCAGGAACAAATCAGTTTGGTTCCTTTTGCTTCTTTTATCTATCTTTTATAAATATCATGGATATATTTAGCGACTTTGTCGAGTCCGAGTTAGGGATAGAATATTGAAAAATGTAATTATGGGCTGCCTATTGCTGGGTTCAAACACCCGACACTCGCATTGCCAGGGAAACACCCTGCCCACTACTCCACAAAGTCAGATGCTCTAATAGGCTCAAATACTTAGGCTGTTGCTGGGTGGAGGGAATCAGCGGAGTTTTGAAAGTGGGGCGACCAGCGAAAGTTGAGATCTCATTGGTTTCTCACGAGAAAAGTACATAAGAAAACTACACTACTAAACATCGATTTTGGCATGGCTCGAAATAAATCATAAGAGAAAAGATATTTCTGCCAATAGATCTACAAAAAAGAAGAACAGATTCTAATATTTTCCTCCTTAAGAATTCTCACTCTCGTAGCCCCTTACTCTCCTAGCCTAAGTCTGGTTCACTCTGTCCTTATGTGCGGGCAGAAATCCAAGCAGATACTACCAGAATCGTAGCTTTTTAGATATAGTAGGTAATAAGAATCATGGATATATTTGACATGCATATTTTCACTTATCTCTAGAAGACCCTCTCCCCCAGTTTATTTACGATTTATGGCAATTTCCTTGGTGAAGTTCAGGTCAAATATGATAATTATGTATAATTGATCATGTTTGTATCATTTTAAAACAATGGTCTCACTTGAACATAGAGCCCTATGAAGTCCATGACAAAAGTCTCAATTATGCTTTTTTAGAATCCAAGAAATAGTCCTATAAGCTGCTCCACAATACTACCATATACTGATATCATAATCCCTCACTGGAATAGCATTCAAGAGCAATTAATTTACCTCTATGAAAAAGCATTTAGTTCACAGGGACGTTTTTCAATGTAGGATTTCTCAAGAAAAATCACATTGAAACCCTCCAACCCTTTGTCATTGGTAGATAATGTAATATCAGTATGTGTCTTGCTAAACATTGCTGATGAGAGTATTCTGAATTTGTTATGCAGGACAAGATGCACATGATTCCTCTACAGGGCAAGCCCTGCAACATGCTGTGTAGAGAACCCTACCAGTGAGGAGAGACTGGTCAAGTCATGGTACAGGCTTGCCACCTGGTGGATACAGTGTGAAACAAATGCTTCCTCAACAGGAATGGTTTGCTATCCATCCATTATAGGCAAACTTTAAAGTGATCAGAGATTGGTACGCTCAAAATATAGCAGGAACAAATCAGTTTGGTTCCTTTTGCTTCTTTTATCTATCTTTCATAAATATCATAGATATATTTAGCGACTTCGTCGAGTCCGAGTTAAGGGGAGAATATTGAAAAATGAAGTTATGGGCTGCCTATTGCTGGGATCGAACACCCAACACTCGCATTGCCAGGGAAACACCATGCCCACTACTCCGCAGAGTCAGATGCTCCAATAGGGTCAAATACTTAGGCTGTTGCTGGGTGGAGGGAATCAGCGGAGTTTTGAAAATGGGGCGACCAGCAAAAGTTTAGATCTCATTGGTTTCTCACGAGAAAAGTAGATAAGAAAACTACACTACTAAATATTGATTTCAGCATGGCTCAAAATAAATCATAAGAGAAAAGATATTTCTGCCAATAGATCTACAAAAAAGAAGAACAGATTCTAATATTTTCCTCCACGAGATTCTCACTCTTGTGGCCCCTCACTCTCCAAGCCTAAGTCTGGTTCACTCTGTCCTTATGTGCGTGCAGAAGTCCCAGCAGATACTACCAGATTCGTAGTTTTTTAGATATAGTAGGTAATAAGTATCATGGATATATTTGACATGCATATTTTCACTTATCTCTAGAAGACCCTCTCCCCCAGTATATTTACGATTTATGGCATTTTCCTTGGTGAAGTTCAGGTCAAATATGATAATTATGTATAATTGATAATGTTTGTATCATTTTAAAACAATGGCCTCACTTGAACATAGAGCCCTATCAAGTCCATGACAAAAGTCTCAATTATGCTTTTTTAGAATCCAAGAAATAGTCCTATAAGCTGCTCCACAATACTACCATATACTGATATCATAATCCCTCACTGGAATAGCATTCAAGAGCAATTAATTTACCTCTATGAAAAAGCATTTAGTTCACAGGGACGTTTTTCAATGTAGGATTTCTCAAGAAAAATCACATTGAAACCCTCCAACCCTTTGTCATTGGTAGATAATGTAATATCAGTATGTGTCTTGCTAAACATTGCTGATGAGAGTATTCTGAATTTGTTATGCAGGACAAGATGCACATGATTCCTCTACAGGGCAAGCCCTGCAACATGCTGTGTAGGGAATCCTACCAGTGAGGAGAGACTGGTCAAGTCATGGTACAGGCTTGCCACCTGGTGGAGACGGTGTGAAACAAATGCTTCCTCAACAGGAATGGTTTGCTATCCATCCATTATAGGCAAACTTTAAAGTGATCAGAGATTGGTACGCTCAAAATATAGCAGGAACAAATCAGTTTGGTTCCTTTTGCTTCTTTTATCTATCTTTTATAAATATCATGGATATTTTTAGCGACTTCGTCGACTCCGAGTTAGGGATAGAATATTGAAAAATGTAATTATGGGCTGCCTATTGCTGGGCTCGAACACCCGACACTTGCATTGCCAGGGAAACACCCTGCCCACTACTCCACAAAGTCAGATGCTCTAATAGGCTCAAATACTTAGGCTGTTGCTGGGTGGAGGGAATCAGCGGAGTTTTGAAAGTGGGGCGACCAGCGAAAGTTGAGATCTCATTGGTTTCTCACAAGAAAAGTAGATAAGAAAACTACAGTACTAAACATTGTTTTCGGCATGGCTCAATAAATCATAAGAGAAAAGATATTTCTGCCAATAGATCTACAAAAAAGAAGAACAGATTCTAATATTTTCCTCCACGAGATTCTCACTCACGTGGCCCCTCACTCTCCAAGCTTAAGTCTGGTTCACTCTGTCCTTATGTGCGGGCAGAAGTCCAAGCAGATACTACCAGAATCGTAGTTTTTTAGATATAGTAGGTAATAAGTTTCATGGTATATTTGACATGCATATTTTCATTTATCACTAGAAGACCCTCTCCCCCAGTTTATTTACGATTTATGGCATTTTCCTTGGTGAAGTTCAGGTCAAATATGATAATTATGTATAATTGATCATGTTTGTATCATTTTAAAACAATGGTCTCACTTGAACATAGAGCCCTATGAAGTCCATGACAAAAGTCTCAATTATGCTTTTTTAGAATCCAAGAAATAGTCCTATAAGCTGCTCCACAATACTACCATATACTGATATCATAATCCCTCACTGGAATAACATTCAAGAGCAATTAATTTACCTCTATGAAAAAGCATTTAGTTCACAGGGACGTTTTTCAATGTAGGATTTCTCAAGAAAAATCACATTGAAACCCTCCAACCCTTTGTCATTGGTAGATAATGTAATATCAGTATGTGTCTTGCTAAACATTGCTGATGAGAGTATTCTGAATTTGTTATATAGGACAAGATGCACATGATTCCTCTAAAGGGCAAGCCCTGCAACATGCTGTGTAGGGAACCCTACCAGTGAGGAGAGACTGGTCAAGTCATGGTACAGGCTTGCCACCTGGTGGAGACGGTGTGAAACAAATGCTTCCTCAACAGGAATGGTTTGCTATCCATCCATTGTAGGCAAACTTTAAAGTGATCAGAGATTGGTACGCTCAAAATATAGCAGGAACAAATCAGTTTGGTTCCTTTTTCTTCTTTTATCTATCTTTTATAAATATCATTGATATATTTAGCGACTTTGTCGAGTCTGAGTTAGGGATAGAATATTGAAAAATGTAATTATGGGCTGCCTATTGCTGGGTTCAAACACCCGACACTCGCATTGCCAGGGAAACACCCTGCCCACTACTCCACAAAGTCAGATGCTCTAATAGGGTCAAATACTTAGGCTGTTGCTGGGTGGAGGGAATCAGCGGAGTTTTGAAAGTGGGGCGACCAGCGAAAGTTTAGATCTCATTGGTTTCTCACGAGAAAAGTAGATAAGAAAACTACACTACTAAATATTGATTTCAGCATGGCTCAAAATATATCATAAGAGAAAAGATATTTCTGCCAATAGATCTACAAAAAAGAAGAACAGATTCTAATATTTTCCTCCACGAGATTCTCACTCTTGTGGCCCCTCACTCTCCAAGCCTAAGTCTGGTTCACTCTGTCCTTATGTGCGTGCAGAAGACCCAGCAGATACTACCAGATTCGTAGTTTTTTAGATATAGTAGGTAATAAGTATCATGGATATATTTGACATGCATATTTTCACTTATCTCTAGAAGACCCTCTCCCCCAGTATATTTACGATTTATGGCATTTTCCTTGGTGAAGTTCAGGTCAAATATGATAATTATGTATAATTGATAATGTTTGTATCATTTTAAAACAATGGCCTCACTTGAACATAGAGCCCTATCAAGTCCATGACAAAAGTCTCAATTATGCTTTTTTAGAATCCAAGAAATAGTCCTATAAGCTGCTCCACAATACTACCATATACTGATATCATAATCCCTCACTGGAATAGCATTCAAGAGCAATTAATTTACCTCTATGAAAAAGCATTTAGTTCACAGGGACGTTTTTCAATGTAGGATTTCTCAAGAAAAATCACATTGAAACCCTCCAACCCTTTGTCATTGGTAGATAATGTAATATCAGTATGTGTCTTGCTAAACATTGCTGATGAGAGTATTCTGAATTTGTTATGCAGGACAAGATGCACATGATTCCTCTACAGGGCAAGCCCTGCAACATGCTGTGTAGGGAATCCTACCAGTGAGGAGAGACTGGTCAAGTCATGGTACAGGCTTGCCACCTGGTGGAGACGGTGTGAAACAAATGCTTCCTCAACAGGAATGGTTTGCTATCCATCCATTATAGGCAAACTTTAAAGTGATCAGAGATTGGTACGCTCAAAATATAGCAGGAACAAATCAGTTTGGTTCCTTTTGCTTCTTTTATCTATCTTTTATAAATATCATGGATATTTTTAGCGACTTCGTCGACTCCGAGTTAGGGATAGAATATTGAAAAATGTAATTATGGGCTGCCTATTGCTGGGCTCGAACACCCGACACTTGCATTGCCAGGGAAACACCCTGCCCACTACTCCACAAAGTCAGATGCTCTAATAGGCTCAAATACTTAGGCTGTTGCTGGGTGGAGGGAATCAGCGGAGTTTTGAAAGTGGGGCGACCAGCGAAAGTTGAGATCTCATTGGTTTCTCACAAGAAAAGTAGATAAGAAAATTACAGTACTAAACATTGTTTTCGGCATGGCTCAATAAATCATAAGAGAAAAGATATTTCTGCCAATAGATCTACAAAAAAGAAGAACAGATTCTAATATTTTCCTCCACGAGATTCTCACTCACGTGGCCCCTCACTCTCCAAGCTTAAGTCTGGTTCACTCTGTCCTTATGTGCGGGCAGAAGTCCAAGCAGATACTACCAGAATCGTAGTTTTTTAGATATAGTAGGTAATAAGTTTCATGGTATATTTGACATGCATATTTTCATTTATCACTAGAAGACCCTCTCCCCCAGTTTATTTACGATTTATGGCATTTTCCTTGGTGAAGTTCAGGTCAAATATGATAATTATGTATAATTGATCATGTTTGTATCATTTTAAAACAATGGTCTCACTTGAACATAGAGCCCTATGAAGTCCATGACAAAAGTCTCAATTATGCTTTTTTAGAATCCAAGAAATAGTCCTATAAGCTGCTCCACAATACTACCATATACTGATATCATAATCCCTCACTGGAATAACATTCAAGAGCAATTAATTTACCTCTATGAAAAAGCATTTAGTTCACAGGGACGTTTTTCAATGTAGGATTTCTCAAGAAAAATCACATTGAAACCCTCCAACCCTTTGTCATTGGTAGATAATGTAATATCAGTATGTGTCTTGCTAAACATTGCTGATGAGAGTATTCTGAATTTGTTATGCAGGACAAGATGCACATGATTCCTCTACAGGGCAAGCCCTGCAACATGCTGTGTAGAGAACCCTACCAGTGAGGAGAGACTGGTCAAGTCATGGTACAGGCTTGCCACCTGGTGGATACAGTGTGAAACAAATGCTTCCTCAACAGGAATGGTTTGCTATCCATCCATTATAGGCAAACTTTAAAGTGATCAGAGATTGGTACGCTCAAAATATAGCAGGAACAAATCAGTTTGGTTCCTTTTGCTTCTTTTATCTATCTTTCATAAATATCATAGATATATTTAGCGACTTCGTCGAGTCCGAGTTAAGGGGAGAATATTGAAAAATGAAGTTATGGGCTGCCTATTGCTGGGATCGAACACCCAACACTCGCATTGCCAGGGAAACACCATGCCCACTACTCCGCAGAGTCAGATGCTCCAATAGGGTCAAATACTTAGGCTGTTGCTGGGTGGAGGGAATCAGCGGGGTTTTGAAAATGGGGCGACCAGCAAAAGTTTAGATCTCATTGGTTTCTCACGAGAAAAGTAGATAAGAAAACTACACTACTAAATATTGATTTCAGCATGGCTCAAAATATATCATAAGAGAAAAGATATTTCTGCCAATAGATCTACAAAAAAGAAGAACAGATTCTAATATTTTCCTCCACGAGATTCTCACTCTTGTGGCCCCTCACT
The DNA here is from genome assembly GCA_950022655.1 of Alentia gelatinosa. NCBI lineage: Eukaryota > Metazoa > Annelida > Polychaeta > Phyllodocida > Polynoidae > Alentia > Alentia gelatinosa. The sequence continues at coordinate 47,834,091 of OX465585.1, forward strand.
CTCCAAGCCTAAGTCTGGTTCACTCTGTCCTTATGTGCGTGCAGAAGACCCAGCAGATACTACCAGATTCGTAGTTTTTTAGATATAGTAGGTAATAAGTATCATGGATATATTTGACATGCATATTTTCACTTATCTCTAGAAGACCCTCTCCCCCAGTATATTTACGATTTATGGCATTTTCCTTGGTGAAGTTCAGGTCAAATATGATAATTATGTATAATTGATAATGTTTGTATCATTTTAAAACAATGGCCTCACTTGAACATAGAGCCCTATCAAGTCCATGACAAAAGTCTCAATTATGCTTTTTTAGAATCCAAGAAATAGTCCTATAAGCTGCTCCACAATACTACCATATACTGATATCATAATCCCTCACTGGAATAGCATTCAAGAGCAATTAATTTACCTCTATGAAAAAGCATTTAGTTCACAGGGACGTTTTTCAATGTAGGATTTCTCAAGAAAAATCACATTGAAACCCTCCAACCCTTTGTCATTGGTAGATAATGTAATATCAGTCGGTGTCTTGCTAAACATTGCTGATGAGAGTATTCTGAATCTATTATACAGGACAAGATGCACATGATTCCTCTACAGGGCAAGCCCTGCAACATGCTGTGTAGGGAACCCTACCAGTGAGGAGAGACTGGTCAAGTCATGGAACAGGCTTGCCACCTGGTGGAGACGGTGTGAAACAAATGCTTCCTCAACAGGAATGGTTTGCTATCCATCCATTATAGGCAAACTTTAAAGTAATCAGAGATTGGTACGCTCAAAATATAGCAGGAACAAATCAGTTTGGTTCCTTTTGCTTCTTTTATCTATCTTTCATAAATATCATGGATATTTATAGCGACTTCGTCGAGTCCGAGTTAAGGGGAGAATATTGAAAAATGAAATTATGGGCTGCCTATTGCTGGGTTCGAACACCCGACTCTCGCATTGCCTGGGAAACACCCTGCCCACTACTCCACAAAGTCAGATGCTCCAATAGGGTCAAATACTTAGGCTGTTGCTGGGTGGAGGGAATCAGCGGAGTTTTGAAAGTGGGGCGACCAGCAAAAGTTTAGATCTCATTGGTTTCTCACGAGAAAAGTAGATAAGAAAACTACACTACTAAACATTGATTTCAGCATGGCTCAAAATAAATCATAAGAGAAAAGATATTTCGGCCAATAGATCTACAAAAAAGAAGAACAGATTCTAATATTTTCCTCCACGAGATTCTCACTCTTGTGGCCCCTCACTCTCCAAGCCTAAGTCTGGTTCACTCTGTCCTTATGTGCGTGCAGAAGTCCCAGCAGATACTACCAGATTTGTAGTTTTTTAGATATAGTAGGTAATAAGTATCATGGATATATTTGACATGCATATTTTCACTTATCTCTAGAAGACCCTCTCCCCCAGTTTATTTACAATTTATGGCATTTTCCTTGGTGAAGTTCAGGTCAAATATGATAATTATGTATAATTGATCATGTTTGTATCATCTTAAAACAATGGCCTCACTTGAACATAGAGCCCTATGAAGTCCATGACAAAAGTCTCAATTATGCTTTTTTAGAATCCAAGAAATAGTCCTATAAGCTGCTCCACAATACTACCATATACTGATATCATAATCCCTCACTGGAATAGCATTCAAGAGCAATTAATTTACCTCTATGAAAAAGCATTTAGTTCACAGGGACGTTTTTCAATGTAGGATTTCTCAAGAAAAATCACATTGAAACCCTCCAACCCTTTGTCATTGGTAGATAATGTAATATCAGTAGGTGTCTTGCTAAACATTGCTGATGAGAGTATTCTGAATCTATTATACAGGACAAGATGCACATGATTCCTCTACAGGGCAAGCCCTGCAACATGCTGTGTAGGGAACCCTACCAGTGAGGAGAGACTGGTCAAGTCATGGTACAGGCTTGCCACCTGGTGGAGACGGTGTGAAACAAATGCTTCCTCAACAGGAATGGTTTGCTATCCATCCATTATAGGCAAACTTTAAAGTGATCAGAGATTGGTACGCTCAAAATATAGCAGGAACAAATCAGTTTGGTTCCTTTTGCTTCTTTTATCTATCTTTCATAAATATCATGGATATATTTAGCGACTTCGTCGAGTCCAAGTAAAGGGGAGAATATTGAAAAAGGAAATTATGGGCTGCCTATTGCTGGGTTCGAACACCCGACTCTCGCATTGCCGGGGAAACACCCTGCCCACTACTCCACAAAGTCAGATGCTCCAATAGGGTCAAATACTTAGGCTGTTGCTGGGTGGAGGGAATCAGCGGAGTTTTGAAAGTGGGGCGACCAGCGAAAGTTGAGATCTCATTGGTTTCTCATGAGAAAAGTACATAAGAAAACTACACTACTAAACATTGATTTCAGCATGGCTCAAAATAAATCATAAGAGAAAAGATATTTCGGCCAATAGATCTACAAAAAAGAAGAACAGATTCTAATATTTTCCTCCACGAGATTCTCACTCTTGTGGCCCCTCACTCTCCAAGCCTAAGTCTGGTTCACTCTGTCCTTATGTGCGTGCAGAAGTCCCAGCAGATACTACCAGATTTGTAGTTTTTTAGATATAGTAGGTAATAAGTATCATGGATATATTTGACATGCATATTTTCACTTATCTCTAGAAGACCCTCTCCCCCAGTTTATTTACAATTTATGGCATTTTCCTTGGTGAAGTTCAGGTCAAATATGATAATTATGTATAATTGATCATGTTTGTATCATCTTAAAACAATGGCCTCACTTGAACATAGAGCCCTATGAAGTCCATGACAAAAGTCTCAATTATGCTTTTTTAGAATCCAAGAAATAGTCCTATAAGCTGCTCCACAATACTACCATATACTGATATCATAATCCCTCACTGGAATAGCATTCAAGAGCAATTAATTTACCTCTATGAAAAAGCATTTAGTTCACAGGGACGTTTTTCAATGTAGGATTTCTCAAGAAAAATCACATTGAAACCCTCCAACCCTTTGTCATTGGTAGATAATGTAATATCAGTAGGTGTCTTGCTAAACATTGCTGATGAGAGTATTCTGAATCTATTATACAGGACAAGATGCACATGATTCCTCTACAGGGCAAGCCCTGCAACATGCTGTGTAGGGAACCCTACCAGTGAGGAGAGACTGGTCAAGTCATGGTACAGGCTTGCCACCTGGTGGAGACGGTGTGAAACAAATGCTTCCTCAACAGGAATGGTTTGCTATCCATCCATTATAGGCAAACTTTAAAGTGATCAGAGATTGGTACGCTCAAAATATAGCAGGAACAAATCAGTTTGGTTCCTTTTGCTTCTTTTATCTATCTTTCATAAATATCATGGATATATTTAGCGACTTCGTTGAGTCCAAGTTAAGGGGAGAATATTGAAAAATGAAATTATGGGCTGCCTATTGCTGGGTTCGAACACCCGACTCTCGCATTGCCGGGGAAACACCCTGCCCACTACTCAACAAAGTCAGATGCTCCAATGGGGTCAAATACTTAGGCTGTTGCTGGGTGGAGGGAATCAGCGGAGTTTTGAAAGTGGGGCGACCAGCAAAAGTTTAGATCTCATTGGTTTCTCACGAGAAAAGTAGATAAGAAAACTACACTACTAAACATTGATTTCAGCATGGCTCAAAATAAATCATAAGAGAAAAGATATTTCTGCCAATAGATCTACAAAAAAGAAGAACAGATTCTAATATTTTCCTCCACGAGATTCTCACTCTTGTGGCCCCTCACTCTCCAAGCCTAAGTCTGGTTCACTCTGTCCTTAAGTGCGTGCAGAAGTCCCAGCAGATACTACCAGATTTGTAGTTTTTTAGATATAGTAGGTAATAAGTATCATGGATATATTTGACATGCATATTTTCACTTATCTCTAGAAGACCCTCTCCCCCAGTTTATTTACAATTTATGGCATTTTCCTTGGTGAAGTTCAGGTCAAATATGATAATTATGTATAATTGATCATGTTTGTATCATCTTAAAACAATGGCCTCACTTGAACATAGAGCCCTATGAAGTCCATGACAAAAGTCTCAATTATGCTTTTTTAGAATCCAAGAAATAGTCCTATAAGCTGCTCCACAATACTACCATATACTGATATCATAATCCCTCACTGGAATAGCATTCAAGAGCAATTAATTTACCTCTATGAAAAAGCATTTAGTTCACAGGGACGTTTTTCAATGTAGGATTTTTCAAGAAAAATCACATTGAAACCCTCCAACCCTTTGTCATTGGTAGATAATGTAATATCAGTCGGTGTCTTGCTAAACATTGCTGATGAGAGTATTCTGAATCTATTATACAGGACAAGATGCACATGATTCCTCTACAGGGCAAGCCCTGCAACATGCTGTGTAGGGAACCCTACCAGTGAGGAGAGACTGGTCAAGTCATGGAACAGGCTTGCCACCTGGTGGAGACGGTGTGAAACAAATGCTTCCTCAACAGGAATGGTTTGCTATCCATCCATTATAGGCAAACTTTAAAGTAATCAGAGATTGGTACGCTCAAAATATAGCAGGAACAAATCAGTTTGGTTCCTTTTGCTTCTTTTATCTATCTTTCATAAATATCATGGATATATTTAGCGACTTCGTCGAGTCCGAGTTAAGGGGAGAATATTGAAAAATGAAATTATGGGCTGCCTATTGCTAGGTTCGAACACCCAACACTAGCATTGCCAGGGAAACACCCTGCCCACTACTCCACAGAGTCAGATGCTCCAATAGGGTCAAATACTTAGGCTGTTGCTGGGTGGAGGGAAACAGCGGAGTTTTGAAAATGGGGCGACCAGCAAAAGTTGAGATCTCATTGGTTTCTCACGAGAAAAGTACATAAGAAAACTACTCTACTAAACATCGATTTCGGCATGGCTCGAAATAAATCATAAGAGAAAAGATATTTCTGCCAATAGATCTACAAAAAAAGATGAACAGATTCTAATATTTTCCTCCACGAGATTCTCACTCTTGTGGCCCCTCACTCTCCAAGCCTAAGTCTGGTTCACTCTGTCCTTATGTGCGTGCAGAAGTCCCAGCAGATACTACCAGATTCGTAGTTTTTTAGGTATAGTAGGTAATAAGTATCATGGATATATTTGACATGCATATTTTCACTTATCTCTAGAAGACCCTCTCCCCCAGTTTATTTACGATTTATGGCATTTTCTTGGTGAAGTTCAGGTCAAATATGATAATTATGTATAATTGATCATGTTTGTATCATTTTAAAACAATGGCCTCACTTGAACATAGAGCCCTATGAAGTCCATGACAAAAGTCTCAATTATGCTTTTTTAGAATCCAAGAAATAGTCCTATAAGCTGCTCCACAATACTACCATATACTGATATCATAATCCCTCACTGGAATAGCATTCAAGAGCAATTAATTTACCTCTATGAAAAAGCATTTAGTTCACAGGGACGTTTTTCAATGTAGGATTTCTCAAGAAAAATCACATTGAAACCCTCCAACCCTTTGTCATTGGTAGATAATGTAATATCAGTAGGTGTCTTGCTAAACATTGCTGATGAGAGTATTCTGAATCTATTATACAGGACAAGATGCACATGATTCCTCTACAAGGCAAGCCCTGCAACATGCTGTGTAGGGAACCCTACCAGTGAGGAGAGACTGGTCAAGTCATGGTACAGGCTTGCCACCTGGTGGAGACGGTGTGAAACAAATGCTTCCTCAACAGATATGGTTTGCTATCCATCCATTATAGGCAAACTTTAAAGTGATCAGAGATTGGTACGCTCAAAATATAGCAGGAACAAATCAGTTTGGTTCCTTTTGCTTCTTTTATCTATCTTTCATAAATATCATGGATATATTTAGCGACTTCGTCGAGTCCAAGTAAAGGGGAAAATATTGAAAAAGGAAATTATGGGCTGCCTATTGCTGGGTTCGAACACCCGACTCTCGCATTGCCGGGGAAACACCCTGCCCACTACTCCACAAAGTCAGATGCTCCAATAGGGTCAAATACTTAGGCTGTTGCTGGGTGGAGGGAATCAGCGGAGTTTTGAAAGTGGGGCGACCAGCAAAAGTTTAGATCTCATTGGTTTCTCACGAGAAAAGTACATAAGAAAACTACACTACTAAACATTGATTTCAGCATGGCTCAAAATAAATCATAAGAGAAAAGATATTTCGGCCAATAGATCTACAAAAAAGAAGAACAGATTCTAATATTTTCCTCCACGAGATTCTCACTCTTGTGGCCCCTCACTCTCCAAGCCTAAGTCTGGTTCACTCTGTCCTTATGTGCGTGCAGAAGTCCCAGCAGATACTACCAGATTTGTAGTTTTTTAGATATAGTAGGTAATAAGTATCATGGATATATTTGACATGCATATTTTCACTTATCTCTAGAAGACCCTCTCCCCCAGTTTATTTACAATTTATGGTATTTTCCTTGGTGAAGTTCAGGTCAAATATGATAATTATGTATAATTGATCATGTTTGTATCATCTTAAAACAATGGCCTCACTTGAACATAGAGCCCTATGAAGTCCATGACAAAAGTCTCAATTATGCTTTTTTAGAATCCAAGAAATAGTCCTATAAGCTGCTCCACAATACTACCATATACTGATATCATAATCCCTCACTGGAATAGCATTCAAGAGCAATTAATTTACCTCTATGAAAAAGCATTTAGTTCACAGGGACGTTTTTCAATGTAGGATTTCTCAAGAAAAATCACATTGAAACCCTCCAACCCTTTGTCATTGGTAGATAATGTAATATCAGTCGGTGTCTTGCTAAACATTGCTGATGAGAGTATTCTGAATCTATTATACAGGACAAGATGCACATGATTCCTCTACAGGGCAAGCCCTGCAACATGCTGTGTAGGGAACCCTACCAGTGAGGAGAGACTGGTCAAGTCATGGAACAGGCTTGCCACCTGGTGGAGACGGTGTGAAACAAATGCTTCCTCAACAGGAATGGTTTGCTATCCATCCATTATAGGCAAACTTTAAAGTAATCAGAGATTGGTACGCTCAAAATATAGCAGGAACAAATCAGTTTGGTTCCTTTTGCTTCTTTTATCTATCTTTCATAAATATCATGGATATTTATAGCGACTTCGTCGAGTCCGAGTTAAGGGGAGAATATTGAAAAATGAAATTATGGGCTGCCTATTGCTGGGTTCGAACACCCGAATCTCGCATTGCCGGGGAAACACCCTGCCCACTACTCCACAAAGTCAGATGCTCCAATAGGGTCAAATACTTAGGCTGTTGCTGGGTGGAGGGAATCAGCGGAGTTTTGAAAGTGGGGCGACCAGCAAAAGTTTAGATCTCATTGGTTTCTCACGAGAAAAGTAGATAAGAAAACTACACTACTAAACATTGATTTCAGCATGGCTCAAAATAAATCATAAGAGAAAAGATATTTCGGCCAATAGATCTACAAAAAAGAAGAACAGATTCTAATATTTTCCTCCACGAGATTCTCACTCTTGTGGCCCCTCACTCTCCAAGCCTAAGTCTGGTTCACTCTGTCCTTATGTGCGTGCAGAAGTCCCAGCAGATACTACCAGATTTGTAGTTTTTTAGATATAGTAGGTAATAAGTATCATGGATATATTTGACATGCATATTTTCACTTATCTCTAGAAGACCCTCTCCCCCAGTTTATTTACAATTTATGGCATTTTCCTTGGTGAAGTTCAGGTCAAATATGATAATTATGTATAATTGATCATGTTTGTATCATCTTAAAACAATGGCCTCACTTGAACATAGAGCCCTATGAAGTCCATGACAAAAGTCTCAATTATGCTTTTTTAGAATCCAAGAAATAGTCCTATAAGCTGCTCCACAATACTACCATATACTGATATCATAATCCCTCACTGGAATAGCATTCAAGAGCAATTAATTTACCTCTATGAAAAAGCATTTAGTTCACAGGGACGTTTTTCAATGTAGGATTTCTCAAGAAAAATCACATTGAAACCCTCCAACCCTTTGTCATTGGTAGATAATGTAATATCAGTAGGTGTCTTGCTAAACATTGCTGATGAGAGTATTCTGAATCTATTATACAGGACAAGATGCACATGATTCCTCTACAGGGCAAGCCCTGCAACATGCTGTGTAGGGAACCCTACCAGTGAGGAGAGACTGGTCAAGTCATGGTACAGGCTTGCCACCTGGTGGAGACGGTGTGAAACAAATGCTTCCTCAACAGGAATGGTTTGCTATCCATCCATTATAGGCAAACTTTAAAGTGATCAGAGATTGGTACGCTCAAAATATAGCAGGAACAAATCAGTTTGGTTCCTTTTGCTTCTTTTATCTATCTTTCATAAATATCATGGATATATTTAGCGACTTCGTCGAGTCCAAGTAAAGGGGAGAATATTGAAAAAGGAAATTATGGGCTGCCTATTGCTGGGTTCGAACACCCGACTCTCGCATTGCCGGGGAAACACCCTGCCCACTACTCCACAAAGTCAGATGCTCCAATAGGGTCAAATACTTAGGCTGTTGCTGGGTGGAGGGAATCAGCGGAGTTTTGAAAGTGGGGCGACCAGCGAAAGTTGAGATCTCATTGGTTTCTCATGAGAAAAGTACATAAGAAAACTACACTACTAAACATTGATTTCAGCATGGCTCAAAATAAATCATAAGAGAAAAGATATTTCGGCCAATAGATCTACAAAAAAGAAGAACAGATTCTAATATTTTCCTCCACGAGATTCTCACTCTTGTGGCCCCTCACTCTCCAAGCCTAAGTCTGGTTCACTCTGTCCTTATGTGCGTGCAGAAGTCCCAGCAGATACTACCAGATTTGTAGTTTTTTAGATATAGTAGGTAATAAGTATCATGGATATATTTGACATGCATATTTTCACTTATCTCTAGAAGACCCTCTCCCCCAGTTTATTTACAATTTATGGCATTTTCCTTGGTGAAGTTCAGGTCAAATATGATAATTATGTATAATTGATCATGTTTGTATCATCTTAAAACAATGGCCTCACTTGAACATAGAGCCCTATGAAGTCCATGACAAAAGTCTCAATTATGCTTTTTTAGAATCCAAGAAATAGTCCTATAAGCTGCTCCACAATACTACCATATACTGATATCATAATCCCTCACTGGAATAGCATTCAAGAGCAATTAATTTACCTCTATGAAAAAGCATTTAGTTCACAGGGACGTTTTTCAATGTAGGATTTCTCAAGAAAAATCACATTGAAACCCTCCAACCCTTTGTCATTGGTAGATAATGTAATATCAGTAGGTGTCTTGCTAAACATTGCTGATGAGAGTATTCTGAATCTATTATACAGGACAAGATGCACATGATTCCTCTACAGGGCAAGCCCTGCAACATGCTGTGTAGGGAACCCTACCAGTGAGGAGAGACTGGTCAAGTCATGGTACAGGCTTGCCACCTGGTGGAGACGGTGTGAAACAAATGCTTCCTCAACAGGAATGGTTTGCTATCCATCCATTATAGGCAAACTTTAAAGTGATCAGAGATTGGTACGCTCAAAATATAGCAGGAACAAATCAGTTTGGTTCCTTTTGCTTCTTTTATCTATCTTTCATAAATATCATGGATATATTAAGCGACTTCGTCGAGTCCAAGTAAAGGGGAGAATATTGAAAAATGAATTTATGGGCTGCCTATTGCTGGGTTCGAACACCCGAATCTCGCATTGCCGGGGAAACACCCTGCCCACTACTCCACAAAGTCAGATGCTCCAATAGGGTCAAATACTTAGGCTGTTGCTGGGTGGAGGGAATCAGCGGAGTTTTGAAAGTGGGGCGACCAGCAAAAGTTTAGATCTCATTGGTTTCTCACGAGAAAAGTACATAAGAAAACTACACTACTAAACATTGATTTCAGCATGGCTCAAAATAAATCATAAGAGAAAAGATATTTCGGCCAATAGATCTACAAAAAAGAAGAACAGATTCTAATATTTTCCTCCACGAGATTCTCACTCTTGTGGCCCCTCACTCTCCAAGCCTAAGTCTGGTTCACTCTGTCCTTATGTGCGTGCAGAAGTCCCAGCAGATACTACCAGATTTGTAGTTTTTTAGATATAGTAGGTAATAAGTATCATGGATATATTTGACATGCATATTTTCACTTATCTCTAGAAGACCCTCTCCCCCAGTTTATTTACAATTTATGGCATTTTCCTTGGTGAAGTTCAGGTCAAATATGATAATTATGTATAATTGATCATGTTTGTATCATCTTAAAACAATGGCCTCACTTGAACATAGAGCCCTATGAAGTCCATGACAAAAGTCTCAATTATGCTTTTTTAGAATCCAAGAAATAGTCCTATAAGCTGCTCCACAATACTACCATATACTGATATCATAATCCCTCACTGGAATAGCATTCAAGAGCAATTAATTTACCTCTATGAAAAAGCATTTAGTTCACAGGGACGTTTTTCAATGTAGGATTTCTCAAGAAAAATCACATTGAAACCCTCCAACCCTTTGTCATTGGTAGATAATGTAATATCAGTCGGTGTCTTGCTAAACATTGCTGATGAGAGTATTCTGAATCTATTATACAGGACAAGATGCACATGATTCCTCTACAGGGCAAGCCCTGCAACATGCTGTGTAGGGAACCCTACCAGTGAGGAGAGACTGGTCAAGTCATGGAACAGGCTTGCCACCTGGTGGAGACGGTGTGAAACAAATGCTTCCTCAACAGGAATGGTTTGCTATCCATCCATTATAGGCAAACTTTAAAGTAATCAGAGATTGGTACGCTCAAAATATAGCAGGAACAAATCAGTTTGGTTCCTTTTGCTTCTTTTATCTATCTTTCATAAATATCATGGATATATTTAGCGACTTCGTCGAGTCCGAGTTAAGGGGAGAATATTGAAAAATGAAATTATGGGCTGCCTATTGCTGGGTTCGAACACCCAACACTCGCATTGCCAGGGAAACACCCTGCCCACTACTCCACAGAGTCAGATGCTCCAATAGGGTCAAATACTTAGGCTGTTGCTGGGTGGAGGGAAACAGCGGAGTTTTGAAAATGGGGCGACCAGCAAAAGTTGAGATCTCATTGGTTTCTCACGAGAAAAGTACATAAGAAAACTACTCTACTAAACATCGATTTCGGCATGGCTCGAAATAAATCATAAGAGAAAAGATATTTCTGCCAATAGATCTACAAAAAAGAAGAACAGATTCTAATATTTTCCTCCACGAGATTCTCACTCTTGTGGCCCCTCACTCTCCAAGCCTAAGTCTGGTTCACTCTGTCCTTATGTGCGTGCAGAAGTCCCAGCAGATACTACCAGATTCGTAGTTTTTTAGATATAGTAGGTAATAATTATAACGGAGGCGGAATTGGAATTACAGGGGATTTATTTCAGTGAGACAAGTTCATACAACTGGAGATTAGATGGCATGTGAACATCGTAATCTTGGAAAAGTCATGAGTATTCATGTCCGTCGTAAATAACCCTGAAATAGAAAAATGTTCTCAAACGTGAGAAATGATGCCAAAGGGCATAGGCATAAATGCCCTAGAACATAAGTCTTTGACGAAAAAGGTGAGGGTGGGCGGGTTCCGAAGCAAACGCTGTCTTGACGATCGCTGGAGGCGCCCTCTGTGGAGTACTGTGCGCATCTGCGACGGGATCGCGTAAGCGCTAGGTGGCGCCACTCATTCCTCCCGTATAATTACTGCCAATTTCCAATTAGCCTCAATTATAACGGAGGCGGAATTGGAATAACAGGGGATTTATTTCAGTGAGACAAGTTCATACAACTGGAGATTAGATGGCATGTGAACATCGTAATCTTAGAAAAGTCATGAGTATTCATGTCCGTCGTAAATAACCCTGAAATAGAAAAATGTTCTCAAACGTGAGAAATGATGCCAAAGGGCATAGGCATAAATGCCAAACTTATTATTACAGTCAGGAAGGGAGCGACGTCCTTCCCGACGGGGGTAAGTAAGGCCTAATGCCCGTGGCACTGTTCCAGGTGCCATGATGGGAGATAACACTCTGGGGTACCCCCGCAGCCACGGCATCGTGGACTGCCCCCCTCCTCAAGGAGTGGAGTGTTACTCTCTCGGCCGCCGGGAATCCCACGGCCGCCAGGGCAGCACGCATGACGGCGCACAACGGCCGAGAGGTCAAAGGCGTTGATGATGAGAGGATGAACGCTGGCGCCCGTGGAGGGGCCGGAACGGCCGCGACGTAGTTGGTATAGGCGTCTACCGGGCAGATCAGCGGATCCGCCAAGCGCGGGAGATCGACCACGTGAGGGGGGGCCGCACGTGACCGTGTCTTGGTCGATCTCACGTGGATCCTGAGGAGTCCATGCTGGGGCTGTATGTCCGCTCGCTGTAGGGTGTGGGGGCCGCCCCACGAGGTCAACGACGGAGATACGAGGTTCGAGGCCCGTAGAAAGGTGAAGTACGCAATGAGTAGCGCCGCCCGGAGGACGAGGGCCGAGGGCCCGGCCCTGGATAAGTAGAGAAGCACTTGCCGGAGTTCTGGAAGGCGAACTGCAGGGGCGGGTGCCGGGATGTGGGTGGAGAGGCGTCTGGTACCGCGCTGAACCGCGAGGACCTCGTCCGCAAACAGTGGTGCCGGGTCCCCGCCATGGCGGCGTATCCAGGTCCGGGCTCCTGATAGATAATTGGCGGCCGTTGCCGGGGCCCGAAATGAATTGGCCAGGGCCTGGGTGTAGAGGGCCCCGTAGGCAACGGTCGGCCAGCGAGGGTCGAATCCTGATGAGACGGCGAAACGCACGTAGGCCTGGGCCTGAATGAGGTGGTTCTGGCGCGTCGAGGGGGCCTCAGCCGACGCCAGGGATGCCATCATCTGGGCATGCAGGGGGGTGCCGGTGCCTAGATAGGATGGAAGCAAAAACATCTATGTCAAATACGGGGTTGATAATTACAGAGGAACGGCCGCCAGGAGCGATGGCTTCCGCAACGGCCGCGTATACAAAACTGACATCAACATCCCACAAGGCGGCGGCCAACCAGATCTCGCGGGCTACGGCCGAGACGACCGGGTCGTTAGTTCGGCCTGAGGCGAGGGCCTCAACTGGAGCCATGTCGTCCGTGTGGACGACGACGGCCGCCCCGGGTGGCGCCCTCGCGCCGAGCGTAGCAATGCCCTGGAGAATGGCTACCGCGTGGAACCGGAACCCGGGGCCGAGGGCGGCCGCGGTGCCGGGCGCCTCCTGCCGCAAGCTTGCGGTGGCCGTTTCAGCGACGATGACCGCGTCCCTGCTAGACACGAAGATACTGAACGGTTCTCTGTGTGGAGCGACCAAGACTACGCCGTTGGCGGCCGTTGCATAACGTGTAAACCAGCGAAAGTCCTCTTTTACCGCAGCTGGGATGGTCGCCACGCCCACTCCCGGGACTCGAGGTAGGAAGGCGAGAGCACGGGCGACGAACTTGCGGGCTTGTGATACGCAACGGGCGACATATATGAGGCGGCCGACGATGGACTGGAGGCGGGCCCGGGTGATGGCTTTACGGGCGATCCACGCCTTGCACTCCCTCACCACGTCGGCCAGCCGATCCTCCGGGATGCGCAGGGTCATCGCGACCGTATCTATGTCAATCCCTAGCCATTCCATTCGTTGGGCCGGCGGGCTACACTTATCGGCGGCGAGGACCAGGCCCAAGCGCGCCGCGAGGCCCCCAAAGGCGGTGTAGGCGTCCGCCGCTTCCTGGCGCGTGGCCTCGGCGCCCGCGAAGTCGTCGATGTACGACAACGCGTGGTGGCCCCCGCGGCCCAGGAGGAAGGTTACCGCCCATGTGACTCTCTGACATGCCGAGGCCGAGAGGCGGGCGCCGAACGGGCAGCACGGGTCAATGTAGTACCTCCCCTCGGCCGCGACGACCTGGAGGGGGAGGTCCCGGGGGTCCACCCGTAGTTGGCGGTAAGCCCTGGCCATGTCGGCTTTCCACAGCCACGCCCCTTTTCCCAGAGCCCGAACTCTCTCCGCGAGGTCGGCGACCGTAGGGAGGGTGCATGTCTGGGCGTACGGCAGATGGGGGCCCATTTCCACGCCCGCGTTGACCCCGCCCCCGGGGGGGAAAGACATGTCGACTATTACTCTCCTACTGGAGGAGCCCCTCTTTGGACGAGTCATGAGGGGAGATACTGCCGACCACGGGGTGAAGGGCAGGTCCCGGAACGGGCCTACCAAAGCCCCCTCCCTGAGCTCCTTCTCCAGGTAGGCCGCGACGTGGCGGGGGTAATTCTCCGCGGAGGCGTGGTTGCGTTGCGTGGAGGTGGGGGGGCTAGCGCCCGTGAATCCCAACGGCCAGCCGTACTCGAGAAATTTGACGACCTGATTATCGTGGTAGTCGACTAGGGCCGCCCTCCATGCATCGATCCGCATGCCCGAGGGAACGGGTATCCGAGCCCCGAGGTAGTTCGGGAGACCCGAGACCAGGACCTCGCTGTAGGCCCTCTCAATTGCCTCGTGCCCCCCCCCACACTCCAGAAGGGCGTGGCCATATGGATTTCACAACCGTTGCGTAGGCGGCAGGCCCACACCGTAGGGGCGCAACCCGAGGAACCGGGGGGGTACCTGCCGCGTCCTCACCGTCGCCTGCGGCGCCACCTGCCCTATCTGGGGTCGCGCCTGTGGCGCCCTCTAGCGATTCATCTGCTGAGGTGCTGAACGCGCCTCCGTCGTGGACATGGAGTGTACTTTCAACGTAGTAATCAGTGGGGGGGGGCGCGCCGGGACAGCGACGGCCACGACCCCCCGTAACACATTCATCGGCCGTAGGCAACGTGTAGGCCGTAGGCGCAGGTAAACAAACAAATAACTCTTGTACATTGTCGGCTGAAGTGAGGCGGGACGGGTGATGAGTCGCCTCGCCTATCGACGAAAAACCTGGGGGGGGGGGGTGGAGACTTGATCTGGGATGCGTGAAGCGCTTGCGGGACTTGCCGCGCTTAGATTCCTCTGTTTAACTCTGCATGCTACCTCCGAATGGCCGTTGGATGCCCCCGTATAGACCGAGCAGTAAGCGCAGATGTGGTTCATGCGAATGCCTCCTTCCACGTGCCCGGGGGGCTTATCACACCCCCCCGGTTTGTTGAACGGCTGGCACGGCCTCGCTGTGTCGTCCCTAGCCTTTTTCCCCTTGGCATTATCGACTGCATAAGCTATGCGGCCTGCATAGACCTGTGAGATCGCAACCCTGAGGAGCTGAATGCGAGTGTCCTCGAGCCAGCCTAAGCGTAGGCGGCCCTCACTGACCATTGCAAATACGCGTTCTGACCACCTCCGGACCTGTGCAAAGTCGAACTCCCGGGCGTCCTCGAGGACCTCCTCCAGGTGTACCACCAGCGGTGCCACGTATTGGGGGGGGAAATCATCATCATTAATAATTCGTAACAATGCCCATGCATACTCTGCCAATGTGAGTTCGTTCAGGCCTGTCTTCGCTCTCTCCGGGCCTCGATGCACATATAAATGTGGGAAAAACTTATATTTACCGGCTTCATTGACCCTCGAGGCCGTGGTCTCCAGAATCTTGCGTACTTGGTCCTCGACCTCGTCGTCGGGCCTAGCCGGCCTAACGGTCATAGGTGGTACCAAGGCTGCGGCCCGCCTCTGCTCCAAGAGCGCGGCTTGGAATGTGGTGCCCTGGGATGCCGGCCGTGCGAGCGCTGCCGCCGTGTTGTCAGGTGCCATGGTGCCCAGCGTAGCGGCTGACGTTCCCACGTAGGATGCCAGGGCAGCCGGGACTCCTCCTTGTTGAGCGGGTGCCGAGGCCACTACTTTTTCGATGAAAGCATTTTCCATACCGTTAGTGATGCCCTGGAGGACTCGAGGCTGGAGTGTCTCGGCCGTCGGCGCTTGCATCGAAGGAGGCGAAGTGGCCGTATTTGCTGAGGTGCCTGGATCTGAGCAGGCGCCATTGCCATTCAGTTTTGCCGCTATCTCCGCGAGTGCCGTCTCCAGAACACTAAACCTCCTGTCAAAGCTCGCGAACTTATCGCTAAAAACGACATCGTCGTTTTCCTGGTCTTCAACTACCTTCGTTTGATCCTTCGTCCTTCGCTTTGGAGTGTTTTTACCCATCTTTGCGAGTGGTTTGAGCGAGGTCTTAAATTAGCATCCGAAGCAAACGCTGTCTTGACGATCGCTGGAGGCGCCCTCTGTGGAGTACTGTGCGCATCTGTGATGGGATCGCGTAAGCGCTAGGTGGCGCCACTCATTCCTCCCGTATAATTACTGCCAATTTCCAATTAGCCTCAAGTATCATGGATATATTTGACATGCATATTTTCACTTATCTCTAGAAGAACCTCTCCCCCAATTTATTTACGATTTATGGCATTTTCTTGGTGAAGTTCAGGTCAAATATGATAATTATGTATAATTGATCATGTTTGTATCATCTTAAAACAATGGCCTCACTTGAACATAGAGCCCTATGAAGTCCATGACAAAAGTCTCAATTATGCTTTTTTAGAATCCAAGAAATAGTCCTATAAGCTGCTCCACAATACTACCATATACTGATATCATAATCCCTCACTGGAATAGAATTCAAGAGCAATTAATTTACCTCTATGAAAAAGCATTTAGTTCACAGGGACGTTTTTCGATGTAGGATTTCTCAAGAAAAATCACATTGAAACCCTCCAACCCTTTGTCATTAGTAGATAATGTAATATCAGTCGGTGTCTTGCTAAACATTGCTGATGAGAGTATTCTGAATCTATTATACAGGACAAGATGCACATGATTCCTCTACAGGGCAAGCCCTGCAACATGCTGTGTAGGGAACCCTACCAGTGAGGAGAGACTGGTCAAGTCATGGAACAGGCTTGCCACCTGGTGGAGACGGTGTGAAACAAATGCTTCCTCAACAGGAATGGTTTGCTATCCATCCATTATAGGCAAACTTTAAAGTGATCAGAGATTGGTACGCTCAAAATATAGCAGGAACAAATCAGTTTGGTTCCTTTTGCTTCTTTTATCTATCTTTCATAAATATCATGGATATATTTAGCGACTTTGTCGAGTCCTAGTTAATGGGAGAATATTGAAAAATGAAATTATGGGCTTCCTATTGCTGGGTTCGAACACCCGACTCTCGCATTGCCAGGGAAACACCCTGCCCACTACTCCACAAAGTCAGATGCTCCAATATGGTCAAATACTTAGGCTGTTGCTGGGTGGAGGGAATCAGCGGAGTTTTGAAAGTGGGGCGACCAGCAAAAGTTGAGACCTCATTGGTTTCTCACGAGAAAATTACATAAGAAAACTACACTACTAAACATCGATTTCGGCATGGCTCGAAATAAATCATAAGAGAAAAGATATTTCTGCCAATAGATCTACAAAAAAAGAAGAACAGATTGTAATATTTTCCTCCACGAGATTCTCACTCTCGGGGCCCCTCACTCTCCAAGCCTAAGTTTGGTTCACTCTGTCCATATGTCCGGGCAGAAGTCCCAGCAGATACTACCAGAATCATAGTTTTTTAGATATGTTAGATAATAAGTATCATGGATATATTTGACATGCATATTTTCACTTATCTCGAGAAGACCCTCTCCCCAAGTTTATTTACGATTTATGGCATTTTCCTTGGTGAAGTTCAGGTCAAATATGATAATTATGTATAATTGATCATGTTTGTATCATTTTAAAACAATGACCTCACTTGAACAAAGAGCCCTATGAAGTCCATGACAAAAGTCTCAATTATGCTTTTTTAGAATCCAAGAAATAGTCCTATAAGCTGCTCCACAATACTACCATATACTGATATCATAATCCCTCACTGGAATAGCATTCAAGAGCAATTAATTTACCTCTATGAAACAGCATTTAGTTCACAGGGACGTTTTTTAATGTAGGATTTCTCAAGAAAAATCACATTGAAACCCTCCAAACCTTTGTCATTGGTAGATAATGTAATATCAGTAGGTGTCTTGCTAAACATTGCTGATGAGAGTATTCTGAATTTGTTATACAGGACAAGATGCACATGATTCCTCTATACGGCAAGCCCTGCAACATGCTGTGTAGGGAACCCTACCAGTGAGGCGAGACTGGTCAAGTCATGGTACAGGCTTGCCACCTGGTGGAGACGGTGTGAAACAAATGCTTCCTCAACAGGAATGCTTTGCTATCCATCCATTATAGGCAAACTTTAAAGTGATCAGAGATTGGTGGAGGGAATCAGCGGAGTTTTAAAAGTGGGGCGACCAGCGAAAGTTGAGATCTCATTGGTTTCTCACGAGAAAAGTACATAAGAAATCTACTCTACTAAACATCGATTTCGGCATGGCTCGAAATAAATCATAAGAGAAAAGATATTTCTGCCAATAGATCTACAAAAAAGAAGAACAGATTCTAATATTTTCCTCCACGAGATTCTCATTCTCGTGGCCCCTCACTCTCCAAGCCTAAGTCTGGTTCATTTTGTCCTTATGTGCGGGCAGAAGTCCCAGCAGATACTACAGAAATCGTAGTTTTTTAGATATAGCAGGTAATAAGTATCATGGATATATTTGACATGCATATTTTCACTTATCTCTAGAAGACCCTCTCCCACAGTTTATTTACGATTTATGGCATTTTCCTTGGTGAAGTTCAGGTCAAATATGATAATTATGTATAATTGATCATGTTTGTATCATTTTAAAACAATGACCTCACTTGAACATAGAGCCCTATGAAGTCCATGACAAAAGTCTCAATTATGCTTTTTTAGAATCCAAGAAATAGTCCTATAAGCTGCTCCACAATACTACCATATACTGATATCATAATCCCTCACTGGAATAGCATTCAAGAGCAATTAATTTACCTCTATGAAAAAGCATTTAGTTCACAGGGACGTTTTTCAATGTAGGATTTCTCAAGAAAAATCACATTGAAACCCTCCAACCCTTTGTCATTGGTAGATAATGTAATATCAGTAGGTGTCTTGCTAAACATTGCTGATGAGAGTATTCTGAATCTATTATACAGGACAAGATGCACATGATTCCTCTACAGGGCAAGCCCTGCAACATGCTGTGTAGGGAACCCTACCAGTGAGGAGAGACTGGTCAAGTCATGGAACAGGCTTGCCACCTGGTGGAGACGGTGTGAAACAAATGCTTCCTCAACAGGAATAGTTTGCTATCCATCCATTATAGGCAAACTTTAAAGTAATCAGAGATTGGTACGCTCAAAATATAGCAGGAACAAATCAGTTTGGTTCCTTTTGCTTCTTTTATCTATCTTTCATAAATATCATGGATATATTTAGCGACTTTGTCAAGTCCGAGTTAAGGGGAGAATATTGAAAAATGAAATTATGGGCTGCCTATTGCTGGGTTCGAACACCCGACTCTCGCATTGCCAGGGAAACACCCTGCCCAATACTCCACAAAGTCAGATGCTCCAATATGGTCAAATACTTAGGCTGTTGCTGGGTGGAGGGAATCAGCGGAGTTTTGAAAGTGGGGCGACCAGCGAAAGTTGAGATCTCATTGGTTTCTCACGAGAAAAGCACATAAGAAAACTACTCTACTAAACATCGATTTCGGCATGGCTCGAAATAAATCATAAGAGAAAAGATATTTCTGCCAATAGATCTACAAAAAAGAAAAACAGATTCTAATATTTTCCTCCACTAGATTCTCACTCTCGTGGCCCCTCACTCTCCAAGCCTAAGTCTGGTTCACTTTGTCCTTATGTGCGGGCAGAAGTCCCAGCAGATACTACCAAAATCGTAGTTTTTTAGATATAGCAGGTAATAAGTATCATGGATATATTTGACATGCATATTTTCACTTATCTCTAGAAGACCCTCTCCCACAGTTTATTTACGATTTATGGCATTTTCCTTGGTGAAGTTCAGGTCAAATATGATAATTATGTATAATTGATCATGTTTGTATCATTTTAAAACAATGACCTCACTTGAACATAGAGCCCTATGAAGTCCATGACAAAAGTCTCAATTATGCTTTTTTAGAATCCAAGAAATAGTCCTATAAGCTGCTCCACAATACTATCATATACTGATATTATAATCCCTCACTGGAATAGCATTCAAGAGCAATTAATTTACCTCTATGAAACAGCACTTAGTTCACAGGGACTTCGTCGAGTCCGAGTTAAGGGGAGAATATTGAAAAATGAAATTATGGGCTGCCTATTGCTGGGTTCGAACACCCGACACTTGCATTGCCAGGGAAACACCCTGCCCACTACTCCACAGAGTCAGATGCTCCAATAAGGTCAAATACTTCGGCTCTTGCTGGGAGGAGGGAATCAGCGGAGTTTTGAAAGTGGGGCGACCAGCTAAAGTTGAGATCTCATTGGTTTCTCACGAGAAAATTACATAAGAAAACTACACTACTAAACATCGATTTCGGCATGGCTCGAAATAAATCGTAAGAGAAAAGATATTTCTGCCAATAGATCTACAAAAAAAGAAGAACAGATTCTAATATTTTCCTCCACGAGATTCTCACTCTCGGGGCCCCTCACTCTCCAAGCCTAAGTTTGGTTCACTCTGTCCATATGTCCGGGCAGAAGTCCCAGCAGATACTACCAGAATCGTAGTTTTTTAGATATGTTAGATAATAAGTATCATGGATATATTTGACATGCATATTTTCACTTATCTCTAGAAGACCCTCTCCCCCAGTTTATTTACGATTTATGGCATTTTCCTTGGTGAAGTTCAGGTCAAATATGATAATTATGTATAATTGATCATGTTTGTATCATTTTAAAACAATGACCTCACTTGAACAAAGAGCCCTATGAAGTCCATGACAAAAGTCTCAATTATGCTTTTTTAGAATCCAAGAAATAGTCCTATAAGCTGCTCCACAATACTACCATATACTGATATCATAATCCCTCACTGGAATAGCATTCAAGAGCAATTAATTTACCTCTATGAAACAGCATTTAGTTCACAGGGACGTTTTTTAATGTAGGATTTCTCAAGAAAAATCACATTGAAACCCTCCAACCCTTTGTCATTGGTAGATAATGTAATATCAGTATGTGTCTTGCTAAACATTGCTGATGAGAGTATTCTGAATTTGTTATACAGGACAAGATGCACATGATTCCTCTACAGGGCAAGCCCTGCAACATACTGTGTAGGGAACCCTACCAGTGAGGAGAGACTGGTCAAGTCATGGTACAGGCTTGCCACCTGGTGGAGACGGTGTGAAACAAATGCTTCCTCAACAGGAATGGTTTGCTATCCATCCATCATTTTAAAACAATGGCCTCACAGAGCCCTATGAAGTCCATGACAAAAGTCTCAATTATGCTTTTTTAGAATCCAAGAAATAGTCCTATAAGCTGCTCCACAATACTACCATATACTGATATCATAATCCCTCACTGGAATAGCATTCAAGAGCAATTAATTTACCTCTATGAAAAAGCATTTAGTTCACAGGGACGTTTTTCAATGTAGGATTTCTCAAGAAAAATCACATTGAAACCCTCCAACCCTTTGTCATTGGTAGATAATGTAATATCAGTAGGTGTCTTGCTAAACATTGCTGATGAGAGTATTCTGAATTTGTTATACAGGACAAGATGCACATGATTCCTCTACAGGGCAAGCCCTGCAACATGCTGTGTAGGGAACCCTACCAGTGAGGAGAGACTGGTCAAGTCATGGTACAGGCTTGCCACCTGGTGGAGACGGTGTGAAACAAATGCTTCCTCAACAGGAATGGTTTGCTATCCATCCATCATTTTAAAACAATGGCCTCACAGAGCCCTATGAAGTCCATGACAAAAGTCTCAATTATGCTTTTTTAGAATCCAAGAAATAGTCCTATAAGCTGCTCCACAATACTACCATATATTGATATCATAATCCCTCACTGGAATAGCATTCAAGAGCAATTAATTTACCTCTATGAAACAGCATTTAGTTCACAGGGACGTTTTTTAATGTAGGATTTCTCAAGAAAAATCACATTGAAACCCTCCAACCCTTTGTCATTGGTAGATAATGTAATATCAGTAGGTGTCTTGCTAAACATTGCTGATGAGAGTATTCTGAATTTGTTATACAGGACAAGATGCACATGATTCCTCTACAGGGCAAGCCCTGCAACATGCTGTGTAGGGAACCCTACCAGTGAGGCGAGACTGGTCAAGTCATGGTACAGGCTTGCCACCTGGTGGAGACGGTGTGAAACAAATGCTTCCTCAACAGGAATGGTTTGCTATCCATCTATCATTTTAAAACAATGGCCTCACAAAGCCCTATGAAGTCCATGACAAAAGTCTCAATTATGCTTTTTTAGAATCCAAGAAATAGTCCTATAAGCTGCTCCATATACTACCATATACTGATATCATAATCCCTCACTGGAATAGCATTCAAGAGCAATTAATTTGCCTCTATGAAAAAGCATTTAGTTCACAGGGACGTTTTTCAATGTAGGATTTCTCAAGAAAAATCACATTGAAACCCTCCGACACTTTGTCATTGGTAGATAATGTAATATCAGTATGTGTCTTGCTAAACATTGCTGATGAGAGTATTCTGAATTTGTTATACAGGACAAGATGCACATGATTCCTCTACAGGGCAAGCCCTGCAACATACTGTGTAGGGAACCCTACCAGTGAGGAGAGACTGGTCAAGTCATGGTACAGGCTTGCCACCTGGTGGAGACGGTGTGAAACAAATGCTTCCTCAACAGGAATGGTTTGCTATCCATCCATCATTTTAAAACAATGGCCTCACAGAGCCCTATGAAGTCCATGACAAAAGTCTCAATTATGCTTTTTTAGAATCCAAGAAATAGTCCTATAAGCTGCTCCACAATACTACCATATACTGATATCATAATCCCTCACTGGAATAGCATTCAAGAGCAATTAATTTACCTCTATGAAAAAGCATTTAGTTCACAGGGACGTTTTTCAATGTAGGATTTCTCAAGAAAAATCACATTGAAACCCTCCAACCCTTTGTCATTGGTAGATAATGTAATATCAGTAGGTGTCTTGCTAAACATTGCTGATGAGAGTATTCTGAATTTGTTATGCAGGACAAGATGCACATGATTCCTCTACAGGGCAAGCCCTGCAACATGCTGTGTAGGGAACCCTACCAGTGAGGAGAGACTGGTCAAGTCATGGTACAGGCTTGCCACCTGGTGGAGACGGTGTGAAACAAATGCTTCCTCAACAGGAATGGTTTGCTATCCATCCATCATTTTAAAACAATGGCCTCACAGAGCCCTATGAAGTCCATGACAAAAGTCTCAATTATGCTTTTTTAGAATCCAAGAAATAGTCCTATAAGCTGCTCCACAATACTACCATATACTGATATCATAATCCCTCACTGGAATAGCATTCAAGAGCAATTAATTTACCTCTATGAAAAAGCATTTAGTTCACAGGGACGTTTTTCAATGTAGGATTTCTCAAGAAAAATCACATTGAAACCCTCCAACCCTTTGTCATTGGTAGATAATGTAATATCAGTAGGTGTCTTGCTAAACATTGCTGATGAGAGTATTCTGAATCTGTTATACAGGACAAGATGCACATGATTCCTCTACAGGGCAAGCCCTGCAACATGCTGTGTAGGGAACCCTACCAGTGAGGAGAGACTGGTCAAGTCATGGAACAGGCTTGCCACCTGGTGGAGACGGTGTGAAACAAATGCTTCCTCAACAGGAATGGTTTGCTATCCATCCATTATAGGCAAACTTTAAAGTGATCAGAGATTGGTGGAGGGAATCAGCGGAGTTTTAAAAGTGGGGCGACCAGCGAAAGTTGAGATCTCATTGGTTTCTCACGAGAAAAGTACATAAGAAATCTACTCTACTAAACATCGATTTCGGCATGGCTCGAAATAAATCATAAGAGAAAAGATATTTCTGCCAATAGATCTACAAAAAAGAAGAACAGATTCTAATATTTTCCTCCACGAGATTCTCATTCTCGTGGCCCCTCACTCTCCAAGCCTAAGTCTGGTTCATTTTGTCCTTATGTGCGGGCAGAAGTCCCAGCAGATACTACAGAAATCGTAGTTTTTTAGATATAGCAGGTAATAAGTATCATGAATATATTTGACATGCATATTTTCACTTATCTCTAGAAGACCCTCTCCCACAGTTTATTTACGATTTATGGCATTTTCCTTGGTGAAGTTCAGGTCAAATATGATAATTATGTATAATTGATCATGTTTGTATCATTTTAAAACAATGACCTCACTTGAACATAGAGCCCTATGAAGTCCATGACAAAAGTCTCAATTATGCTTTTTTAGAATCCAAGAAATAGTCCTATAAGCTGCTCCACAATACTACCATATACTGATATCATAATCCCTCACTGGAATAGCATTCAAGAGCAATTAATTTACCTCTATGAAAAAGCATTTAGTTCACAGGGACGTTTTTCAATGTAGGATTTCTCAAGAAAAATCACATTGAAACCCTCCAACCCTTTGTCATTGGTAGATAATGTAATATCAGTAGGTGTCTTGCTAAACATTGCTGATGAGAGTATTCTGAATCTATTATACAGGACAAGATGCACATGATTCCTCTACAGGGCAAGCCCTGCAACATGCTGTGTAGGGAACCCTACCAGTGAGGAGAGACTGGTCAAGTCATGGAACAGGCTTGCCACCTGGTGGAGACGGTGTGAAACAAATGCTTCCTCAACAGGAATAGTTTGCTATCCATCCATTATAGGCAAACTTTAAAGTAATCAGAGATTGGTACGCTCAAAATATAGCAGGAACAAATCAGTTTGGTTCCTTTTGCTTCTTTTATCTATCTTTCATAAATATCATGGATATATTTAGCGACTTTGTCAAGTCCGAGTTAAGGGGAGAATATTGAAAAATGAAATTATGGGCTGCCTATTGCTGGGTTCGAACACCCGACTCTCGCATTGCCAGGGAAACACCCTGCCCAATACTCCACAAAGTCAGATGCTCCAATATGGTCAAATACTTAGGCTGTTGCTGGGTGGAGGGAATCAGCGGAGTTTTGAAAGTGGGGCGACCAGCGAAAGTTGAGATCTCATTGGTTTCTCACGAGAAAAGCACATAAGAAAACTACTCTACTAAACATCGATTTCGGCATGGCTCGAAATAAATCATAAGAGAAAAGATATTTCTGCCAATAGATCTACAAAAAAGAAAAACAGATTCTAATATTTTCCTCCACTAGATTCTCACTCTCGTGGCCCCTCACTCTCCAAGCCTAAGTCTGGTTCACTTTGTCCTTATGTGCGGGCAGAAGTCCCAGCAGATACTACCAAAATCGTAGTTTTTTAGATATAGCAGGTAATAAGTATCATGGATATATTTGACATGCATATTTTCACTTATCTCTAGAAGACCCTCTCCCACAGTTTATTTACGATTTATGGCATTTTCCTTGGTGAAGTTCAGGTCAAATATGATAATTATGTATAATTGATCATGTTTGTATCATTTTAAAACAATGACCTCACTTGAACATAGAGCCCTATGAAGTCCATGACAAAAGTCTCAATTATGCTTTTTTAGAATCCAAGAAATAGTCCTATAAGCTGCTCCACAATACTATCATATACTGATATTATAATCCCTCACTGGAATAGCATTCAAGAGCAATTAATTTACCTCTATGAAACAGCACTTAGTTCACAGGGACTTCGTCGAGTCCGAGTTAAGGGGAGAATATTGAAAAATGAAATTATGGGCTGCCTATTGCTGGGTTCGAACACCCGACACTTGCATTGCCAGGGAAACACCCTGCCCACTACTCCACAGAGTCAGATGCTCCAATAAGGTCAAATACTTCGGCTCTTGCTGGGAGGAGGGAATCAGCGGAGTTTTGAAAGTGGGGCGACCAGCTAAAGTTGAGATCTCATTGGTTTCTCACGAGAAAATTACATAAGAAAACTACACTACTAAACATCGATTTCGGCATGGCTCGAAATAAATCATAAGAGAAAAGATATTTCTGCCAATAGATCTACAAAAAAAGAAGAACAGATTCTAATATTTTCCTCCACGAGATTCTCACTCTCGGGGCCCCTCACTCTCCAAGCCTAAGTTTGGTTCACTCTGTCCATATGTCCGGGCAGAAGTCCCAGCAGATACTACCAGAATCGTAGTTTTTTAGATATGTTAGATAATAAGTATCATGGATATATTTGACATGCATATTTTCACTTATCTCTAGAAGACCCTCTCCCCCAGTTTATTTACGATTTATGGCATTTTCCTTGGTGAAGTTCAGGTCAAATATGATAATTATGTATAATTGATCATGTTTGTATCATTTTAAAACAATGACCTCACTTGAACAAAGAGCCCTATGAAGTCCATGACAAAAGTCTCAATTATGCTTTTTTAGAATCCAAGAAATAGTCCTATAAGCTGCTCCACAATACTACCATATACTGATATCATAATCCCTCACTGGAATAGCATTCAAGAGCAATTAATTTACCTCTATGAAACAGCATTTAGTTCACAGGGACGTTTTTTAATGTAGGATTTCTCAAGAAAAATCACATTGAAACCCTCCAACCCTTTGTCATTGGTAGATAATGTAATATCAGTATGTGTCTTGCTAAACATTGCTGATGAGAGTATTCTGAATTTGTTATACAGGACAAGATGCACATGATTCCTCTACAGGGCAAGCCCTGCAACATACTGTGTAGGGAACCCTACCAGTGAGGAGAGACTGGTCAAGTCATGGTACAGGCTTGCCACCTGGTGGAGACGGTGTGAAACAAATGCTTCCTCAACAGGAATGGTTTGCTATCCATCCATCATTTTAAAACAATGGCCTCACAGAGCCCTATGAAGTCCATGACAAAAGTCTCAATTATGCTTTTTTAGAATCCAAGAAATAGTCCTATAAGCTGCTCCACAATACTACCATATACTGATATCATAATCCCTCACTGGAATAGCATTCAAGAGCAATTAATTTACCTCTATGAAAAAGCATTTAGTTCACAGGGACGTTTTTCAATGTAGGATTTCTCAAGAAAAATCACATTGAAACCCTCCAACCCTTTGTCATTGGTAGATAATGTAATATCAGTAGGTGTCTTGCTAAACATTGCTGATGAGAGTATTCTGAATTTGTTATACAGGACAAGATGCACATGATTCCTCTACAGGGCAAGCCCTGCAACATGCTGTGTAGGGAACCCTACCAGTGAGGAGAGACTGGTCAAGTCATGGTACAGGCTTGCCACCTGGTGGAGACGGTGTGAAACAAATGCTTCCTCAACAGGAATGGTTTGCTATCCATCCATCATTTTAAAACAATGGCCTCACAGAGCCCTATGAAGTCCATGACAAAAGTCTCAATTATGCTTTTTTAGAATCCAAGAAATAGTCCTATAAGCTGCTCCACAATACTACCATATATTGATATCATAATCCCTCACTGGAATAGCATTCAAGAGCAATTAATTTACCTCTATGAAACAGCATTTAGTTCACAGGGACGTTTTTTAATGTAGGATTTCTCAAGAAAAATCACATTGAAACCCTCCAACCCTTTGTCATTGGTAGATAATGTAATATCAGTAGGTGTCTTGCTAAACATTGCTGATGAGAGTATTCTGAATTTGTTATACAGGACAAGATGCACATGATTCCTCTACAGGGCAAGCCCTGCAACATGCTGTGTAGGGAACCCTACCAGTGAGGCGAGACTGGTCAAGTCATGGTACAGGCTTGCCACCTGGTGGAGACGGTGTGAAACAAATGCTTCCTCAACAGGAATGGTTTGCTATCCATCTATCATTTTAAAACAATGGCCTCACAAAGCCCTATGAAGTCCATGACAAAAGTCTCAATTATGCTTTTTTAGAATCCAAGAAATAGTCCTATAAGCTGCTCCATATACTACCATATACTGATATCATAATCCCTCACTGGAATAGCATTCAAGAGCAATTAATTTGCCTCTATGAAAAAGCATTTAGTTCACAGGGACGTTTTTCAATGTAGGATTTCTCAAGAAAAATCACATTGAAACCCTCCGACACTTTGTCATTGGTAGATAATGTAATATCAGTATGTGTCTTGCTAAACATTGCTGATGAGAGTATTCTGAATTTGTTATACAGGACAAGATGCACATGATTCCTCTACAGGGCAAGCCCTGCAACATACTGTGTAGGGAACCCTACCAGTGAGGAGAGACTGGTCAAGTCATGGTACAGGCTTGCCACCTGGTGGAGACGGTGTGAAACAAATGCTTCCTCAACAGGAATGGTTTGCTATCCATCCATCATTTTAAAACAATGGCCTCACAGAGCCCTATGAAGTCCATGACAAAAGTCTCAATTATGCTTTTTTAGAATCCAAGAAATAGTCCTATAAGCTGCTCCACAATACTACCATATACTGATATCATAATCCCTCACTGGAATAGCATTCAAGAGCAATTAATTTACCTCTATGAAAAAGCATTTAGTTCACAGGGACGTTTTTCAATGTAGGATTTCTCAAGAAAAATCACATTGAAACCCTCCAACCCTTTGTCATTGGTAGATAATGTAATATCAGTAGGTGTCTTGCTAAACATTGCTGATGAGAGTATTCTGAATTTGTTATGCAGGACAAGATGCACATGATTCCTCTACAGGGCAAGCCCTGCAACATGCTGTGTAGGGAACCCTACCAGTGAGGAGAGACTGGTCAAGTCATGGTACAGGCTTGCCACCTGGTGGAGACGGTGTGAAACAAATGCTTCCTCAACAGGAATGGTTTGCTATCCATCCATCATTTTAAAACAATGGCCTCACAGAGCCCTATGAAGTCCATGACAAAAGTCTCAATTATGCTTTTTTAGAATCCAAGAAATAGTCCTATAAGCTGCTCCACAATACTACCATATACTGATATCATAATCCCTCACTGGAATAGCATTCAAGAGCAATTAATTTACCTCTATGAAAAAGCATTTAGTTCACAGGGACGTTTTTCAATGTAGGATTTCTCAAGAAAAATCACATTGAAACCCTCCAACCCTTTGTCATTGGTAGATAATGTAATATCAGTAGGTGTCTTGCTAAACATTGCTGATGAGAGTATTCTGAATCTGTTATACAGGACAAGATGCACATGATTCCTCTACAGGGCAAGCCCTGCAACATGCTGTGTAGGGAACCCTACCAGTGAGGAGAGACTGGTCAAGTCATGGAACAGGCTTGCCACCTGGTGGAGACGGTGTGAAACAAATGCTTCCTCAACAGGAATGGTTTGCTATCCATCCATTATAGGCAAACTTTAAAGTAATCAGAGATTGGTACGCTCAAAATATAGCAGGAACAAATCAGTTTGGTTCCTTTTGCTTCTTTTATCTATCTTTCATAAATATCATGGATATATTTAGCGACTTCGTCGAGTCCGAGTTAAGGGGAGAATATTGAAAAATGAAATTATGGGCTGCCTATTGCTGGGTTCGAACACCCGACACTTGCATTGCCAGGGAAACACCCTGCCCACTACTCCACAGAGTCAGATGCTCCAATAAGGTCAAATACTTCGGCTCTTGCTGGGAGGAGGGAATCAGCGGAGTTTTGAAAGTGGGGCGACCAGCTAAAGTTGAGATCTCATTGGTTTCTCACGAGAAAATTACATAAGAAAACTACACTACTAAACATCGATTTCGGCATGGCTCGAAATAAATCATAAGAGAAAAGATATTTCTGCCAATAGATCTACAAAAAAGAAGAACAGATTCTAATATTTTCCTCCACGAGATTCAGTGTACCCAAGGAGTGAAATAGTCTCATACCGGTTTCTATTGTATTTACTAATTCAATAAGCTTACTTTCTATAAAATGTCATTAACATACATACAATTAGGCTTCAGTGTTTATTATTGTGTCTATTATGTATTCGAATCAAATTATCCAGGTAAAAAGTGGTCCAAAGCAACCCGTTTTATGGTACTATAGTAAGTCTAATCTTTAGGATTGAGTTGCCATTTAGTGGCCTACTCATTGGCATTGAATTTCCCTTAATAAGCTAGACAATTCAAAATAATATTTTGGATCACCACTCCATGTATACTGAGAAGGTGTGTATATGGGATGATGATCCATATAAGAATTTTCGTTATAAATTGAATTTAAATTAACATCAAAATCAGTGCAGGATAGTGAGAAGATGGAATGTTTGTACATAATAGTCTAACAGGTTAAGTTAAACTCTCGGTTTAAATACGTCTATGAAATACTACCCACAGCTTGGGGTGTGGTATAAATAATGTTCGGGCTCGTTCAGTACAAAAGTACATAAAATGTTGTTTTTTCCCGGTGTTTTAGGTATATAATAGGAAATACGTGTTGTTCACTCAGCTGTCGTCTCGTTTGTCAAGACCAAAACTTGTTAATTTCTTATTGAATACCCAATGTGCGATAAACAGATACTTATTTCCAGGCTAAGATAAAATTAGAGACATATCTGTGTTTGGTCTGAGTTCCAATTCACTATCTCGTTCGTAGCGCTTCGGAATATTTACGTGACTATCGGCTTGTTCTGCACTCCAAACTCGATTGCGAATGGGAACACAGACCATACACTCATCGATTTCTTTCAGAATTCTCCTCGGTAGCTATCTCTAGAGTCATCTTATTATGACAGGTATGTATTAGGTGGATAATCAAAGGTGATACAATTAATTGATAACAAGCCTTTGAAAAATAGCAGAATCCTTTAATAATTTCCCAACATTTATAATGTTCCACATATGATAATCTGAGCGTTACAAACGTTCTCTTTATCAATAATGAAAATGAATTGTGTGGATTTTTAAATAAGATCTTCTGTTATCAGGCATGAATGAACCAAAATGAAAAACTACCAAAGAGAGGAAATGGTAGGGTACTAACAACAGGCCACGTTAGTTGTGCTGATAACAATCAGATAACAAGTAGTTTTCCCGTAAATATACACAGGCACATATCATCCGCGCTTTTTATGGCACTACTAGCTACTTCGGATAAAGCAATATCAAGCTATGTATCCCGATTTTCGAAATGTGTACAGAAAACTGGAAGTGAGAACCGCTATGAGAGTGGGTTAGGATCCAGTAGCGCGGAGTAAACGCAGCGTGTGGGGCCGTAGAGATGCCCTTTGCGGTCTTTTGTAACATAAATACGTCCCTCTACCTCCAGGCTCAGTAACCACGTTGTCTCTTAATAACAATGAACATTCTTTTAACAGTTGGTTAAAGCTCGGTTGTAAAAACTACTCATGCAGCTATTATTATCTCGAATAATCCCAGCAGCTTTTCAACAACATCAACATTCCCAGGAAGGGAAGGGAACAGCCATTTAGATATTACAGCAATATTCATTTCTCATCTCATCAAGCTAATTTCCGGTCCGTATTTCACAATCACTTTCAGGAACAGTTGTAACGATTATGTTTACTATAATCGTGGGCTTGTAAATGAAAGACTGGACTTTTATCAGTATGTACTATGCACATGATCTCATGGGGCAATGGTTTCAAGTAAATGAATCTAGAAGGAAGCGCTCCTTTTAAATGTAATTTACACATGGTAACCTCTAACATAGATCTCAGGGAATACAAACACATGTTTTTTGTCAGTTTCAAGCATGTAGTTGAGTTTTCAGCATTCGATTCTAACATGGTATTACTCCATCAGTTACAATATTTTTATACAATGTCCCAGGTCGTTTTCCATTTTATATCTCATATAATTTCTGCAAATTACACATCTATATTAAATGTCATGACAGTGTAAATGGCACAGCCACTGCAACTTTTAACAACGTGGCCTTAATGATCACATTCATTCTGCCAAAGTGGAGTAACAGTACATATATTAGAACAAGGGGACTAATGGAGCTTTTTTAATAGAAATACAATTCCTCTTTAGAGAAGCGCTAATAAATATGTATATTGTATCCTCTACTGTAGGTTGACTTCTATTGTTATTTTTGTTATATCAGATCGAAGTATCTCTAGGGAATGGCTTCATGCTTGGTCTTCATTGAAGGACCATGCATTCAGCGCCAATGCTCGTTGGTATGATGTGCTTTCTATGCATACTGTAAGCAGTTAAAGTTCCCTATTATGGCGTATGTTCACCTACTAAAGCGCTAGATCCACCAAAATCGACGCTCAGAGACGGCCGGCCGGCCTCAGCCGACGATATTCGGCTAGGCCGGCCGTCCGGCCGTCCGGAATTCTCTAAATTCTCCGTGCTGGTCCACCCAAAATAGTTATTTCCAGCCGGCCGACGTCCACATGATGTACACACGGCGCTCGCGGGGACGGGCCAGCCTAGTTCTCCATTCATCCGATAGGCGGCGCGCGCATTTTACGTAGTAATCGAGTTCCCCAATACGCGGCGCCGCGTGCGGCGATACACTTCGACGCTCTGAACCCGCGAAAGCCGCGTATCGAGCGGAGCAGTGTGTCGGCGTGTCTGGATTTGTACGGGAACGGTCAGAGATTGTCAAATAACCGCGGAAATACACGTTAAATCGAACAATGAAGGTAAATAAAGATAAGGATTAATGTTAAGAGTGTGTATGGCACGCTATGGGGCTAGAATTCTGACGATAGTGTCAAAGTTTTCGATGTCCGTTCGCGGCTTCGGGTATCACCGTGTCGGCCGAGCTGTGTTGGCGGCGATCCCTCGCCGCGGAGCCCGGCAAAGTTTGTGGGCGGGTGTCGTACTCTTCAAATTCATCGACATCGGCCGTCCGGCCGCCTTTAAAAAATCAAATGAATCAGATTTGCGTCGGCTAGGGTCGGCTAGTGTCGGCTAGGGAGTTTCCAGCCGACTCCACACGGCTCGCGATCGGTGGATCAGCAGAACAGTGACATTTAGGTGAGGCGACGACCGGACGACGCCCGGACGACGCCCGGACGGCTATGGGCGACAGGGAAATGGGAGAGGCGACTACGACCGACGAGAGGCGAATGCGGCCGGCTCTAGCCGAGTTAAAACTATTTGCTGATCCACCAAGGCGATTGTCCCAACCGGCTTGAACCGACGAGAGGCGGGAGCGGCCGACGTCCACATTCCATCCGCACGGACGTCGTCCGGCCCTAATTTTCACTTGGTGGATCACTGCCTTAAGACAGAAATTGAGGGCCTCCAGATGAACTACGATGTATATTCCCCATATACCCTAACGTCTATTGGTGGCTATACCTACAGACAATATCTAAGCTGGATGTTGGCATATGGATAATGTCTTTGGCTTCATGTACATGTACATATTCATTTTTCATAGTTTACAATGTTTCTATTACAGTTATAAAACGTATATCAATAACTCAATCCATCTAGAAAAGGTGACAAAACCAGCAGTAAAAACACTAATTCTCAAATGCTAATTTCGGTTACAACACCCACACATCCAGCCATAAGCAGATGAATGAAACGTCGCTTAAAGTCCTATTATAACTTTAATATTTGGGCGTCTTTAAGAACTGGAGTGCGGGAGACAACATTTACAGCACCGTAGCGGGAAGTAGGGGGTCTATTTCACAGTCCAATATAGCTCGCATGGCTGGATCTATTAAAGAGTCTGGAACCTCAAAGCTAAATCATGTTAGTGTATGTTCCTGCTACTTCATAGATTGTATGATAACTATGTATCTACTCTGATTTCCCTTATTATACTACACAGCTGGCCACTATGTCGGTTGCATCAGGAGACATACAGTCAACAGGTTCTGGCCATTTTAACAGACATCCTTGTTCCGGAAAGCGCCTGTGGGTGGAGAGTAGGGGTAACAAAAGCCCTGTATTTGGAGAGTGTAGGTGACAGGAGCCCTGTGTTTGGAGAGTGTAGGTGACAGGAGCCCTGTCGGTGGAGAGTGTTGGTGACGGGTGCAGACGGTAGCACCACGAGGCTAGGACGGGAGCGGGGCAGCGCCGGCAGGCGGGGCTTGTTGCCGGGGACTCGGGGCAATGTTAGCCATCCGGTAGTAATCAGTCACCTGACGAGGCACCTCCGCCAACACATGTTTAGCCAACTCCGCCGGTGGGCCCTACAACATACAACATCAAAGTATTATTATCAATTGGGGTAATATGGAAAGGACTCATGCATGAATGGGACATTGATCTATATTAATTATCCATTGTTAATATAATGTATTTTCATAATATGTGCATTTGTCTTTCACAAAGGCGAGATTTTACTGTCTCCAGGAGACGTAATATAAAGAATGCCGGAGCTGGGGACCACTGGCCTATTCTCTGCGCCCCTTAAGTGCTGATTCCACCGAGACACAAGATATAGCGAGATTGGTCACAATTTGGTTGTCTTGCTACATCGGGCTAGGTTTGAATGATCGCGTGCTTATTTGTCGTGATGTGTCTTGAGGTGTTGCGGTGGTGGAGTACCAAAAAATACACCTGACACCACACGGCTACGTTATGGGACAACTGAGGTACGATATATCGCGACACTGTAAGATATAACAAGATATACCAAGGTACAGTAGAACCCCGCCTAACGGACACCCCGCGTTAACGGACACCTTCGTTCGGAACCGTTCCCTCTATTAGATCTTTATTTTAACCTCGCGTAAGCGGACACTTTGGCTCGGAACGGAGGGTGTCCGCTTACTGTATATCACGACGTATCCACCCCGTTGGTGGAATCAGCCCTTTAGTGTACTCAGCTGCCCCCACCTCAAGGTATCTCATCCTCTGCGAGACCCCCAGAAGCGCCCCCACATTCTGCAAACTCTGCCCTCCAGACCCCACACTCACCACACTATATTAGTACATTATAGGATCAGAACGAAGAATTCATGAATGGTGGGAAGCAATAACCTAGTCAAGGTGAGAAAATAACTTACATTCACAAAATCTCTGAAGGGTACAAACTGGACGATGTCTCGCACGGCCCGCTGGCCGTTGGACGCCTTGAGCACGCCGTCGTCGCCGTCCAGGATGTTCATGGCGGTGAAGTCGGCCGTCCCCACGCCCACGATGATGATTGACATGGGCAGCTGGGACGACATGACGATTGCTGTGCGCGTATTGTCCATGTCTGAGATGACGCCGTCTGTCAGGATCAGCAGCACGAAGTAGTTCTGTGTGAAAGCAGCAAGACGTCTCCTTAACGTGCAGCCATTGGTAAATGATATTCAAACTGTCTTCAACATTCCCATTAACATTTCGTTTTTACTCCAGTTTTAATATTGATACATGTGTAATGGGGTGGGATTTTTAAAACCTGCTAAATTGCCAAAATAAGCTTATTCAAGGTTCATGTTGTATAAACGTATCTCATGAATGTAAAAATGAAATTATTTAGTGTATCTTTTGATAATCTTTCTTTCCAACAAAGGGTTTTGTAGAGCTCTGAGGAATTTTTCCTTCCGAAAATCAACAAAAACTGTGATTTTCTATTGATTTTTGCTTTGTTCAAAATCTGGGAGACACAATTTCGAGCAAATTGTATTTATTAACATGTTTAAAGCATATGTCATGAGAAGTGTAGACAATATAATTTTGAAAATTGGTAAAAGATTGAAAAAATATTAAAATGGTAAAAACTATCCAGGACCTTCAAATTTTCAAACATAGAGACCCATAGAGTATGTTGTTCAAGACCCTGACTTTCAGAGGAAAATACTAATGAGATATATAGTGAGAAATTAATTTTTCTTTATTGTACAATGTTGACCAGAATCCTGACTGTGATACCTGAAAGTTTCAACACAATCGGATTATCCATCCTGATATCAGAACATTATGAACCCATGATGATATTTTTCCAAAAACATGGGTTGTTGGACAACACACCTCTAAAGGATGTGTAAAAGAAAAAATAATCATAATAGAATAACAAATATCATTGGTTATGTTAAGTACCCCTACCACTCTTGAATACCCAGGTTGGTTTTTTTCTAAATAAAAAAATATACTTTTTATTGTTCAAAAACTGAACACGCGTTGTCCGACACCCCGGGGTGTCGGACAACACGCTGTTTTACAAGTTATGATTTTGGGGTTGTTTTTTATCAGTAATTGAGTGGTTTGCTTTGTGAAATATAGCTTATTATCATTTCATTAAAAATATAAAGTATTATAGCCTCAAATATTATTTTTCTCATTGTTCTGAGTAATTCTATTAACGTGTTGTCCGACACCCCTCGTGTTGTCCGACACCCCTGTGTTGCCCAACACCCCAAATATGGTTTAGAGCTTTTCTTTTAAATCTAATATATGAAAAAGGTATTTTGGATAAAATATAATGTATGTCACCGTATAATATTTGTCATTCTTAAGTTATAAGCATTTATAACATTTCTTGAAATTTCAGATATTTAGGGGGTTGGACAACATGCAGTATTATTCACAACTTCAAAAGGCTCTCAAATCTAAACCATTGATCTGATTTTGTTGGAATAATATTTTTCTGGAACGTACTTAGTAGGTGAGTAACATAAAATATAAAAAGAAGTATTATTCGGAAAAAAAATTTTGCGTGTTTTATCCCAGGTTCAAAGCTGAATTTAGCAGGTTTCAAAAATCCGACCCAATGGTATCCGGACAGAAATGGCAATTTAATTTTTTTCTTTGTACATGTATATTTTAATTAAATTCTAATTGATATCTTGTTATTAAGCAAGCATTGATATTCTTTTAACTATTGCCTCAATGTCCGACTTGATACATCTAGTCAAAGCAATCTCAGTAAGTTTTCTTCGTGATATTTCGGTGTTTACTTTTATGTTTATTGTTATCCTGGGTGCCGTTGAATAACATAAAGACACTTGTCCGTACCTTTGTATAAGGGTTATCGTTATGTAGGACCCTAGATTATTCAACGGGGCCCAGAATACTTTGTATTTTAGATTTTCTTCACTATGAGTATAACTAGATTCTAACTCAATGTCAAAGGGTAGGTAGGAAACTCAATAGTTCCTAATAGTTCCTAATGATAACTTCCAGAGAATATCTGAACTAAAGTTATGTCTATATTCTGCATGGTTCACGGTCACATTTTTTTAATATAAAAACATCGTAAATGATGCCTTGGGGCATCACTAGTCTAGGTGGATGATGCCTCAAGGTATAACCCGTTTTAAAGAGTGAAGGTTTTGAACCAGGCTGCTGTAGCCTCATGCCTTTACACATGTGCAGTGAAGTAAGGGAAGACTCTGACCTTGGCGATGGGCTCAGCTTTGGAGGCACCAGCGAAGCGGGCCACGTGGTTAATGATGGGCGCAAAGTTCGTCGGTCCGTAGAGTGTTACGTGCTGGATGCACGTCTTGTAGGCGTTCAGAATGCCGTCCACACCTGGGTAAGCACAATACGTTACAATAAGCAATACGTAAATACTATCATAAAACTGGATGAGGTTTAATCTTGGCCACCGTATTCCACGACTGGAGTTTGGCAAAGTGACTTCATGAGGCAAAGCCGAGTGAAGTCCGGAGCCAAAACTTCAGGAGTGGAATGCGGTGGCCAAGATTAAAACGAATCAGGTTTTGATTTTATCCTACCCCGTCTCCTCGATTTTGGAATATTACGTGATAACAATGCTGTATGCCACTAGTGGCATATAAAACTCTGTATGCCAGTCAGCGTGGCATACGGAAACCCAATGTTAAGCCTATGGGATTTTATATTAGGGGTAGGATAAAATACATTACGCTATACAATATTTTTTGGTCAGATAACGAGCGGATGGATGACGCAAGCCGATGTCACACATCGAGCTTATTCAAGCGGTAGCTGCCTTTGAGACTACATCTAGCATCATCAATAATCATTACGTTATTCAGTACATAAACACAATATGTCATGTTAATACAATACGTTAACACAATATGTTATATTATACAATACATAAACACAATACATTACGTTATACATAAGTTAGACAAAAAAATATAAAAAGGTACGGTATACAGTACCGGTACATCACCCTCTAGAGTTGTCCGTTTAACGACCCCCAAGTGACGTCAGATCTCGGCCTCACTCGGGTGGGGCGCTTCAAAAGCTAGAAAGAACTTTGATCTTACTCTTTACTCCATTCCTGGGAAAAGTATTGCTCGAGGACAGTCTCTGCCCACGGCAAGAAAATTGAAGAGTTTGGAAGCCTGTTTAATCAACTGGCACTGCTCCTATACACAATTACAAACCCCGGGTCGGCAAAGGCCACTGATACAGCTGGAGCCTTGCTCGGAGACGAAACTCCTTCTGAGGTCTCGCCAAGACTTCTGAGTGCTTGAGGAACACAGATGTCCGTTTTGCTCAGGTCAAACCAGTAGCCCCAACATACCAAAGACTGACAGAAGCTAGGGTGATTAGAGAAGCGGCAGGATCGTGCAACTCTGGATATCCAGATCCGAGCTCCCACACAACTGTCAGCCCACCTGTCTGTATGGCCGAGGCCGCATCTCGTGAAGGGGAGATACAGGGGCAAGGACAACGGATCCTCGAAGGTGCCACACACGCGTTGGGAACAACTGGTTACCTACCCTATATAAAAAAGGCACGATTTCGATAGAATCTGCTTGGAGCTGCTCCCCCACATAGTGACAGACAGAACCAGAGATGCCCATGGAGAGTGAAATGCCACGAGAGTGAGATTCTCGTGTGCATAAAAACTCAAACCTGTCGTTTATTTTTTAGCTCTGATACCTAGATACACTTTTTCTCTTATGATATATTTCTAGCCATGTTGAAAACTAAATTCAATGCTGTAGTTTTCCGATCTCATCACCCTGAGACAAGCCTCTGACAGCCTCCGAAATTCAAAGATGGCGCAAAGTTCGCTGGTCCCTAAATCACGCTGGATTTCATCATAGAGTCTTCTATGTGGTTTTAGGCCACCACCACAACTATCATGATTATTCATAGACCGCAATAGTATTGACGTCATTATGGGGATGTTCCTGCTGTTGGTGCCAAACAAGTCCGAACTCTTCACAGCACCGATTAAATGTGGTATCATAGCGGGTCTGCCGCTGGGCAATAACGAATGTTTTTAGTAATAATCCAGCAGGAGTTAAGTAAGTGAAGAATATATTCAAAAGAAGATTAATGCTAGACCAATATTTAGTGTTATGTGAGCTCTTGCGCCGAAGGCGCTAGTATTATTAAAGACATCAAGGTTTTTCCCGCATGAATATGTGTTTTGTGGCCTATCCAAGGTTAAAACCTCCCTCGATGACCTAAATCTAGCGGAGTATCTCTTGGGTCTCTTCAGAGTGGTAGACGACTCAGCATACCCACAAGAGTGGATCCAGCCGACGATGAATCATATTCGGGAGGTCATTGAGGATGCTCGGGATACTCCTTTGACCAGGTACGCGGATGATCCGAGGAGGATCTGAGCCTCATCGCTGACGGTCACCTACCACAGGTCTTGGAGGACTCAAACCGGATACAAATGTTTGGAGTGTCACTGTCCCAACCGGCCCAGTAAACACAAACATTTGTTAGCAGATTGTTTCATAACACAACAAAGTCTGAGGACTACGAGTTAAATAATTATCCACAGATGCTAGTGTAATGTTTGAGTCGATTGGGCATTCTTACCTGCACAGAAGGGATTCTGCGGGTTAAAGTTGAGGGCGAACTCGTGAGACACATCCATATTGGGCGGAATCCGCGCTCCGAAGCCCAGTGCAGGGAACATCTTATCGCTACAAAAAGAGAAGAGAATTATGTCTAGTATGGAGTGTCTAAACAGATTCTTTTAAAAAAAACTGTTATGAGGCTATTGGTACTTCTAACTTCTGGTTTGGTGAAGTGTAAGATATAAATAATCTGTGCTGTATTATCGGCAGGAGACTGGTATATTACATGCATAATTCAAATATTGCAGGAACTCTTTACTAGTCAAATAATGGGAACCATGAAAATAAGCTGGTGTAGGCTGCTGGCATCTTTGGGAGGATCACCATCACCATTAATCTAGTAAACTCTTCTAGTAAATTAATGTACCGAATCTAGTAGATTTGATGAACAGAAGTATCTTATCAAGAAAACTAGCATTTAAATCAGAAAGCAGTTAAGTGTACCACAAATTAAACACATAGTTAATTACCATAGTAAAGTGTTATTGGCGGACTATAGTTCTATTAAGACTAGGAACTAAGTGACAGTGTTCTCAGGGCCTGTCTTAATACACAACAATCAGTGGTAAAGATATGGTGTATTATAAGAGGGATGTCAGTTGGGGTGAGGGAGAAAAGTGGAAGTATTTTTCAAGTGGAATTTACTGACTAAGAGAGACGGAGAAAACATGGAAATAGCATTTATGGTGGCCATGGAAAAGGGCTGAGGGTGTATAGAGAGGCTAAAAACACTACTCAATTTATTCTATCTTTGATTTATACAAGAAAAATAATTTTACAAACTAGAAATGAACCAAGTTATTTTCATTGAGTGGGTTTCTGATTTCAGCCCGCCACGTATAACATTACTGATTAACAAAATAAATCACCTGATTAACCATTGAGTATTGGGTACACTACCATCATGGCTGTGGAGTTTGAGTTTCTAACGTTAAGCCAATGAAAAGAAATACCAGGATAAGATAAAGGTCTAAACGTCTAGCCTAAAATCTGTTTTTCTCATGCTTTTCACATGTCATTTCGATACAAATACAGCCTACTGGATAGTGACATATATCATCACATAGTATAACAAAAACACAAATTATCTGTTTGCCGAGCTATCCACAATAATAAGCAGAAGACAGCTATATTATTCTAAATACTGCACATTTCAAATTCGGAATTCGAGCTT
The DNA here is from genome assembly GCA_950022655.1 of Alentia gelatinosa. NCBI lineage: Eukaryota > Metazoa > Annelida > Polychaeta > Phyllodocida > Polynoidae > Alentia > Alentia gelatinosa. The sequence continues at coordinate 47,874,924 of OX465585.1, forward strand.
TCACATGAAATATTTTACATGTGAAATCTACTGCCTCAGATAGACCGAGAAAACATGAAAACAGATCGTTATTGGCCATGGAATGGGGCTGGGGTCAATGGGAAGGTTTGAAACCTTGTTTCATTGGCTTGAATAAGACTCAATTTATACAATCTTTGTTTGATACACTAGAAGTTATTTCATAATCGGGAATGGAAACAAAGCTTTCCTTGGAAAAGTGGAAAACCGCCATCTCTGAGTTATAGGGACTATCTCTAGGTCATCTTTTCTCTCTGGTTTTAAGCCAGAATTGAGCAGAAACCTCGTTTTACACATTTACCCAGGCTGGAGTTCTTTTACTTCTTACACCACATGGCCATGGTATCTGAAGAATTTGCTTTTAATATAGTAGTAACTCTAACACCGCTGGGAATGAAGAAGAAATTCAAATACACAACCTTGTGACTACTGGTCCAGTGCTAAAACCACCGAGTCAACTCCCATTCAATTCTATAAGATGAGAGGTTAGGGTAATAAGAATCAATTATAGATGGACACTAAAGTAATTCATCATCAAATCTGACAATATGTTGGAGCAGTGTTATCTCATCTCCCTCCTGGAAAATTAACTAAAAACCTTGTTAGTTGCCTACTAATGTGCTCTTACAATACTTCATGGGCATTGAGTACAAGATTTCAATGTTAAGTCTATGGCGGAAAATACCCGTTTGAGATCAAAGGTGCGAACCCTGACCAGGCTAGGCCAAGATATATATGCCAAGGATAGAGTCGGGCAGAAACGTTGGTGCAGACCTGAGTTAGTGCAAACATGGCTTCCCTCACCTATCATAGTCCTTGATTACTTCACCAAGGCTGGTTATAGCTTTCATGTAGTCATTGGGTTCGTAGGGGTTGATATAGTGAAGGGAACGTGCGTTTTTAGGGTCTCCGTTAGACTGAGTAAAGTCGATGCCCACCTAGTAAATCAAGCAGAGATCATACCTATCACCACACACATGCCACAGTTAATACTAGGAAGTTACAACTACAGCCATATATACGATATCGAGTACAAAAGCACGAGACAATATTGAGATGAAGAGTAACCAGGCACAAAGTGAGCTGCATGGACAAAGTCTGACCTAAATTACACGATCATTAACCGTAATGGTCATTGTTGCCAGTTATAAATGTACCCTTAATGTTCCTCCCCGTCTAACGTTCAAATGAAATAAAAGACTTTAATATGGTCCATAAAGAAAAAGAAATAGTGAAAAAAAGTTTTTCAGCTTGATAAAGGGGAGATAGCAGCTGACAGTTGTGCATGGTTCCTCCTTCATTAATCCAACTGGAGCAGCAATGTCCTATTAACTATTTCACCAAGGGTTTTAGTCGGAAGCAGCTCTGTGTTAACCTTTTCGGTACTTGAGGCAATACACGATTCAAATTTTGGCGCAACAGTATGAAATATGGATGTGATTTCGGGGAGACTAACCTAACGGTCAATGTACTTTATAATACATGTACATAATTATGCAGGGTTTTTGTTTTCTTATCTTATTGGGAAGTCGTATACTTAGAATTAATTCTAATAATACTTCCTTAATTGGGTTACCAAGTGACACTCGAAAAATCATACTCATGACGAGACAATGCCATATTTTCCTGCAAGTTCCACAAGAAATTATGATGTTTTTCCCTGAGAGTGCCCAGAGTTAGCTCAGCGTACAGAAAAGGTCTCAAGAAATTAAAATGCTTTTTACAGCTCCTTCCATATATCTATGCGGACTATACAAGGGGGGGGGGACAGAATCCCCATTTTAATCTGGAATTATTTTTCGACGAATTAATAAAGGGAGGCCCAAAGCTACAGTATTGCCCTCTAGTGTGGAAATGCTAAAGCTCTTGTGTGAATCCCCGTATAGGAGTGGTGGTTAGTAAAACAGGACATGGCTGGCTCGTGACGTAGTAGGATGACGTCGTGAGATGACGTAGTGCGCGAGGCTGGGTCTACACGTGTGTGCACGTGCGTGTGCGGCGCGGGGCCGGCCCACCTGTCATAGTCCTGCACCACAGCGCCGACGGCCGTCACCGCCTTACAGTACTCGTTCGGCTCGTACGGGTTAATGTAATGTAACGACTGCGGGGTGCGCGGGTCGCCGTTTGACGCCGTGAAGTCTACACCCACCTGAAAGGTTCAAACACTGCCCATGTTACAAAAGTGAGCATTTGATTACAGCTATATACCGGTATCTAGTGATCGGAGGGTATTCCACCAGGCCGGCGATATTGGACTCTGCGGGGCATGTGCCAAACATACTTTATAAGTGTAAAGCCAATATACTGGTCAACACCGGCGGCCGGTAACCAACCAGTATCCGGCGAAAGCTAATTTATTAGATTTGGCCAATTCTCCGCTGTGTGGCCGCCCCTGGTGAGTTTATACCTGCTCCACCGCTACTGGAGCCCATGTGGCATTCTTTTCATGCCATATCACCGGCCCGGTGGAACATGCCCTTTACTCATTATTTCATTATTCATCATACATAAAGCTCTATCGAAAATGTGTGGGGGCTCAGTTATCTCCTTCCCATTGTTTAAAAAGTGTCAGATATCATAACCGTTGTTTACAGATTCAAACCCATTGCATTTGGCCTAAAACCCTTTGATTAAAGGAAAATAGCCCCGACAACCTCTCTTTGATTAATGGTCGCCTGTCCAGCAATACAAAATAATCGATGGTATTGTGGACGAAAGGCCGTAATCAAAGAGTTATTGACGCAGAGTAATAAACAAGCATAGTACATGTATTACGCTTTATTAGAGAATGAGAATTTGTTACGTTGTCAACATCTCGATGTTTACGGTCGTCCAAATTGAAAACATTTGTTTACTCTATTTATGACTCACCTTAATAGATAAAACTACATTAAAATCAGTAATTTCAATGAAAAACATTAAAATTTACACCCGATGTCACTACATTAAACTACGTGATTGAACTGATTACTTTGACAACCTCACACTCTCCACGTACAAATGCTGCCCTATATTTATCATTAAAGAAACCAGAAATTCGTTTGGGGAGTGTATTTTCCCACATTCTATGTTTTAGGACCGTAATCACTGGGGTTACAATGGCTGTAATTTCTGCTAGCTGAAAAGGGAAAGGGAGTGTTTTACTGCAGTCCCATACATTTACAATGGGGACTTTGGAATAGACGAGTAATATAAGTTCTTATCAACAAAATGGGCATTTTTATTAGTGCAAATACATCAATTTACAGAAACCTTATCACCAAATATTTACAATATTCAATTCATTTCTATGCTACACCAACATCTCAGTTTACTTTGTTTTTATATGTTGGGAATGAATCACAGGGATGTGATAAAACTTGGTCGGTGCAATCAAAAATACAGACATATAACTTTTTCAACATACTGATCTGTATTCGCATGCTATTACTAATGGATGGCAATCTTAAATTTGCAAATAGACAAATACCAATATCAAATCGTAGGTCTGTGGCAAGTTCTTTGAAGTTTCTACATAAAAAGTAGATGTACTTCCCAAACATAATCTAACAAAAAAGTAAACATCTAACCTTAGGAAAGATATTTACAAAGAACAAGTCACGTGGTATGGAGTGCACAAACTAATAGTTTGTGCACAGTGTGCAGAATGAAATCCATACAGCTGGCTAGTAAGTGTGAGACATTCCCACACAGGCGTATGATAATATGAAGTAATTTGCAAAATCTGATAATGTACTGAAGTCAAAAAATATTTTCTAAAACTCCCTAGAAACATTTGGCAAAAATCTGTTTAGCTTCCGCCTGTATTTCACCTACGTCAGTTCAGGCACTTTATCATACTTACGGTGAAGTTGATCTGAAGTCCACCAAAGATGAAATCCAGGAAGGAATATTGTTTTGTAGCCTACCGAATAAAAACAAGAAAAATCACGTCACTTACAAATGAATGAGTACATAATAACTCCCTCATCGTTCTTGTTATTGAGGGTCTAGTATTGAAGCACTGTCTTTACACGTGATTAAGATTCGGCTCTCCTGTATAAGCTTTGAATATAAGTCTTTTTATTGTGGCTACAGACTCGTCACGTTTGTGAGTAGGCACCTCGGTTGAGTCGATCTCTACACTTCACGAACCGACCTACAGATCTAATGTCGTCCGTAGGGTATCATTTGACTGTCGGATATTACCTATATGATAGTATTTGTGTAGTGGCTTAAGTGAAATAGCCAGCAGCCGCTACATTGAAGTTTTGGATTCAGTAAACATAATCTTGTCAGAGGTGACAGCTGTAAGTGGTTCTTACCGTGCACGCAGTCAGATGAACGACACCCGAGTTCTGATAACTCTTTTTCTTCGCCTTCTTCTTGGGGTTGATGCATGGCCAGGAAAGCTAAGATAACAATGTGGGAATGATGTTAGCATCACTTAAACTACTGTCATTAATATAAAAATTAATTACGATTAAATTGAGACGTAGATAAGATAAAACAAATAAGTAAGAGCGTGTGGTTTACAGAGAGAAGATAAGCTCCTGATATTCGGCATCTTATATTTCTGAATACATGTATATATAGATCAGAATATATATTTATCTATAAAAAGACACCCAAAAAATGACGCCCAATTGGCTCTAACACGAGGGGCTTAAGAACAATCTTCAAGCTCTTTACAACTAAAAATCAATTATCGATGTCGACTAAAAATGCAAGTTCAGGACTTGGATAGAAGCTCGGATATATCAAAGTGACCTTACCATCATGCGTGTTAGATTTACTGTATTTCATTAAGACTAACTCTACGGGTGTCAGGCATGTTAAGCAGGCAAAGAACTTTACATGCAATAAAGCATCCAGTGAACAAGTTTCACAAGGAGAAAATTGTTTTGTTATCTAGCAAATAAGAGGCTATATAGCTTTCTTAAATCACAATGCTCCTATTCAAAAGCGTGTATATTAGCAGAGGGTCAAGTAGAGACCTAGATATGTATAAACTAGTACAGCATTTCACAGTCCAAGGACTTGATATATTCATCACAATGACTATACAAACTGAGCCATTATAGGGCATTTTTGTATTCTTCCCTGATTACCTGCTGTTTTGATGCCTGCATCATCTCTGCCACCGTGGTAGAAAAACTACCAATGTAATCGTGCGAGCCATCACTGTCATAGTCAAAGCAGTCCACCTACCAAACAAAATTAGAAACTTTACCACACTATATCTCCACACCACTCTATTTTCCTGTGACACTGGCTCCCATCTCGCAATTTGTTTGCTTACCTCTAGGGTTTTTAGAGTGGCCCTTAGTTGAAGTGGGTAAACGTGTATCATTGCCAACAATTCTTGATGAAATTTGAAACGTTGCCTGAGAAAATTTGGGTGAATTTTGAATGAGTCTAGTTAATGTCTCAATCAGGAAGTACATGTATTTTCATTTAGGTCCATCTGGTGTAACAGCCCCTATTCCATTCAATGATTTACGCAAAGTATTGCAATTTTGTGCATCATTGACAGTCAATTAAATATCTCTACAAGAAAACTTATTCTTTTGTCATGAGATGTAATTTCAAATTCGCCAATGATGAGAGTATCCTGGGAGTACATGTGTAACGAAATCTGCCTTAAGGGGGTGTTCCATTGGGTTGGCTGTGAATCGGACACATCATGCTTCCCCCAAACATGCTTATAGTGTACAAACCCACAGGGGACTTCAAAGGCCTACGCCACACAGTGGCCGTGTGGGCGACGTTTGCAGGTGCCCATCAAAAACTAATTTAACTTTATGGGACACCGTCGATGAGCCTTTTGCCTCCTCCACTACACCGATTGCTATAAAAGTCACCATTTTGTCGCCATTTGATGCTCTTTTGTGGTCGTGCAATCGCCCCAATGCAACAGCCCCTTAAATGGCTATTCGGACCATGTAGATGGAATACCTGTCACCGACACTCTGGATCACAATTTGGTACCTACTTTACAATGATATAATTTTCCCACTTCTACTGCGAGCCACGTAAAAAAAAACCTGCAAGAGTAAACATGGGTGGAAGGGTCGGGAACTGGGAAATGCTGTATCAGGCGAGAAATTGTAAGGATGCTACTACACCAACTTAAACCATAACCAACCCCAGCTTCCAAACCAACAGGTCCACTCATCATGGATATCTCAGGGATCATACCAATAACATTGATACAATTAACATTCTAAAAGCAGACGAAATCAGGCAGAAATGATGATTTCAAATTCACAAATTTCTTCTTTTTTTTCAGAAATTATATTCAACACTGTTTGGATTGGCAGCTGGTTGAAGGTCATTTGAAGGTCATCCTGTCCCACAACACACAAATAAGATGGTGGGGTGTATGCCAACACGCGCAGAGTGACTTCTAACCTGCTTGTCGGCACCTTCCTTTAGCTCTATGATGGTGACAGTGAACTCTCCTATGAGATCACTATCGTCACTCTCGTCATAATCAAACACGGCCACCTACACACAACGAAGAAATAACCACAATTACATCCTAGTCCAAAACGCCTTACTAACTACAAGCTCTTACTTGATAATCTTCTCTGAAATATGTCAAATCTGCCATGACTGTAAGATCTTCAAAGGAAGTAACACAAAAATTTGGGAAATGTTTGCATGGATTTAGCAATCAGTAATAATTATCATTACATGCTGGTGCCGCAAAAGTGAAATTATATTCTGTTCTGAGATGTGGTTAAAGGGTGTGTTCTACCGGGACGGCGATATTCAACCCCGCTATGCGTTAGCCAAACAATCTTATATTGGACAAACCCACCGGCCCGGCCACCACGGGCAGCCATCAGCGAAAGGTAATTTATCAGATTAAAAACTTGATCACTGCCATGTGGCTGTGCCATATCGCCGGCCTGGTGAAACATGCCCTTAAGTGTCACTGCTACAGTGTTACTGAAGAACTATGAGAGTTACGGTATTGTACACTCTGGGGCCTCAGGGACTGTATCAGGAATAACGAGAATATTTGGAGAAAATAGATGTACAATTAATATAAACAAAGTACCTTATTATAAAACTGAACCCTAAAGCTTCATATTTAGATTAACAGATTATTCTGATTAACTGTTGTTGTTCCTTTTTGCAGCCTGAAGATTCCCATTTATGAATCCGCCGTTGTTGACATACCCACTCCACGGTAACACCATAACAACCCATATTTGTTACCAAACAAACATCTGGTAATCACGTCAGTGTCAATATGGACTTTGCCTTTCGTACGGTTCGATGACGCATGGACATACACCTCTGTAGAGACTGTCCGTGGATGACGTAAGCTGATGTCACACATTGAGCTCATTACCGCAATAGCTGCAACATATGATACACCAAGCCACGGCCACAATACCGTTTTGATGAACATTGGTGCCAAATCATGGGCACTTATCTCTAACTATAATCACAATAGAGAATTAAATCATTAGACCTGAAAGGAATTGCCTGCTTCTCCCGAAGCCGGCCACCAGGCCTCCGCTACTAGCCGCTGGACCTCTGCTACCGGCCGCCAGACCCCCGCCACTGGCCACTTGTATACTACATTTCATTGGGTTTATTTAGAGTAGAAAAAAAACCCGGAAACCCGGAAAACCCCGGAAACCTGACATCACTGAAATAATCATCAAACAGGGTATTCACGAACTACAGTTCCATACTGAGACAGGTGTCTAGCATTTGAATTATAACCATCTGGCTTGATTCGTTACTGTATATCTGAACAGACTATCTTATCCTTTCCAGCTGACAAGATGATATATCATGCAAACTGTAAATATGGGGATTTGCTATGTTTACAATGATATGCGAGATAAAAGTGTCACTGTTATCTCGACTAATCGCACATATGGGCTCCTTAAGCCTCATATATACATGTAGTGGAATGCAATAAACCATATCTGACAGTTCATATTTGCCTTATCAACTCTCCTGATGATAAACAAATATACATAGAGTATGCTTAAAGCGCGTGTTCTATTGTCGCCCATAAATCTGGAGACGGAAGTCTCAGTGTCAGGTCTCTGCTAAACATGTTTATAAAAGAACGATCCTCAACTGCCAGGAAAAATAGTGCCAATCAACGTTTTGCAATCGACGTTTGATGGAAGCCGACAAAAATGATCATTAAATTTCAATTAGGAAATGCAGTTGGCAGTTTGGGTTTGATTGTAAATAATTACAAAAGCTACGTGTTCATTCATCTTTTGAAAGAAATATAGATATGGAAAACAAACGAGGAATGTTTTCTGCTCGAGAATCAATTCAAAACGGCAAAGACATTAGAAAGTGTGCTTTGGTCGCGGATTAATACAGCGACCAATACCAAGATCGGATGGTCGCCGCCGACTTCATAAAACGCTGCTCCACTGTATAACAGATATAGTCGCCGACCTCAACGCCAACGTCGTTGTTAACGCCGACGTCGTTTGGTAAACGCAGGCCATCTTTTCGATACCTCCAACGTCTCAATGGAACACCTGCATTACTTGGTTTATGACATATTGTTTGTTTGTTTGTGGTTTAACGTCCCAGGGGACCTTGAGGGTATATAGGGACAAATTATGACATATTGAATCAGAGGAATCAATTGGACTAGATTTACACCCATAATACCCTGTATTCGACGTGGCCATACATATGAGTTTCCTCGTAGGTTGACATTCGACGACATTCTATGAATCACTTACTTTTACTGGTTTTTCGTAATTTCCCCCGCACAGCTTTTGGGCTTTGATAATGATTGGACGCCATGTTGGATTTAAGTTGTTTTTCACGACCTGGAATAAAAGTAGATTTGATATCACTTACTTAGTATATTACCTAAATCAAACAAGCACGTACGAAATCATGTATGTTTGATTGTGGTTAAACATCCAAGAGGACCCTGAGGGTATACGGACGATCAAGATTTGGGCTTTTTACTTTTGTAGATTGATTTTCCTGAATCCTTTCAATGTTTCCAACGAAATCATGTAGTAAATGTGAAGAAAAGCCACGAGAGTGTCATCTTTGATGGGTTACACGCATATCTAACCGTTATGTGGTATAGACTTTCCTAATGAGTAACATACACCAATCCAAAATGGAAATGTTTAGTTCTCACTGAACTTTCAAATTATAAAACTGAGAGTATTCATTACGCTAACCAGATTTTAGTCACGTTTGTATGTTTTCTGTACATGGCAATCTTATTGAAGCATACAGCGGGAGTAAACAGCACTCTAGGAGGCGTGGGTTTACTCTGATAATCCCGAAGGTTTATGATAAAATTGGGTGCCTTTTGTTCCTTCTGGGTAAAACAACACAATCTTTTGCAGAACTTTTAGGAGTGTAAGTATTTACAGATTTATGAATATCTATTTCATTCTTTATTTTTGTAACTGCACTTTGTCATTAAATTAAGTATGTTTAAATTATTCCCTATTCATTTCATCATATAGACAATAAACACTCAGACCAATGTAATCCTCGTTTACCCTGCTGAGGGATACTTCCCGCAGCACTCAGTTTTGTAATTGGTAACGTTAAAAGTGAACTACCTCCGTTCTATGTACGACCATCCATGTTCCGTCTGGCGCCTGCCTGGAGAACTCCAGGTAAGGGTCCGACTTGCCCATAAAGTCCTGAAATAAAACATATTTCATGTGTCAGTAAGTAAATCAGTCCCTGCATCTCCTAAACATAAACTACTGAATACATCAGTAAGGGCTGCAAATATGTCTTGCATAAATAATTCAATTAAAATTAATTATATTCAGTCAAGTAATCACTAAATTATTCATATCAAAATTGATTCTAGTTATCAGTGACTATTTACATGAAATAGTCGTCTGCTATATAAACATCCAGATGCCTCTACGGACTTCAGTCGGTCTTTGCCCTAAACTCAAACCACCTCCAGAAGGCTAGGGCCCTTAACACACGTTGGGAGGTGTATGTAATCAGAGAGCTGGAGTTGCGTGTTAATAGACATCTTTGATTATATTTGTGGTGTCCTCATCGTTCTGGTGGCGTGCCTATTTCAGTTTACTTTAGACTATGCACTTATTTTTCATAAGCTCTATTTTTCCTTTTGCGCAGCTTTTGCAGCCCGGAGCACACAACAAATCTGTATGTGCCCGGTGTATCCATACAGAGTTCCTATAGGTTTTCTATGGACGCCTTGTATTGGGTGGATAATAAAAGTAAATCCGCTTCTTGACTTTGTAACTTTAATAACACTGAATTAATGTAATAAAATACTGTGTTATGTAGTATATAAGCTAGTTTGAACAGGTCTACCTTATTCAGAACTGCAAAACAATAGTATGTAGCACTAACGACGAAAGGAACAGCGCTAAACACTATTGGAATCAGTAAACTGAGTAGTTATGTTCCAATTTCTGTATTGAAAAACAAACCTGAGCTTCCCATTGGCCTAACTGGACAAGCTCATTCCATGTAACACCCCACGAAAAGTTGCCCCCCACTCGTTAACACCAAGTAATCGTAGAGCGTGGCATCTCAATGTACAAGTTAGTCTGCAGCTACCCCTCATTGCACTAACACCAGCAATAAAGCTTGTAACAGGAATGTGGCCTTGGACTCACTTCAGTTTACTGTCTTATCATCCTTGATAGTAAAAGCACCTAATCATTTCACCTGCAACGTAGATGATGGGAACAACATGAATCCTTACCTTATTGTCTAATTTCTTGGCACAGAATGTCAACGTAAGTAAGTCATTAACTCCCTCCATCTCTGATGCCGAGATCTAGAAAATGATCATAAACATTTGTTTGTAAAGTGATTTAAAATATAAATTTACATGGTAATAGATATCACTCTTTGCTTTTTGGAGTAGTAGAACCTGAATCGGAAAGTTTTTACACTTTAGATCCCTTCAATTTGAATTACACACTTTATCAAGGAATCATATTTCAAAAACAGCAGTTTGGAAATGAAAAAGTCTAAACTAAAATGTTGTTTGTACTCGTGTTGCATATCTATTGCACACCACGTCCAGAAATTTGCATAAAATCAATAGTTGTATTCTAGAATGTGCCTGACAATCTTATTAATAACGCTGCTTGTTGCCGATCCACATGGTCTCAGAATGTATCAATGTGTAATCACAAAGACACTGGGCATACCGGTTGTAAGACTGAGTATGTACCAATTTTAATAAATGTTAAGAAAACTTTTTATTCAACTAGAGACTTGGGCGAGTGGAGATCGTATTGCATACATGTGACCTTATCTCCTACGTATATCGCGTCAATTCTACCAGGTATTTACCAGGTACAGATACATCAACCCTGTTCCCGTATAGTACACTTACAGTGACCGTGCCCTTGCCGGCCTGCATCCCTTTCTTCAGGGTTAACGGACGTGTGTATGGACTTCCAGATACAACCTACAATGGCAAGCAAATTACTGAAATCACTAATGTTATTAAATAAAAGTTATAAAGACATGGTGTATAGTTCCCGATACATCCTACAACGAAAAACACATTCCTAATATCACTCTTTTTTTAAACACATTTGAAATAAGGACACGGTATATACAGACTTCCAGATACAACCTAAAATGAAAAACGCATTACAAAAATCAGACTTGCAGTAACGTCTCATAAAAGTCGGATAATTTCCGAATCCTCATTATCTCTATTCTTCATCTCTAGTACACTATAAAAAAACCAGAAATAAGTGGAAACTATCATCTCTCAATAATAATTCATCCTTTTTAAGTACAAGCTGTTGTCTAGCTTACAAATTTGGTGCGTTAACGTTGTTTTATTGACGTAATGTACTTATGGGCATATTCCATCGGACCGGCTAAATTCAACACCCAAACCCTTTACAGAATTGTTTTCTATTGGTCTTTCAAAAAACATGTTTCGTAATATAAGTAGGTTTTGTATACCTTAGGAATGAAAAAAACACAACCATATTTACAAAGTTACGTACAAAAGGAGCAAATGATTATAGAAATATTTTCACACATACATTTTTGAATGTCGAGAAAAATATTGTGGAAATTTGCATACTCTAATAAATTACTCCCCCAAAATCGCTGTTACATAATATCCGTATACACCAACAGAGAAGCACACCAAGTAATTATACAGATATATAGAGCCGTATTCTGCTTGAGTAATAATGATTTACTATATACTGATGTCTTTTTGTCTTTTTTTATAAGCAAACAAAATTCATCAAATTTTCCATTTTGTGGACGTATATACATGCGTCAATCCGTTTGAGTACATCTTCAAAATGGTAATGTATATATATATATATTTTTTTTTATGTATATTATATATGCAAAATACGGAACCCTGTTCTATACGGGTCGACTAAAACATGGTTGTTACGCCAAATTACGGTAATTAAAAAAAGAAATCAATTTTGGGTACATAGTAAATATAGAACAACCTACCGTGCTTGTACAAGCTACAAAGCTCAATATGGTATTAGGAATTACACGGAACTCCGCTAAATGCCTCGAGCTGTTCGGTCCTAATCTACTATCTCGTTTTATAGCTTGGACAGCATGGTCAGGTAGTTCTATATAAATACTTCGCATTTTCCCTTTGTACCCTAACTGTTATTTCAGATAGGGAAATGGTAATACAAAATTAAAATGGCCAATTAAAGCCTAACTTACCTGACCTAACGTGCACTCCAAAGCACCCAGAAAGTCATCGTCGCTTAGCCGATCCGTTTTGTTATCAATGTCGTATACCATAATTTTCATATTTTGTACAGTTTCGAAATAATAATCTACTTCAAATGTCGTAGAGAACTGAGGGTTGAGACTGTTTTTTATGTTCTCAGTCCGACCATACTGCAATTGGAGAACAAAACATGACAGTGACAGAGCCATATTTCATATTGTGTAAATAAGGATGATGGCACTGGTCATAAAGTCAATTTAACACTTAAAGGCATATCGATCTCAAAAGTTTATGGAACACATATCTAACTTGAAAATCGGGGTCACCGTGCTGGTTTTTGATTTAGTGATTGACATCATAATGGAATATATAGACATTCAAAAAAGTTGTTTTTATATACAGTAGTAAAACGTATGTCATTTTCCGCAGACTTTCACAGAATGTAGTAAATGTATACTATAACACATTCGAGTTTCCTGTTTTGGAATATGCCACAAAGAACCAATTTAAATGGATAAATGTGAATATTCAAAAATCACTAGGTGGTGCCACTTCGAGTTGTAGATATACCTTTAAGCATCCTTGTATAACAACATTAGCATGAATTATTCCCATGGCTCCGCATTAAATTTTCATTTTATTACTGTCCATAAATCATATTACCAGATAAAGTTTGGTGGCAGCCAATTAAGTTAATTATACAGATGTTTTGTTGATGTATCAATATGCAACACCAATCAACACACAGAAATTATCCCTGTTAATTAAAATTATTTTAATCTGATTATTTGCATATCCATGGACAGTGCATTCTATAGAAAATCTAATGAAATCGCAACTTCAGGCCTGAAATGATGGCATTATAGTTCTAAAAAAAACGAAATTTAGCTCAAATCTGTCAAGCTTACCTCGTACCACTTTCCCCGATCCTGGAAGTAGATAACAGCGCAGGGGTCCGATTTGGAGGTGACATCTTTGTCCAGGAGGTGGTTGCACTTGATGTGAAGTTCAATCTTAGACACTGGGACGGCAGTGCCTGGGTAAGCCATGGTGCTACAACAAACACATCACACACGGTTTACTCTGTGTAAACAGCAGGTCTCTTGTATAGTTCCAAGAATAGATCCCACTTCTCATCTCTAAAGCGGGTGTTCCATTGGGCTGACTCCACGACCACAAATGAGAACATACGGCGGCTGCACAGCGATCATATGGCGGCCATTTGGCAGGTGGCTATAGCAAGTGTAGTGGAGGAGGCAACACACTCAAAGGCAGCAGCCACACGGTGGTGTAACGGGCGATGGCTCATGAAACTTAATAAATTTCTTATGGATGCCTACAAACATAGCCCACACAACCGCCATGTGATGTTGGCATTGAACTCCCCTGTCCAATTTTACATTATAAGCATGATTGGCAGACTGCAGATGCTCTATACCCGTCAAGTTCACCGTCTGTCCAACGGAACACCCCCTTTATAGACCAACATCATTGTGACTGACTATACATGAACATTTATTCTTATTACCTGCGCCAATGTGGAAAAGAGAGATTTTTGTAATATAAAAAGGAAATAAATAGAGCCAGGTCCAGTTCGCAGCACACTCTATATATAATCATATACCATATCATAATGTCATATAATTGTGTGGTGACTTGTCTGTGTTGAATGTGCCCTATCTTGTCGGGCAATTATACCCTACCCTTGACTTGAATATAAACAACACGATCCATTCATAATTGCCATCGGTTAAAGTATAGACAAGATGTTGTAGCTATCCTCAACAAAACTGGGGGCAATGTGAAGCAGAGCAGTCAGATACATGTAACATTTACCCGCATTAGCTCTTCGTGTCAGAAATAAACCTGAAACTTGAATGTTTTACTTCTGAACACTGCATGACTCCCTATCTTCAACATGTGCATGTGTACAGTATAGTACGTACTGATGTCTGCAGACTACGACCACCGCTAAACTATAAATATTGTAATATGTTGTAAGACTATTACTCTAGTATGGATAACTTACCGGTGTGCTGCCAGTGTACAACACACTGATGAACAGTGACTCAGGACACCAGCATTCACCCATACACATCCATAGCCACCACCACACAAGTACACTATAATATGCCAACACTCGAGGCCTAGAAAATATCTCCCTGCTTTTTACTTGTGTTTGTAGACTGCCTTCAGTCCCTGTACCCTCCACCTACCCCATCTCTCCTCGCCGTTTGATTCCAGTCAGGGTCAGGGGAAGGTTACCTACTGCAACATACTTTATCCTGATATTTTTTTAACCATTTAATGTATGTTCATAATGATATACTTGATCAAGTCTATTGTGTCTGCTCTATTGCTGCAGGCGAATACTATGACAGACCTGTGTGACCTCACAGCTAAAAACTATATGCTATGGCTGCATCGTTTTCCACAACTAGCGCGTGAGCACTTAACACAGCCCTCGTACCACACAGACCTGGTTATCACGTACCATCAAAACGTACAGGGCTGCCAACCCTCAGTCGTCTAAATTACAGGGATGTCAGTTGGGATCAGAAAAAAAACAAGGAAATATTTTCCCCGGCAATACAGGGTTAGATTTAGATCTAGATCTATACATACACCAAAAAGACCTAAAATATAGCAGATACAAATAACATTATCACGAAGGGACATGGGTCTGGTGGCAGGTTAATTGGGGAATTATGAGTCATGGCTGATTTGAGTATTTATTAGTTATGTTCATTTTACACAAGAAAAAGGGATTTTTTATTCCAAAAAAGGAAACACGGAATTCCGCGGAAACAACGAAAACTGACATCCCTGAAATTACTATTTGGTCTGGCCAAAATCTGTAATTTGTCAATGATATTAGTAATGGCAAGGACTGAAATTTGTTATAGAATTTTAATGGTAATTTTGGCATATGCTTTGAATATACTTGTTATTGATACAATCCATTCAAAGGAATGAGCACAATACACTTTCCTAACAGATAATCTAATTTATTTCTTATTTCTAAAGGTAGCTGGTTATGTGTCTTTGATATTCAAATAATTAAGTAAAATATCTCAGTCACTTCAAAGGTAAATATCACTTTCAGACTGATGGTGAAAATTCGTATCCAAATCGAAAATGCGTATTGCGGATGGATCTTGCCGTAATAAGTATTCTGACGCTGATGATTGTAGAGATTCGTAAAATGACGAAAAACGCGTACAACATGGCAGCCATGCATTCATCATTATAGCAGTATAAAAAAAGAAATATTATAAGCGTATCACATGATGAACCTACCGCTGAAGGGAATTGGAGCCCCTGCAGTAGAGATTATTCCTACAGATTCTGTCACTGAGTCTCAGTGACTGGCTTAAGCTCAGCTCCCCTCTCTCACCCGTGAGTAGCTGTCTGTTTGTGTGTACCGTAGTGTTATCACACCGCTGCCTCCCGTCTGACATCCAGACCTTACCACAATAATGCTGACCTACTATTTGACGTCATACACCCACACCGGGTTGACCCGGGGGCCACTTCTAGGTGTCAACTCTATGAGAGATTCAGTGAATCATAGACATTGGTTTTAGGATCGTCAAATAGCCAGGGGCAGGGGTATCCCCCCACTGCGGGGGTGGGGCTCCTGGGACAGACGTCAGAACCGCGAGTAGTCACGGTTCTATTTTAGTCGGGATGTCAGTTGGGGTCATAGAAAAAGTTGGCAATATTTTTCGTATGAAATTTACTGCCCCAGAGAGACCGAGAAAACATGGAAAATAGGCCTACATTGTTATTGGCCATGGAATGGGGCTGGATGTTCAGGGAGGTTTGAACCACTTACTGGTGAGAGTTAGTCTTTGTTTTACACAAGAAAACATAATTTTAAATATTAAAGATAAAAACAAGGATTATCTTGGAAAAAAGGAAAACTACCAGGTCTGTAGACATTGGTTTTGGGAGTGTCAAATATCTAACCCCCCCCCCCCAATCTTCTCCTCACCTTGGGAGGCGGGGGTGGGGGTGGGGGTGACGATGACGGACGTCAGAACCGTGTTTAGTCACAGTTCTATTTAAAGTTAGGAGAAACTAATACTGTAGATCCCGGCTTGTAATATGAGGCGTTATATGATCGTCTTAACCCTTTACAGGCGGGGACCTGTGACAAACCCATATTAGTTGGACAGGTCCCATGGACAACTAGTCGGTACTATGCTAGGGGGCGAACCTAGCAACGTATAAAACCATGTTCGGTTGTTTGATCACGTTATATTACACTTCAGCCTTAATATATTTCAAATCTAATAATGTTATATCGTAAGTATGTTCCCTGCATATTTATTGATTAATCATTTCTTGACAAAACAATTCTATTTGTAAATATTGTAACTGATGTCTCAAGGCATCATTCGCCCTATGCTGGGGAATGTCTCAAGGCATCACCCGCCCTGAATGGGATAAGGAGTGGGAGCATTGATTTAAGGCTATTGGATATAATGAGGCATTGAGGGTATTTTCTTGGGGGGGGGGGGGGGTTGCTTCATTTGGAGGCAGGGCTGAACTGTCTGTGGTGGTGGGGGGGGGGGGGGGGGGGGAGTGTATCTTGGAGTAGGGCCTACCGGTATTCGAAAGAGAGAGGCGCTTGATTTTCAAAGATTCACCGAGGAAAACCCCCTGCCATAAATAACGAACGCTACCTACAGATTCTCATTCAAGGCAGAGACCCTATATCAATATACAATCAACGCGCTCGAACACGTTCGGTATTCTGATATACGGAACCAACACCTATTAATTAATCTTCATCCTACCACTGGGGTACCACTACCAGTGGATGACGTGACCCCGTTATTGGCCTTAATAGTTTCCCTTCCCCTCGCCCAAATACCACTTACAAGGTAACCTCTGTCTGTTATCTAAATGCACTCTTGCTATCGCACTTGTTTGTGTAATAAAGTTACAACCATCGAGTGTCTGCAAAGGAATTTTGAAAATCGACATGAATATCTGGATCCGCAACTGTTGCTGTCAAGATTCAGTGGAGAAACCCCTCCCGTAGGGACAACTGTCAATAAATGCAACAGGATTACAGCCATTCTAGGGTTTGACCACACGTTTCAGCGGGAGAGTACATTTCCACTTAAATACTATGTTTCTAATCAGATGATTACCACTCTGGAACATTGTGTTTCCTGTAGATAGATGAAATTAACAAATAGACTCACCTCAGTCGCAGCTAGATCTTGGGTAGTCGTACTCCGTTTAATGCTTCCGGCTTGACCCACCCTTCAAGCAGATCTTTCGTGGCGCTTGGGCTCACAACCACGGTGCAGAGTCTATGCTGAAGAGTGGGCTTGACCTGGTTTTCGGTGACGCCAGGAGACTCTGCTGTCGCCATGTGTCACGCCATCTATAATGTATTTTGGTAACCGAAATTCCCCGCTCCAGGTTTCCCTTGTACATGTATTCTTTCTGGTTCTTTGCATTTACAAAATGTTAACAATGTATATTTTATAAGCTTTAATGAAAATGGATGAGGTATCAAAGTGGAAATAAAAAGTCGATTTCTCGCTTTGTAACAAGGACATGGTTGTCATGGAGGAATTGTCTCATAGCAACGATTAACTGTTGTCATGATCATGTATGGAGACTGGAGACAAGTCAAAACATAGATTGTCACTGTGGTGCATGGATATTCTCTGAACAGTGAACTTCAGTTTATCCACGATGGCTGTTGGTCATCTGGTTGGAGGTTCAACCTATAAGACAACATATAATGAGTGTTATTATATGGACTCATTTCCACCGCTTACATTGTATCACCAGCAGCCGGCAATTGAGCTTTTAGGGAAGGTCAGTCAACTTGCTCCGCGGTCCTTTCCTCTCATACCAGCTGGTCCCAAGCGTCAACGAGTCATTGCTAAACCCATTCTTGGCTTGGGATTAGGAACGGGGAAGCTTGACACAGAAAGGTGAACAAACTGACTTTATGATTATACTCGTGCTTATGTACCGCATGTTTCACGAATTACATAACACTCATTAGTTTATCCATACGCCGAATGATGATTTTATCATATATAAAAGTGCATCGAAATACTCTCAGCGAGTGAGTACAATACTCCATTATCCATAGCAGTAGCACAGTGTACCGGGGTACTTAATAAATAGCACATGTAAATACTTCGTTAAAAAGAAAAGAAGACCTAGCTTTCACTATAACTAAACGTCAATTTCTTGGGAAAATGAAATACGCACTGAAGTTATGAGTTTGTGCTAATCTACCATTACCTAAATTAGAGTAAGTTGTCATGAAAGTCCTAGATTTAGTATTTAAATACCAGTTAGATATGTCAGTGCGGTACAAGACTAAGACTAAGACTAAGAGTCACATGGAATTAAAATTAGAATTCAAGACCATCCCTTGAGATCAGGTGTATGCTTTGAAAATATTTACCCTTTGATCCTGTTTAGGGAAAAGCATATAATTCAACCTCTACCACCCCAACCCCTTTTACACGTCATTTGGAAACAGGGTCAAACTCAAAGCGTAGACGCGAGTGGCGAAGCGTAACTTGTCGTAAGTAAGTAGTATGTGAATTGATACCCTGAAGAAGGCGTGTCAAGTGGTGTAGGGGGCCTCGGCCAATTGTTACAATGTGAGCAGTATATAAAATTGGTACTTTGTAAACTAGAAGACATGATATATTCTTTTTGAATATTTTCTAATACTGATAGAACCTAGGCCTTTTGACTTAGTCACGCATTTCCTAAATATGTACATGTCATTTCACGTGAATTCAGTTGGTTACGAAATATTCTGGTAAAGTAACCACAACTCCACAAGCAGCGTAATATAGTGGCGGTACCTACTATTTTAGTATTTATGCAGTTATTACATATATTTATTATTAGGTAATGACTTTAAGTGACATTGGATCTGTGATTTAGAGGGATGTTGATAGGCCAAAATAAACCCTAGTGCGTCCAGCTGGGTCACGTTAATCCCTGTGATGACCTATTTTTGTTTATTCCATAAAGTTGTCCTCCTTATTGTTAGAACTACTGGACTTCGAGGGTAGGAAACAGGCCCCGACTTTCTTTCCTATCCCGTGGAGGTTTACTTTACAATCATGGGGCAGTGTGTTTTTAGTTTGTATGATTTACTAAAGCCGGTGCATGTGCCCTGTGTGCTGGATTTGAAGGTTATGTCTTTGGAAAGAGCCCTGGGCATTTTCTCTTCTGCAATTGGCATTTAGTTTTCCAACACTATGGTAAATTTTCACTTCGTTTGTTTAGTATGTACACGGCCTCTGTGTAACTGTTGTGTCAGCACCTTACGGTACTGGGTGTGTATACATGGCTCTAGTCTAATGTCAGTAATGATGATATTTCCGCTGAACGGACCGACACTTTCATCATCCACGTTGATGCTACAATTAATATGTATGCTTATCTTATAACGTAATTACTTGCTTATGGAGTTTGATTATATTCATTCTTGCAGGTTCCTTGACAAAAAACCCATAGTAAATACTGAACCGCCGTATCAGATTACGCATGACAAGCCCGCACACCGGCGCTGCTGTTCCCCTCCACTTCCTGTGCGGAGCCGTGCCGCGCGTCTGAGGGATGCTGCGGCCGCTCGCCACCAGGTGACGCGCGAGCTGCGTGATACGCTGTGCCATGCACTCACCTGGTCCTCCACCACTGGCCGGTCTACAGAGGAGGCAGCTTTACCCATCAAAAAGGTGAGAAAAAATACTATGTATTGTCAATTATATACAATTTAAAGTCCCGATTGAAAGTGTATGGGGATTCAATAAACCACTATCCATTATCTAAAAACAGATACCATAACCATTGTGTACACGGATTTAAATCCAGCGTATGTATACGGGCAATAGTCTATAACGGAACACTGAATTTGCCAAATGAAGTATAACACTCTGAAGGAAAGAAAATTAAATAATATCAAGAAACGTCACGAAATTTCATACAATTGTTTATATGGCATGAGTTGTTTTCGCGGAATGATATCACGAAGCGGAGCTGAGTGATATCTGCAGCAGAAGACAACGAATGCCATGTAAACAATTGTATGGAATTAAGTGACGTTTAGATTTTATCCTACCCCATCACATGTTTTTAACTTCATATGTCACCTGTGGCATATAAATATTATATGGCACAACCGTGGCATACAGTCACTCCATGTTAAGTCTATGGAGATTTATATGAGGGGTTGGATAAAGACCTATAGGTATGAGAAGAACCCGGTCATTTTCGAGATCAGTGTAAAACTCATCCCCTTGAGCCCCTGTATTGGTGAGTGCCGTAGACACTCGTTTTGTTGTGTCCCAATCGGTTATGGTCAAATCTATACAAACTAAGTGAAGCCGTGCAATTCGTAATGGTGGCAGCTGTCGTGCCAACCATTTACCAGTATTAAGAAAGAACTGCACACTGAGATCTGTAGCCACAGAAAATGCGCCATGAGTTTTGGTTGCATAGTAAAGCTAATTGAGATGATGTAGCAAGCCAAAATGAATGGTGTATTTTAGTGGTTATGGATTGAGTGCGGCTAAGGTTTTATCTCACCCTTATCACTTATTGATAATCTAATGTTTTTAACATCATCCCCCATTGGGTATCTTTTTGTAATACTCCATGGGCATTGAGTAAAAGTTCCCAAGGCTAAGTCTATAAGAAAAAATACAGGGGGTGAGACGATACACATGTTTCGATTTTTTCTTGACTGGAGGCTATAGTGGAGGCTACCGGCGGTGGTTCCAGTAGCCTGGCAATTATTTGTGCATTGACAAATACATGGATGCTTCAGCGAGACTTTAACTTCCTTGGCGTTTCCAGGCGGATGTGCCGCGCACCACGTATGAGCAGAACGCCGACCTTGTGAAGCTGCGTCCTAAGAAGTACGAGTGCGGCGTGGCGGACTGGCAGAGCGTGTCGCCGGCGTGGGACCGCGCACAGAGCCGGGGCCGCACCCGACCCGACGCCGGGCCCGACCCGCAAGTCACCCTCTGCCGCTCCCGTCTCCTCCCCAGAAGGTAATGAGATGTAGCCCCAAAACATTGCGCTCATAGGAACACCATTGGTGCCACTATTACTCCTGTCGCAGTGTATAAGTACACTGTTTTAGCTGCCTGGCTTCAGGATACAGGAAGTCAACATTCAACCCTCAACCTAAGATATACCTTCAGTCTCAGGAACATCCTCAACCTCAAACTCAGATATATCTCGACCCTCAGAAACATCCTCAATCAGATACGTCCTCAGCCTCAGCAACACATCATCCCCCATCTCCCAAAATCATCCTCTCCCTCAGAAAAAATGTTCACTCTCAGATACATCCTTTACCTCATACTCATCCTCTAGACACACCTTCACCCCAAGAAATATCCTCATGTCCATCTTCAGACATGTACCTTCACTCCCGAAAACATTCTCACCTTCAAACACACCTTCAACATCAAATACATCCTGATCCTTTACCTCAGATACACCCTCAACCTCAGAAACATCCTCACCCTCAAACAAAGCCAGCTTCATTGTTGAAGTTCAACTTCCAGTCGAGAACGTTTTGTGATTTCTGTTCTCATATAAGCAGTATATGTTATGATATGCTATTTTAGGTTGACATTTTGATACTGAGGATATACAGAAAATACCCATGAGGATTAACGCGATAATACGACGAGCTGAACCTTTAACTGGTATTTATAGGCATGTATAGGTAGTAGTATGAGTGTGAGTCTCTTAGAATCCAGGACAAGTAGGCAGCTTGTCCAGACAGTATCAGTTCACTGGAGTTATGATTGCCTGTAATAGGGGTATTCGTTGGTATTGGACGTGTACAATACGTATTTACTTGTATTAACTCTCTAGGCAGGATATATTCTCGCTGAGGCCAACTAAAAGCCGTCTGATTCCTCCCAGCATTGTAGCTGAACTCACCTCATAAAGCCCGATACAGACAAGGTCTTATCACCATTAGTACAAGTCTACTAACTACAGAAGTTATTTAAAGGCATATTGGACAATTTGTCTTAAAAATCTAAACCCATGTCATTTCACTGAAAGTCGAAAATGGTGATCTCAAAAGTGTTATCGAACACATATCTAACTCGAAAGTTGGGGGTCACTTTGCTTGTTTCTGATTTAGAGATTGATATTATGATAATATGATATTGGAATATATAGAAATTCTAAACATTTTTATATAGTATAAACCATGTGATTTTCACCGAATCTTTCACACAATGCAGTAAATGTATAGTACTACACATTTAAGCTATATAAACTTTGGTCACCATCCTTGTTTTTGGAAGAATTGAAGAAAACCATATTTTCTAGTGCATTTACTATATAAATTAAGCAAATGAAAATAGGTTTAATTTACTTATATGGTCAGGTCGAACTAGACAAAGCTTCCAACTGGTGTTGGAATATATTACAAAGAACCAATTTACATAAGTTAGTGAGGATATTCAAAATTCGCCAAGTGGTGCCACTGCGATTTGCAGGATATGCCTTTAAGTCCCCCCAACCCCCCACCCCCCACCACGCCGAGCACGTCTTCACCTTTTGATCTCTGCTCCTTAACCATTTCCAAGCAATTATCTATTTCCATATGAATACCTCGAGATACATCTTAATTCCATGACTGTGTTTAGGTGAATTTCAACGCCTTTTGAAGTTATTTGTTGTTAAGCCATTTCCTGGTTTGGAAATGATATATATTGAATAATAACTGAAGATTTAATATTTCTAATACTACTCATTTCAAATTCTTAAAATGTCAAATGTCTAGCAGGAAGTAGATTATCAACGCATATTTCATTAATACACTTATCTTTTTCACCGAAATAAAAACGGCTGTTAGCAACCGGTTCCTCTGCAAGAGACAACCTAATAACGATAGTCTCGTGTGTCGTGTTTGTTTTCTTTGGCATGGGCAGATTTTCCGGGCGAGGTTTGGTGTGAGACAATGACCTCCTGCTGTTTGCAGTGAGATAATTGGCAGGTGGCTAAGACATAATATTTGACGCAATGTGACCTCTTAGTAAGTGCCAGGAGAATTGTCATATGCCAATTGGATGAATAGGTCATATACAGGAATCATGAACTAGATATTGCCGCAGACTTGTACACTTTATCATAGAATATACAGTAGAACCCCCTCCGTTCCTAAAAAAAGTGTCAGATTACGCAGGTTGTTCCACTTACATGGAGTTTTCAGTCTGTCGATGGTCAGGATATATAGTACACTATACCTTGTGTGGACAATGTTTTAAACACACTTACAGCTCGCAGACGCCTATAGGGGTTGCCCAGTGTATCCGGTACACATATACACATATACATAACATCAACACACTATTTAGATAATCTGCAGCGTTGTCCCCAACCCCGCCCTCCCATGGTTGATAAGGTGTCCCTTCAGGGTGCTCCATTACGTGGGGTTGAGGATAATTCTGTACTGAAAATAACTGTCTGTTTCCGCGGGGTATCCGTTTATGCAGTGTATCTCTTTGCATAGGGTTAAACAAAAAAGTTCAATAGAGGGAAAAATGTCCGTTCCGAGCATATTGTCCGTTAATGTGGGATGTGCCCTTACTGGGTGGGTGTCCTTCCAGCGAGGTTTTACTGTATCTGGATTAGGATTGGCCTCTTTCCAGGACGGTAAATCCGGCTGCCACTTAATGGCGGTGAAACTGATGATCTGTGAACAGTGTGTGTGGGTGACGACACTGGTAAGATGTGTTCCACCTTCGGTAACCCTGTCTACTATGCTGATGATTACAGAAAGGCGAGAACGGCCGCGACAACGCCAACCACAGTGGATGCACCAAGCAGTGGTCACCTCAACTCTGCCTTGTAAGTAAAAAATTATATCTTACAGTCACGATAAATAAAGGTCGATTTGAGACTTGTTTCCATTTCTCTTATGAAAATGACCGAGAGAGTGTTGAGATTGGAGTTGAGACTGAATCATATTACGACAAGATGGATGCCATGGATTTCACACTAAGTTATTCATCAGTGTTTGAAAGGAGATTGGAAACTGTATTAGATATCTAAAGGCATATCCTTCACTTGGTGATTTTTGAATATTCACATTTATCCATTTACAATTTATATTACCTCTTTGTTGCATATTCCAATCCAGTTTTGTTTGACCTAACCCAATAGGTTAAATATGCCCGATAAGTCTGATATACATTTAAAGCATCTACGGAGTACATATGTATCTTGTGCCAACTTCAATGGGAGAATGGTCTCTGGTCCATCATTGGTGAACATATTCCTATGCAATTAGTATTTTCCATCCTTGCCTCGATGTATCAATATTGGCTTACATGTATTTGATTTGTGATTGTATTATACTACGTTGACCCCATCAGCCCGGCAGTCCCGGCGGCCCATCTAGGTTACCACCGTACTTCGCCGGGTCTGCCGTAGTTCACCTTAACTCACCGGCAGTCCCGGTACACCGTAACCCATCTTGGCGGGCCTTAAGTCGCCGGCATATTTGGGGCCGAGCAGAGAAAATGCCAGAAAAAGGTCATAAAAAGTCCACCGTAGTGTACGGTTTGAGCTGCCATGGCGGCGGGGGCTGCCGGATGCTGATACAGTAAACGTAGGATTATAAGAAGTACGCTAATAGAGACATTGTATAGTATAGAAAAGCACATGTAGTTCAACCGTCTGAGCCAGTTGTGGCAACTTGTTGATCAGAGAATGGTTTATTACCGGGTTTTTTCTAAACTCTTTTGATACTTCTCTAAAAAAGCTGCATTAAACGTCTACTAGTCGTTCCGAGTCCCTGATTCCCTGGAACTTAGCAATAGTATGCCTTCCTTGGCAAATATAAAAGTGTGAATTGTGTCGGAACATCTTTCATAATATTGTAAAACATATTCGGTAACTATGAGAGTTTATATTTATGGCGACCATAGGTTATAACAAGGTAAGGTGTGCCTAAGATATTCGTCGTACAAGCGCTGTTTGCTATCAAACCGGTCAAAATGTCTGTCATGTTTAAATCTAGCTTCTCAGTAACCTCAGACCGCTTGTACATAATTCTTAATAGTTGAATATTTCGTCGAGATTCTAAATAATATATTTTGCAATTTCCATGCATTATGTGTACAGGTCGTTTTCTATCCCATACCTTATCTTTTGCAATTTCCATGCATTATGTGTACAGGTCGTTTTCTATCCCACACCTTATCTCTGATTCTGTGTAACCTGTAGTGCATTAACTAGGGACTTGTGAGATCCATCAACAATAAAAGAACATTATTCAAGCAAAGGACGTTTAATAACAACATAGAATGTTTAAATGTAGCTTTCTTTTCGCTAATACTACCACCAGTGCCTTGGGCTCGCATGCTGCGCACTCTCACTATTCGCAGCTCCCCTTATCTCTAGATTTGCAGCCTGTTCTTTGGTAGATTGGCCGCCACCTCTGTTTACACTGTGTTCCAGCTTAAAGCTCTGGTGGCCAGTGTAGTTCGTTGGTTGCCTTTCTCATGAATATTCATGATGCCGCGGGCCCTCCCTGCTGAACATGTGTGTGTCATTCCTAGACTGGCCTCAGTCCCTGTGTCCTACTCTGCCTACCGCCACCACACGCTGTCCTTACCCCTCCACCTACTCTCCCCTTGGCCTAGCTGACATTGTAATTTAATTCATTCATTCAATTTACGTTCACAATCAAAGACTTGAGCAAGTCTATATAATTCCCTACACTCAGTGGTGTCGTGGCGTTTCAGTGCTGCCCTCTAGTGTGGTTTTACTGCATCGATGCGCCTGTTGTTGGCTGCCATCTGGAGGCCTTCATGTGAGGTGCAGCCTTTCATGAGGTTTGTTGGCTATATCATTATTTTATAGCCTTTTTGACTTGTGGTTTCGACAAATCTCTCGTTGTTTCGTCAGGTGTGGTGCGTAACTCTTTTTTTGTGGTCTTCCACTGTGTGAACATTTTGTTTTACACCTGTTGGTGTGTAGAACTCCGCCACAAAATTGAATTCACCTGAATTCATAAACTATGAACATAGGCCCCACATGGCCTAAACACAATGGACAATCGGTATGGATAGAACACACCACTCCCAAAAAGCCGCGTACAAATTGTTTTTCGTATAATAACAACATAGATTGTTCTCGCTGTTTCTCTGTCTATACAATTGCGAATTTTACTCAATTTGAACAACCTACTGTTCACATTTCTATTCGTTTTCGATGTTGAGAGAAGGGTGCAGTATTTTGATGTGAAATTCATACAGTTTATCTTTTATCACACACAGTCTCAGTAAAACTCCTGGATATGCTGGCTTTCTGCCCCGCTCTCCAATAGAGGCGCCACTGTGCAAGCAGACGTCGGATTGTCACGCGACTAGCATGATGAGAGACTCGTACAGGTAAGTAACGTGTCAATAACTCTCCTCTAAAACACAAATCATACCATTTACAACAGTCACATCAACATTTATGACATGAAGCAACCCTCTACGTAGGATGCCTGCTTCGATTATCAAGGTAAAACTCCACATCAGCACAGCTGATATGTAGAAGATGAAACTATTAACCACTCAGCACAACTGTTGTGTCCTGTGATATCTTTGTTGTCAATTGTTAACAGCTCAATAAGACTCGATCTAAGTATCAAAGGAACCATATGAGAGCGCCCAGTGGGGGTGAAAGTTTTCGTGAGATTTGTTTATGAATAACTTTTTTTTTTATATGGAAAATCCTATTACCAAACATCAAACCACCTATATCTTAAACTCTTTATCATTTATATTCCAGACATTTACCAGAACAGGAATACAGGATCCAAAATTACCACCACAAGGGTCCCATGTCACGGACCGTCACCCTGACCTACCCCTACAACCCGTTCAACAAGCTGGAGAAGCGAGTTGACACATAACTCAGTGCGCCGTCACCCAACTCGCTTCGTTAGAATTTCCTCGCTCAAACCTTTTTTTTAATCAAGCATTTTATATATTTCTGTACATAATTCGGTTCTTCCAATGAACATCTGTTGAGCAACATCATGGTACGCAGTACAAGTTCTAATTTTCAAACTACTAGTAGTAGTTATAAAATAATGATGATGGAATATGAAATGGATGGGTGATGTAATAAAATATCAAAAGGAAAAATAGATAATACCAAATCAGAAGGACTCAAGAGGCTCATTTGAGTGTAAATATTGCGTGTATACCATGACTCTGCGCATCAATATATCCTGTTGTTCATTGTCTCTTATTGGAATAATTATGTATTTCTTATATAGATCTGTATTTCTATACAACCAGAATATATTGGAATTCTACTGACTGTGCAAAGAATAAGATTTATTAAAATATGTTTGTATCCATAATAAAGACAGAGTTCTCTGGTATAATTATACATTCTGCATATTGAAACCAATGTGTCAATGGTATGCTTTTATATTTCAATAACTATTCAATATCATACTTTTCCTGTTTTCCATTGGTGAATTATTGTATTTTTCCTTTAAATAAAGGATATTTCACTATCATTCTTGCCTGTTTGCTTCTTTTTCCTAAGAAACCTCTTTTGGTCCAAATGAGCAAAGCTCCCCTTTAGTATTAATCATGATTTACAATATAACGTTCCTTTTCATATGTCAGTGTACAGTACAACAACAATTTCCAGATCAATTCTGAACTATTGATATGCAAAGAATAGGACTTGACATAGTAATACACTGTAAAAAAATTCCCGTGAATTTTACGGGTGACCGTAATATATTTCTGAATGTAAATATTAACTGTACTAAACCGTAGTCTGATAACGGTTCAAACCTGTAATATATTCCTGACCAAAAATATTAACTGTAATAGACAGTATTTGATAATAGTTCAAACCTGTAGATATGAAAGTGTCCTTTAACCCTTTAAGGACAGGTGACAGTGGCCAAGGTACTGCCATGAGGTGCTGGTGGCAGTGTACATACCACTGGGGGATGGGCACATTTTCCCTAAAACTTGTAATTTCAGTTGGTAATCCTGTGATATAATGAATGATCCTAAATTTGTATCAATTTTGAATCGAAATGCTGAATGTCATACAGACATCCTGTGGAAATTTGGGGAATATTGCTCTATTATTCCCTTCTTAGAACAATTTTGTGAATAATCGAGAAATAATTCCTCCAGGCATCATGCTTCCTGAAAGGGTTAATGTGTATATACCATGAATTTTGTTAATGAGGCTGTATAACAATGTCTTCTGTAAGAGATACTTAATATACAAAAACTTTTTGTTGGCTACAATCATACATTCCTTAGAAACATATTGCCTTATAAATATCACTGATATCAATGATATTCTAACATAGGTCTGAGTCTTTCAACTCTGATGTTATAAGTGCAGACTATATATAACTGGAGTGCGCAACAGTATTAGACAGTACAAGGCTGTCTTTGATATGAAGGAATGAGGTCAATCCTACTTAGGTTTTAGAAATATCCTATGAGAGTGGTGTTTAATCCTCTGAATAAAATTAATGTCATTAACACTTGAGAATGAATTTGATTTAAATGACAGACACCTTGCAGGAGATTAATACATATCTAATACACATTTTGATGAAGTTAACTTCTGAACTTTAATCACTACTTTGATTTGTTGCTGAAATTGGAGTTATTCTTAGTGCATCTAATGTATCCATATTTACAGTTTTATACCGTAAATTGACTGTAGATTGGATGGTTTACAGGACTGAATACATTTACAGTTGAATACCGTTTTGTTACACCAAATATACGGTATTATAGAGGAAACCCATGAAAGTTTAGGGTCTGAGCTCGTATCCCATCGAGTTTGAATCACATAGTAATTCACAAGGCGAAGCCGCGTGAATTGCTATGTGATTCAAATGAGATGGGATCGAGCTCTGACCCTAAACTTGAATGGGTTTCTGAATTTATCTCACCCTTAATATTGACTAATGGGCTAACATTTGTGACATTATCCTCCATTGAATATATTTCCTAAATATCTAATGGGTGTTAGATACGAGTTTCCAATGTTAAGTCTATGGAGAAAAAATATCTGGGGTGAGATAAAGAGCTGTAGATAAGATCACAGAAATATACCGTCCACATTAACGGTAGTATCCTGTATATTTTACTGAAATTTTTTACAGTGTATATTGTATGGGAAACAAGCTACGGTAGAACCCTGGTTCCGGGACACCCCGCATAAAGGGGACAATTTGCTCAGAAGGGAAATTTTTCCCTCTATTAAGAGTTTATTTAACACCGCTGAAAGGGGCACCCCAGTTTAGGGGACAGTTTTTCGGTACAGAAATGCTTGAAAACCTCGCTTGAGGGGACAATTTGGAGGGAAATCTTATCCATTACACTCCAGGTTATCCTTGTTTATGGTATGTGTGTGGTGGTTAGACTGTTGTCGCAAAAATGCGACAACCACAGATAACAAGAGACAAAGCGTTCTCGGGCAGGCGGCAGCGGCCAGTGTTTGTTGTGTTCGTTTGAACGCTAATCACCATGTCTCTAGTGGCCCAAGGCGGGCCACAGTTAGTGGGATTTAGCACCATTGAGGTTCACACCCACTGAAACAGGTAAGAGGCCCTCTTACAGGTTAGCGGTAGGCAACGGAGGGGTGCTGGCGGTACTGGCGGTGGTGCTGGAGGGGCGGGGGGCGGGGGGGGGGGGGTGCTGCAGGCTATAATTAGCAGAACTAATGCTGAGTTCATGGGTGCTGTGATGCACTGCATCGGTAAGTGTCAATAGGCATAGAGCTGCTACAGCAGAGAAAGTCCATGTATTATTTATTTATCTTATACATTTGTGTATTTGTTGTATATTTATTCGATATTTATTTTCCATTTATTTGCATAGAATGTGTTATGTAATAAACGTTATATCTAATAACCGCTGTTTCCTTCGTTTGTTATGATATACTCTACTACATAAATTGGCAGACTGAAAAACCTCGCTTTAGTTTCAAGATACCGAACACCTTTGTATTTGAGCAGGCTTTTCTACTCTTTTAAACTCTTGATAACTTGAGGTATATTTTCTTACAAGTTTTAAGAAACTTTGATATCCCGGTTATAACTTCAGTCGTAGTCACCACGGCATTCTTAAAGAACCCACCTCATACTCCTGAGTATAATTCAAATGATTGACAATGATTTTCTGTCTCAGCTTGTAGCCTCAAAATATATACAATATATTTTGTTAGTTGTTGATTGCATTACAATATATATGGCTTGAAAACAACCTTTTGAAGTTTATTACAGATCTTGCGTTGGCATGTGGTATGGAGTTCAGGAGGAAATTTTCTCGAGTTTGAATTATTCAACTCTTTCAAAGGGCAATATTTTCTTAGATTTGGGGTTTATCGGATACATGTAATAGCCTACAGATAGAGAAATAAAACAAGGACCTGTAGAAAAATGAATGTACCGGTACCGGTACAGATTGTGAAGTAGACTTGATCTAAATTTAAAAAAAGAAACACCTTATTTCTATTCATAGGAGATAGAAAGTTAACTGTGACCCTCAACTAACTTCTCATAAATGTATATTACAGAGAATTAGAACCCTGGTTCTGGTTCTTTGGTATATTAACAATCCTCACCACTTCATACATGGTCATGGAGTCCTCTGGATTGAGACTGCACGATAGACTTCGTGGTGCTGACCGTTTTATGTGCTGCCACCTACTGTAGAAATCACACAATAAAGTCGGCTAAAACGACGTCTTGTGGTGATTTATGTCTACCTTAACGGTACTTTCGTATTTGTCATCAAGTGCAACTTATTTATTTATCTATTAGAATACTATATCTTCTTATAAATGTTCGTCCGGTGTATTGGCTATTTTAAATGTAGAATATCATAAACAGAGAAAAGATGAAGAAAGTGGTATTTGAAATACTAATATAATTCATCTGTGACTAACTCCGCATCACAAAACCAAACAGTGGTTGTGTTCAGTGTTGGATATGGTATTACGACAGCGTGTGGAATAATTCATTGTTTGCAAGAAACAACGGAACTTCACCTGTAAGTAGGGTACACCATTGTATCTGGGTTTCGATTCTGGCTGCATGAGCTGTGTGTTCACTAAGTTTAGTTGGAAGGATATGTTAGTAATCTCTAAAGTCGTCGCATGAATTGCTGCGTGAGCGGGTCGGGCCCGGGTGGTTGACGCGGGTGGTGGCGGGCTGCAGCCCGCGGGCTCCCGCCGCATCTCGGCCTCAGAGTCGGGCGAGATGTCAGGTGTACTCCACGGGTTATCCATCCATCCACATTTCCCATGGGATAGCCGTGTGTATTGTTATTGTGAAAGATATGCATTATGCTTTGTTGTAAGTCTGAATCTGGAGAGTAGACTGACATACAATATGCCCTGCCTTACAATATACGGTATTACTATTACCGGTATGAATTACGATCGCTATTGCCTGGGCCGACTAGTAGTAGTACTAGTAGGTCCTACTACCATTAAAACACCTCAGTTACTGTGTTGTATGAGGGAGCTGGTACGGTATCCACGTCTATCAATTCACAGTGCATACCAGTACATGTATATATATACACCGAACTCATTGTTTTAATAAAATATGTCTTAGTATTTGCCATATACATGCAGGCCCACCCGGTATACACTCACGAACAGAAAGGTACGATGACTTGTGACTCATTCTAAAATTGAATGGTGCCCGCCTCATATAAGAAGAAAAAAAAAATTTGAAAGGTGGGGAAGGGGGAGAGAAAGTCATAAAAGTAACATAACGGTCCAAGACCGACAGCTATCATGGTCTGATATCGTTTTCCCAAAGATTTAGAAATTCCAGGAAAGTAGGTACCCGTATAGATAGTTTGGAAATAAAATTACATCAACTGAGAACGGCCCAGGAATTTCATTTAACATTCTAATATAGTAATTGGATCCTGAATCTTTGAAATGGTGCAGTATGAATTATTTATAAGCGGGGTCTATCTTAAATATCTTAAAAAATATATAATTGTGTAAATTGGAAGGGGTGGGTGACGCATTAGCAATCTCATTTTCTCTTGCCTTACGGGTATATCATGAATTATTTTGTGTCGAGGAAAATTTTACATGATTCAATTAACTGTAAATGGTAAATAAAGATAATTCAATTTTTACAAACGTGGTAGCCCTTCAAGAATCACACATATAATGTATGTACATATGGGATAAATATATGTTTACCATCAGTTATATTATAAGTATAAAGTATGCCTACCTGAGAAATGTGTTTGTACCCATTGTTTTCCATCTATTCATTTTTGATCTTGTTATGTTCTAAGTAGCTGGGCAATATCAAGTTGATTAACGTAATTTATTTAGCCCATGCCATTTGATTGTCGATAAGTCTCAACAAAGCTACCTTTCTTATTCAGTGCAGCTTTATACTTTGACCGTGGCACTTGCTGATCAACCTATAGTTGGTAGCTCGTAGAATACCGGTAGCAGTCATAGTGGTCATAGGGTTCTTTTGTGATGAATTATAATCGGCTTACACCAACAGTCATTCGCTGCACTTGTGTTGACTCAGTGAAATTCCTCACGCTATTACAGTGTTAAGTGGAGCGTTTGTTTAAAGGCGAGAGCATATATATTACTTCCAACGAGACCTATTAAGTGGTAGCTACATCAATATATATATCGCGCCCAAGTAGTAATATATATAAATTGAAATTTATTGTGTATGTTCTACTTTAAGAATATCTCGTTATGGCTATACTTTCTGATATGGCAAAGTAACTTATTGCATCTTACTATCGAGAAAAAAATCTCTTATGAATAATTATTTAACATATTTGTTAGTGCAGTAAATGAATAGCCGAGTATAACAGACCATTGGATCAGTGAGAATCTGGAATAAAGTACAAATTCGACCAAGATGCGCGATCTAAGATCTAAGCCGATTCGTTGACTCCCGATATCGGTATGAATCGTGTCAGCATGTCTGGATGGGTCACTGTGGTGAAAGAGCTCTCAGTGAGCGATAATAGGGCTCCACACACAGGGATAGTGATCTTTCAAGATTTAGTACGATCCAGCAAGATGCAGCCAGATGCTGCAAGACACAGCCTGACCTTGCCAGGCAAACAATATTGTGCCGTTGCCAGTACTTTATATGCATAGCAGCACACATAGTCATATCTGCTTGTGCCGATGATAATTGATAGGTCCCTCGCACCCCACCCCAACCCCCTCCCCAACCGTAACCAATACACTACCACACGATATATTGGTCATACGATGCTAAACCTGTTTAAACACAACTAACGCATATCAAAATACAACACTTTATAAAATGGTTGGAACAAGGCGTCCTCGCGACCAACGAGTAGGTGACTGTCTGAAAAAAAGATAGAGAAGAGAAAAAGAAAGAGAAAATATTCTCTACGAAATTATACCCATAATTGCGACGAATTTATGGTATATTCTACTTTTCTCTCTCTCCATAGAAAAAGGAAAAAAAAGGAAAACCTTTTAGAAACGGTATCATTATAGTTGCAATTAATTTCTGTATCATACATGTAATATTTAATAAATTGCTTTCCCCTTATTGTAATACCTTTCACAATGACCGGGAATTTGTACAGGAGGCCCATTCCTAGAGAATCTACCGGAATAAGAGAGAGGCATGTCTAGTTCAAACCTTGAAAATTTACCGGAGTAAAGAGAGAGGCATGTCTAGTTCAAACTGCCGGTATTGAGCGCCTCCCTTGACCATCTTTCAGCAGCAATAATGGTAGCGGATGCTTTAGCATCTTGATTGTGAGGCCCAGACAAAACCCAACTCTCAGCACGCGTACATGCACCATAATTTCAGTCACGGATTTGAGGGAATGGAATCTGCTTGCAGAATTTAGATGACGGAGATATTGGTTGTTTTTGAAGAGTGAGTAACTCAATTTAGCATCAAGGGGCTCTGCATAGACCTATCACAACAGTCTGCAGTTTTAAATTCATCTATGGTAATTATCCGCATAAAATAATGTTATTTGAAAGACATTACCATTTAGTATGCTCTCTCAAAACCTCAAAGCACCGAGTATTTATGGTTTATGAATTTGGTATGAATCACGATTTGTGCATAAAATGGCACAAGTTAGAAGCTATTGATACTTCCATTCCAAATGGGAGAGTGCGGTACTCGTGAACATAACATTGTCATAGAGGATACCACAATCTGCGCCAGTTCTAATCTTCAGTACTCATATCTGCAGTAGTGAAGGTGGGTTCACTTCCTGGTCAGCACCATACATCATCAGATAATCATCAGTAATCCCATACAAGTCGACCCACCGAGTAATACAGGCAGACTACTGGGAAGTCCCATGCAGGGTTCCTGCACCTACTTCTTACCTAATTGTAGGGTTGGACTGCAGATACCATCGGAATACAGTGTGTTGTCTATCCTACTACCACGACTACTATTGCAATATCTCTGAGTGTGAGACCGCGCTCAATAAAACACTGATTCCTCAACTAAAAGTATCCTAAA
This sequence comes from Alentia gelatinosa, assembly GCA_950022655.1. Classification (NCBI taxonomy): domain Eukaryota; kingdom Metazoa; phylum Annelida; class Polychaeta; order Phyllodocida; family Polynoidae; genus Alentia; species Alentia gelatinosa. The sequence continues at coordinate 47,910,218 of OX465585.1, forward strand.
AGTCAAGAGTTATGGCAGGTCGTGACGTTGTTTTACAACATACACACTTGCTGGAAGTTAGATACCAATAGTCGCGACGCTGGCTAAAGGGTGCTGACTGATTTGACCACTTAGAGGTGGTCCTATTGCAGTCTCTGTGAAGACTTCTGAAAAAAGTGTCCAGCATAGTTCATATTGCACACTTTGGCGGTGCACGTAGTATTTCTAGGTATAGCCGTTAGCACGCTCTCCATAACTAGACTGTGAGGGTCTGGTCACGGACTGCTCCAATTTTCTCATTCCCCTGACAGGCAGACTCCACATTCACAAGTAAGATCAATCACCATGTCGCCTGCGGTGTTTATCGGGTGTTAGATTGACGAGCCCAAGGTCACGTCGGGTGCGCGAGAAATTGTCGTCTTCCAGAAATTGTCGTCTGCTTATTGGACGGGCGTCCAGGAAGCGTCCTGGAAGCGTCCGACAAAAACGAGAACGCGGGTCTAGAGGTAAACCGGTTAAAAAGAGAGCTGGTTGTTAGACATTTACGACCTTGATCTAACTAAAGATACCGAGTGCCATTATTTCAATGGAACAGTATTCTTAAAAAAAAAGATAATGAAATATAAAGAGATCAAAGGAGCTGCAATGTAATTTACTGTGCAGCTACTGTTCAAAGGACTAGATATAGAAAAGTTGTTTCTTCATGCAGGATCTCACTTGCAGCCTCGTATTTCAGACACGGATTAAGAAAGCTTTCCACGTTTATATGCATATACTCGGAGATTTGAGACAACATAGAGCTCATAAATACATTACATGCACTGACGGATATTCTGCTTTATGATCACGCGAATGGCCGATAAGATGTGTATTTTAATGGATTTTTCTGCAACACCTTTTTTGCTTTTCCATTATGAATGTGAAATCGAAATGAAATTGAATTTGAAGTAAATAAAAAAAATTGATATGAAATCATTACACGAAATAAAACCGGTGCCATATAAATTTGTATAATTTTTATTTATATTATCTATTTATTCAGTGGTACAGGACGTCTGTTATGTTAGAATGGGTCCTGGGCATGCTGTAGTCGGCTTACATGGAACCACGACTCTCTAAATAGACGTTCTCATTGTGGCAGCCACACCCATCGTCTGTGTGAAATGTCATCAGTTTTAGATTTGTAAAAAATGAACACAAAAGTACTCGAATGAATGCATTCACTGAATCTTCCCATTATTAGAAACCTAGTGTGTGGATAACTGGTGGCGTTAACCTTTACAAAATGTCTCCATTAGTGTGTACCATTTGTCGCTATCTAGGAGGCTTACAATGGAAATGCCCAAAGAAACCTTACCAAAACCTGTCTGGAACAGGTATATATTATGCTAGGAATGAAATTTACATATTATATTCATATTGTATACAGTAAATACATTTGAAAAAAATCTATCATTGAATTTTATCTGTATTAACAGAGGCATATACCTCAGTTACCATTAGTAAAATTCATATATATGAGAAATTGGGAAGTAAAAGTGCTCTTCGTTACCAGTATAGTGAAAGGAGGAAATGCACTATATGCTAACAGTTATCCTGGTATATTTCTTACCCATCGGTTAAGAAGGCCCCATTGAAAATATATTGGGCCACAGTAAACCACTACCCATTGTTTATTAGTGTAAGGATTTTCCAAACCTATTATCGAAATTCTAGAAATAGAAATTATTAATGACCATGGGTATGAATTACAATAGTCGAGGTTGACAGCGTAATACACTTGCTATTGTTTGTGTATTACTACATCGGTCTAATTGAACGGATTGGACTTCAACTACCCAAACAAACAAACAAAAAATTATAAATGTGAACTGCTCATGGTTTAAAGCTGCCCGTGGGAAAAAATATTTATTATTGTCTTTGTATTCAATACAAGACGGCTAGCAGGGCACCCCATTCATGTGACCACCTCGTATCTGGGACCGATTAACTTGGAAAAGAATACTTTTTTTTACCACAGAATTCCATTCTAATCCTATCAATGTGGCAATGGTATGTTCAGGGGAGTTTAACTGTCAGCGAAACATCTTTGATGACATAGAAACACCTGTTGGAGTTGTGCAGCTGAATGAGTGTCAGATTTGATCTCACTTTGAGTGTCTACCCCGTCCCCTCCAGTCTCTTGCTGCCACCGCTCCTTGCCGAACGCTGAACAATCACTCAATTCCTACTGAGCCGGAGCACCTTTGGCCCTACGAGTCCTGCCCTTATTACAGTTTCAGTGCAGAGACTGACAACCAACGCAATTTCCAACTTCACTGACATATAGAGTCGTGCGCTTCTCCCTCTACGAAAGAATCTATTTGGACATGTTTTTGTATTGTACCCTGTTAACCAATGTACCCTGCAGTGCGGCATACAGAGCTCTACTTTGTTCCTTCTTCTTCTCTCGCCCATATCGCTTTGGAGTGGTCATCCCAGGCTGAACATATCTGTTTTGTCGTTTGTTGTAGAGTCGATCGGAGTACCTCGTGCAGGGGAACCGTCCGCTAGTCTGCAGTCAGCATGGAAGGCTCCAAACGATCGTCAGTCGCCCTGCCTCTCGGTGAGTCTTCTTACGGTATGAATAAGAAACGACCTGTGGCGCCATCGTGGAGACGCCGAGTAGAATGGACTGGTGACTCCCCAGATGAATGGTACCGCGCAAATTGAATGTCTGCAGAATGAAATTATACCACTCTGACATGATATCGTACATATTGAGGATCATATACTACAGAGATGCCAGTTTTTCTCTGTTCATAGGAAATCCTTGTTTACATTTTCACTTTATACAATTTTTTTTCTTGTGTAGAACAAAGAGAAAAGAAATTGGGTTTCATTCACACCTAGAAACAGCGGTCCAATCCTTCCCACACACCCCAGTGTCACTCAATGACCAACAACGATGTGTTTTCCATATTTTCTCAGTCTCTCTGAGGCAGTAAATATTTCCTATTTATCTCATGACCTCAACTGATATCCCTGATACGTTAAAAGAACCGTAGGCCATGAACATTACAGAACCATATTGACACCAATGCAAAAACAAGCATTTACCAGAAATTGAGTACCTCCTATGTTAATACATGAAATTCCAGTCACTTTCATTCTTATAGAAAGGAACCTCTGATCTGTCAAAGCTCGTTACTCGCGGTACCAACTGAAACAGCTCAGTTGTGAGCAGTTCTGTGTGGTTTTGGTGATATTACCTGCTGTATTGTCAATTATGTATTTCAAAGAAAATGCATTACCTTCGATAAGCCGCAAATATCGTATGATAAAAGAATCACGTGACAAAGAGCTTTATCATTCACCTTGAACAATGCTTTGTTCGGCCTCAGTATTTATCACAGGAGACCTTGACACATATTTACCACCCACCTTTCTACATATGACCTTGAAAGGATGAGTTGTATGAGTTGATTCCATATAATTTGTTCGTATTTAAGTAGTTGATATGGATAGAACAGGATGGGGAAGCGGATGTTCTCTGGAGAACGTCTACCTTTGGGTTGAGCAATTTTTGTTGCATGCAAATGTCTGTGCTTGGAGATTTCATGCGGGTGGTTTTCTTATCTGACACGTGCAGAATTACAATGTATCTAATGGCTGAAGCCTTAGGTAAGACGTGTCTCAAGTCTTTGATTATGACCATTCATTCAATTAAACATTTAGCAGCAGGAAAATATCTTAAGACATTGCCATGCTACGGGAGATCAATGCCTTAAGGCATTTTTCAGTGTTATATAATGATTAATTAAAAAAAGAAGAAGTTTTTTTTCAATAAATACTCGTTATATTTTCATGATGTGGGGTCACATTATATTGCAAAATAGAATGCTTTTAAAGCTACCATAGGTACGTTGCTACCATAGATACATTGATATAGTATAAATACCTTGCAAAACATCAAAATTTATGATGCTGCCTGCCGTAGGATATGTGTATAATACTTATAACACTGGGGATCTATCGTGTACTTTATGCTCTGGGAAAGGTGTGCGGCCTTTGAATAAACTAAATCCGGATAAAATACAATATGTAATGTTCCAGTATGTCAGACACATCACCTTCGTTAAATGTCCTCTTCAGCGGCCTGCTGTACCCAAGGTTAACGTGTAGGGATGGAGTAGGATGTGTTAGGATACAGGGACTGAGGCCAGTCTAGCATTCGGTAAGACGCTGCGTTCCAAGTTGGAAGGTTTTAAACAAATTCAGAATACGCTAGTAGTGACTGCTTCTACTACCACTACCATCGCTTGAATTTCGTTATTCAAGGATGCTAATTTCTAAGACAGAGTACCGTTTACTAAAGGGAACATTGTCACGGCACCATCCTCTTACAAGAATCACTTTTTGGCAGCTTCGACAGAGGCTAATGGAGCTCTTAACTTGTGGTAACTTTATTAGGAAACATTAGAACGTTACAGTTGTTGGACCACCCAAGCCTCCATTTGAGATGGCACTTTAGATTTCTTTTTTTTTCCGGAAGAATTAAAGTCGGTCTTTTAGTAATTAAATTATGTAGGGAGTAATACTGACTATCGGAAGAGAATAATTCGATGCTTTCCCTCATATCAAGTATAAATACAACAATGACCAAGCAATAGGTAGAGACCGGACCTAAATAAGTGCTTGTCACTGGTTTGCGCTATTTAGTGAAGTTTAGGGGCCGTCTTTCTGAAGTGGTGCCAGACGACATTTGTCACCCAACAGAGGCAGCTATGGGATGCAGTGTGCTCCGTAGCCGTTGAGAATATGGCATGAGTCTTCGTTGTGGAGTAATCTCACGAGGCAAAGGCGAGTGAGATTACGTAGCAAACCAAGATAGATGACGTATTTTCATTGGCTATGGATCAAGTGCTGTTCAGATTTTTAACTCACTCCTAACACTTATTGGCAAATATTTGTGACATCATCACTCATTGAGTATTTTTTTAGTCATATTCTGGTGATATCGAATATTCGACATAAGATAAGATATCTCAGTGTTTTGTCCGGGGAATTGGTGTCACTTGTACCACTGGACTGCCAATATATATTTGATTTCTTTATGATGTCATATCTAGTTATGAAACTACGGCATGTATTTGTGTTCTGTGCGCAGACTGTCAATCCTAATGTTCTATAATTTAGTCGGTTGCGCTTAACTGGAAGTATTAGCCTACATGTGAGTAATGTCTAATGGCCATCGGTTGAGCAATAAAATCTCGTTGGTGATTCGCGTACGAAGAATGAATAAGAAAGAAACGGTTGAGTCTTACGTGTATCCGTTCGCCATCGAGTTTGGAGTGCGGTGGTGATAGCCGAGTGAATATAACGAGGGGACTTAACCAGAAAAAACCCATGGTCCTGTTCACTTGAGCATGCCTCTAAAGTAGTTCCACTGGTGTGACACGAGCATTGCAATGTTTTATTACCATGGGTATGTTACACTAATGCGATGGAATCGTCTCAATGCTTGTGGGGGCATTTGCCTACATGTGTACGTCTTCATTGTTAATATCTAGTAAATATGATACAACTATACATACAATAGAACTTAAATTATTTCTGCTTTTTGATGGAAGTGTGATATACACGAAGTACATTGTAGTTGGACCTGCCATAATTATATAGGCCTATTTGCTGTTGCTTATGGATTGAAGTTTATACCAACCTAGCTATATTCCCAACACCAAACTAGATCCACATTCACAGCTATAGCCAGCCATCTTTACAGCTTGTTTTGTTATCACACCTCCTGAAACCTTGCAACTGAGTGGAAGCTGCAAAGCGTGCCTACTATGACTGTAGTAGAACCCATGAGCAGTGATAGGGCTGCCTGGAATAGAATAGAAATAAGGTTGGGTTTTTTTAAATAGAAATACATCTTTATTGGCTTTCGATGATCCCATCGGGCCAGTGGGGCCAGGGCTTCAGACTAAAGACACTGGGCCTCTACACCCTACCAATGTCACAGAGTTGGCACGCAGATAGTGAAGTGATAGTTTTTGTAGCAGGCTGAAAGTATATGACCTCTCCTAATGTAGACCGTGTATGTGAGCGTGTGGCCCGAGCTTAATAAAACAGCTCCATACCTCGGATGGCCACACATCATGAATTCTGTTGGGGTTTTACTATTAAAACATTGCAAACGATACAAGATCTTTTGATGTTATCTTTCTCTTTTGTGCAGAAGTGCGACAAGGTAATCCTTCGTTCCTACAGTTGTTATCCTGATTTTAACCCTGGTTCAAATATCAACCAGGTGCAAATTATAGAGCAGAGATTCTCCAAATCGTAACTCTATGCAGGTGCTCCTATTTGTATTTTCCCTAATCATGGACCAATCACAAAACATCACCCTAACACACGCTGATGCAATTATCATGTGATTTTTTTCCATCTGTGATTGATCTCATTATCCCTCGAAACGCAAAGGAAACACGACCTCCAACAGCAGAAGAGTTACTTGACATTTTCAACTGCCATCCAGCTTTTACTGATGTAAATATTGTCATTATCAGCATGGAGAGCTATTGCAGTGATGTAAGAATGTAAAGGTGTACATGAGAAGTCTGGAGAAGGAAAGATGACTGAAAAGTGATGTGGCTTGTACTGGGACATGTTTCACTAGTTTCGTGACATGTCTAGATGGCGTCTAGATGGTGTGTATGGTTACATAGGAACTAGACATTAGACTTCGTTTTGTCTGTTCTTGCTTGCACTGTTGGTGCCGCTTTTCATGTCTGTCTCACACTTTTATCACAAAACTAGTGAAACAGGTTCATGATGTGTAGATTTGTCTAATTCTTATGTTTGGGGTCTGTCTTTTCCTAAGGGCAGCTACTTGTGTTGTCACGAAATTAGACAACCCCAATGTCTGTATGGTGTCACAGACATGTCACAAAACTAGTGAAACAGGTCCTAGATCCTAACTATAACAGATGCTACCTTGAAATGCGGAAATGTTCATTCTCAACTATTTCCGGAACCATAGAGAATCACCGGTTATGACATCATGGGCGTTATACCTATGTTACTCACTGGGTAACAATGTCAACTAGTTTGTAACATTACGCTACACCACACGAGAGGCTTGGTAATCCATATAAGGGTGAGAAAAAGAAAGTCATCAATGTTTCGCGCAAAATAGGCTCATCATGCCGCATTTTTCTTTTTTCTAAGAGATAGATTAGAATACAAGGATGTACGTGCATCTGGACAAAGAGGGAATATTTACCCAGTGTGTCATCAAGATGACTGGGGAAACCCCAGTACTTGAAGTAATTCTCCTTGTATATCCAGCTTTGTTAACCATTAGAACGCTAGTACCAGACCCAGGTTGTTACCAGTAATAAACCGTATATATATCTTTTTCAATTTGAAATGGATAAACAAAGATGTTCGGCTATTAAAGCAAGTCACCTGCAAAGCAGTGAACTGTTGGGGCCTTGTTTCGATTCTACTAGCCCCAGACACTACATATGTGTACTTAGTACTGCCAAGCCCACAATGCCAACAAGAAAATAACATGTAACCAGAATTGGCAATCTTCCAGAATATATTCCAAGGCATGAAGTAGACAGGAAACCGAGTCTCTTTGTATTTAAGGCTCTGAATGTATATAGAAGCTGAAGACGTGGTTACTTTTGGTAGTTTTATCTATTGCTGCCTACCGTTTGGATACATTATTGTCATTTTCCCATCAAATACAATGGATCCCCATGACCTAGACTCAATATATTACGCCAGGACGATCTATCGATTCTATTCAGGTAAATGTATAGTAAATGTTAATGTAAAGACGATAATCAAACTCTAATCAAATCTAATTTCCTTGCACATTTCACGTTCCATGTGGAGAGTTCACTCAGTTGTTAAAACAAGTCAAAGATTTCTTACCTTCGTAAATGTGTAGGGGTAGGATATCTACCTGAATTCATCTCATAGTTGTTATAACCGTCCCTGTGGCGTTAAATCAGTGAGAATCCTCGGCCTTCATATAGTCTCTATATATCCCAAGGGTCCCCTGGGACGTGACACAAAACAACAATAAAACGTAGTTCAAGGTAATAACATTGATAACTTGAGACTTTTTTTTGTGTGTTTAACAAAAAGAGAATAAAGTGGGCCTCATTTACACCAATGAACGGTGGATAAAACCTCCCGACACACCCCAGCCCCTTACATGACAAATGACGATGTGTTTCCATGATTTCTCAGTTTCTCTGAGGCAGAAATATCTACAAAAGAAATCACTCAAACTAACACCCCTGTCTTAAAAAGTTTCGGCAGGGTGAAACTTTCCAATACTGTACTTGTTTTAGAGCTTTCATATTGAAATAAAAAGGGATGGGATTCATTCCTTCTGTGTTCGAGCAATGATGATTAAATCAACTTTTTGCACAGATTGTCAAATTAAGAAGTCAAGTCACTGCTCCAAATTAATCTAAACATGAGTGCCATAATTAGCAACATTAATTAAATTATCTTGGAACATTTAAATTTTGTAATGTGGATGGCTTTTGGATTTACCTTAGTTAGTGCAGTAAGATGATGAGCTCTACATTCATAATGTGCACACGGTATCATCATCTTATGTCATGGTATCATCTGGACCTTTGTAGGGTATGTTGTGTGTGAACTTTCATTAACACAGGTAGTCAAGTTTGAACAACATTTTATTACCCACCCAATAGAAAGTGTCCATAGCAAACCTATTGCAGATCTGTATGGACCTGGCGCATACGGATATCTGTTGTATGCTCCAGGTTGCGATAAAGCGCGCATAGGGAAAAATAGTTTGTACGGAAAGATAGTGCAGAACTAAAGCGAACCAATATCGGTATGCCACATGTCGCGAAAAGTTATATAATAAAAACAATGTAGACTAGTTTAAGTAAAAGCTGTCATATACTCCTCGGAGTTGAGCGCTGGAAATATCCTCGCAACCGCCCCTCGGACCATACGACCGCTTCTATCTGAAACCAGTCAATATTAGGTATTTATGCTATAATTCACGGCTATTAATAATAATAAGGCTGCAGTTCATGCACGGAACAGACTACAACATTTTACATCGAGATTGGATGACACGTCTTAGAAATGATAACGATTATGACACTATTTTATTCTGAACCACTACTTTTTTTAGACTGCTCCTACTGTACAGATCGAGATCTAGCCTTGTCCGATAACTAGAACCACGATTATATTAAAATTTTACCAAATGTATACTTTACACCCATTTACTCGACGTTCTTTAGTGTTCTGAGGAGTAAGATCCGATCCCATCGTTGTATGTGGAAATGTAGACGAGGCGTGTATAGAGTCCCGTGTACAAAAAAAATCTTTAGAAATCAAAGAAAAATCAAACCCAAATCCCTGACAACCAGTGATTTTTTAAGGAGAATTTCGGAAATCCCATCGTTTCATGTGGTTTGAACTCGCCGGAGATTGCAGGTGTTTGACGAGTTGACACTTGACACCTCATACTGTAATGGGCAGTTACCACAACCAGGCACTGTATTCGAGGTCACAAGATTAGCATGCTGCAGGTCGCCGTAGGCAGTCGCCATGTTTGTTCAGCTGATCGTTTTTGTCCTTGAACCAGTGACCTCAGAGTTATTGGATTCGGTCCAGTCTTTGTTAGATGCGCATGCGCATTATAAGCTAGGAACTGTGTCGCAGCGCCATCAAGGTACAAACCCATCATGTTGCTCTTCATGATCCTGTCAGCTCTGCTAATAGAAACTAGTTTCCACAAGTTTCGTAAATATCAAGCTTTTTTTGTTTTTTTTTAAAATTTATTTATTTTTTATACAACACACCAGTTCTGCCACGGCGGACAGTTCTTCCACTGGGGTCTTGCAACAGTACAATTGATACATACAATACACGATGCCAATGAAGTATCAACAAATTCTAGATTCAGTCGGGTCTCAGTTCTTAAACTAGTCTGCAGGTTATGCAGGTAATTGGATGATACATAATAAAGGTAATGGTGATGAAATTAGCTTAAGGTTACCATTAATAATACAATGTATATTGCTTTGTGCTATCCCATATAATGACCAGCGTTGTACTTGAAATATAAAACATCATTATGAAATGGGTGACATACAGTTATAAAGGTTTAAGTTACATCGCTGTCTTCGTAAACTTGATTCAAAAATGTGAGTGTTTAAATAAAGTGTAGTGTTCAACAACAACAAAAACTATGAAAGCAAAGAAGAAAAAAAAACGAACCCCTAAAACAAACAAACTATGAAAGCAGGTGAGAGAAACCAGTAATTAGCCATTGTTTTACCCACGTTTGACCATAGATGAAATGCTGTCATTCATAACGGTTCAATAACTAGAGGCACTTTGTTATTAAAGGAAACACTGGTATTAAATGATCAACTCTTTTGAGTAGCGTTCTGCCGTAATGCTATCGTTTTCACATCAGTCTCTTCCCCGATTTAGTTTGGGCTGACACCAATCGACTACACTCCGGAGACCCCTGCAGTCCATGTCTATCGGATGTGGGAAGTTAAAGATCTCACCTCAGTTAGTGTATAGGGGCAGGATCTAGTCTGAATTCATCTCTTAGACATGGACACGGCTTCTGTGGCATAAATTCAGTGACAGAGGCCGAATCTTGAGAGAGTCACTATATACTCTCAGGGTTTCCCTAGGACGTCAAACAAACCAACAAAGCAAACAAACCAAACCATGCTGGTGCCACCACTTAGTGGTAGTATATTTTATATATGCCTCCAGGGAGAATAGAGTTTGGTACACTTTATCACTGTACCAGTACCACAGCCCCCTATCTTCCCCTGGGATAGAGACAGGTGCTAGACAGATGGTGGTGACAGATGACAGACGTGTCATAACCCTAGTCCTGTGTATGTTTCGCAGACTATATTTCACCTAAGAATATTTCTATATTCCACTTAGGGGCATGTCAAATTTCATATCACGTGGGGATAAAATCTGATCTATGACTCATACTATGGGATGAGGGTAGCACGGGTGGCATATAGCGCATTGGCCATCCCGATCTAGGACACAGTTCGCCGCACTCTCCTCCCAGATCTTGCGCGGCGCTAGCGCTTGCTTAATCTCTGCCTCAACCCAACGCTGGTTCCCTGGGTATATACTTAGGACAGGGAGAACCAGCTAAAATTTCAGATTCAAAACAAGGGAACTGTCAAAAGTTATGGAACTCAAACAATTCATATATTATGAGTTGTGAAATATATGACCTTTACAGACAATGCAGCTGTTTCTTTTTCAGGTATAAACCATTTTAAGATGTGAATCCAATGTGGCTTAGACTGCCCCTTTGAATGAACACATGTGTTATGTTGACAAACAAAATCCTGCAACACATGAGGTGCTTTCTACTGGAGAGAGTAATCCCCAAGACTATGTCTGGTTTGACATAAGAAATAATAGATATTAGTGTATAATATTTACTATATGATATGTGCATCTCTATTTATAAGTAAACCACAAAATAATCCCCAGAGTGCTAAGAATTTAGGATATTTTAACAACTGGCGTATGGGCCAGATTTGGGCCCAAACAGGCAGGTTGGGGCAGAGATATAAGCGGCCACAGAAAGTAGAGCGCAAGACCTCTGCTGGGAGAGTGAGTTCACTAACATTAAAATCACGTTCGCTACCATTTCAGATACATACACAACGTTCACTGGTTTCAGACACAAACGGTCATATACTCCGATGAGATGATGCGTAGTTATATCCGAGCGTATGTGAGGATATTATGTAGGGTCAACTCCTAAGAGCATACAACCGCTTTTATCTGAAACCAGTTTGTATTTACCATCCACCTTTATCCAACTGGTGGCCTACCGATTTTTAGTTCGCTCTACTAGTGTACTAATTGTTCCATACCATATACGCACCATTTTTATGCGCTGTTTTTTGCAGCCCAGACCATGCATCAGTAAACTTGCAACAATGTAAACCATATACATATTTGTTGGGTATGTCCCTACAGAGTTCCTATAGGTTTACTATGGACGCTGTATAGTAATAAGTCAACCCGGTGACACTATTATGTTACAATTCACCCAGTCCCAGGGGGTTTGTGGAGAGACGTTGATCGGCGATGTTTTGTGTCCATAAGGTGGACCCTAGCAAATATTCCTGAAGAGTCATTAAGCGTCGTCAAGCTTCATGTTGTCTCATGAAGCTTCATTAAGTCTTGTCAAGCTTAGCAAAACCTTGTGAAAGCTCGCAAAAATTCTTCGTCAAGCCTCGTCAGGCTTCATGTAACTTCATGAAGCTCCATCCAGCTTCTTTCAAGCCTCGGGAAGATTCATGCATGTTTGTCAAGCCTCACCAAGCCGTGTAAAGCCTCCCCAAGCATGGTAAAGCCTCTTGAAATCTCGGAAAGCTTTTTGCTGCTTCGTGAAGCCTCCTCAACCTTTATAAAACTTGGTGAAGCCTCATTAAGCTTTGGTAAACTTCTTGAGGCCTCGTCAAACATTGTGATATCCCCTGAAGCGTCGACAGGCATCACCAAGCCCAGTAAGGCTTGATGAAGCGTCATCAAGCTTGGTGAGACCTCCTCAGTCATAAAGATGGTGAGTCATAATAATCCCAACCTGGTTGTTGCTATAGTGTAATGCAACTTAAACCGAAGCACAGCCCTTGATAAATGACTATTTTCCTTTTCTGATTTCTGAGGGGATGACAATTCTAAACTGTCACCCATTCCGCAGTTGCTGGGTCCGAATGCAGTTCGGGTATAGTCACATCCTAATTTGATTGTACTATGTCACTTTTCATCTATTTAGATAAAAGAAAATGTATAGCTGTACAACGAAGCAATGGCAAAATATTCAATTTTGACCTCAGGAAGATCAAAGGAATACATCCTATAGCAGTAAAAGTGATCAGAACAAGAACAAGCGTATATTGAGCAGGATAAAATGTATCACATCAAAGAAGTTTTTCTTAGAAAGCGTTCTGCAGGGAACACTTACAACACAGATGCTTTAATTTATTTTTAAGTGATTGATAAATACAATTCCTGTGAAAAGAAATCTTTTGTGCAAAATGAAATTGGCGTGCGTCTGGGGTGGTGCCTCTGTTGGTTACAGCCACATGAAAGCATCACGCTTGCGGCGTACCTCCGCTTGGAGAGCATTGAATATCAGGTGCGCAGCGAATCAAAGGCGACATTACATCACGATGTCGCTGATGGGGCGTTCACTGTGCGGACCATCGATTGTCGTCTGGCGAGCTTTCAGAGCGCACAGTGGTGGGCGGGAGGCCTCGTATATGAAGTAAGGGAAAGGCTCCATGTCCGCCGGCCAGCCCATCGACTCCCCCTACTTCCTTGTCCGTGTTGACAGGAAATACAGAAACTTCCACCCCCGGCTAACGGCACTCCTTAGGCTTAGACAGGGACGGCTGTTTTCTATTTTGCCAAGAAAATCCTTGTTTTTATTCCCGTTTTATGGCATAATTTCTATTGTATTAAACAAAGATAGTATAAATTGAGCCTCTTTCCGGCCAATGAAACAGTGGTTTGAACCTCTCCACAACCATCAGCCCCATTCCATTGCCAACATTGATGTGTTTATCATGTTTTCGCAGTCTCTCTGAGGCAGTAAAGTCCATATGAAAAAAGAGAGTAGGAACAAAGTGATAAGTGGTGGGAATCGCTCGATGGCTTGACTTGATATTGATCCATTATGCGAGTTAAGGTATTGATGAGATGAAAAGTATTCCAGGCTTTCAAAATTATGATCAATTTGAAATTGATCCCCAAGGAATTTCAAGTAGACCCTTCATTAGAGATGGAATCCTTGTTCTAATTTCCAGTTTATGAAGGACACCCCGGACACCCCGCGTAAGCGCTCACACCCTGCGTAAGTGGGTCTGCTCAATATGCTGATCACAGCACTGAAATTTTTCACTCACATGTACAAATATCTATTATACGGAAACAGGGTTACTGTGTCTGTACGTGATAAATACGCGGTAAAATTGACGATAAAACAAACCGATGCCGAACATAACCGATGGAACATAACCTAATCCCATTCCTTGAACTAAATATAAACACCTGCTGTATCTGAACGAAAGAGTACTAAAGCTTTTGATTATTCTGAAAATATACATAAAATTCATGCTCGTACAGCATAAGAGACCACATGTGTTACTGCATCTGTACGCTAAATTGAATTGAACAAAAAAGAAAATGAATTGAAGCTGAGTCGGAACAAAAACGTCGTGGGAAATGATGTTGGACGGTGAGCAATTTGAATGAGATACAGCGGCTATGAAAAGAAAAGCGCCATTATACTGAAGGTTGATTGATTAGAGATGATTGAAAGGCCCTCCCTGTCTGGCCGCAGTCCCAATGGGGATGAGTTGTGCAGTGGAACAATTCAGAAGCCTCGCAGGAGAAGCAACAGTTTCACTAGCTTCGAAATTAGAACAACATACAAATAGGACACGTGTCTCAAAACAAAAAGGATTTACTCTTACGTATTTGTGTGAATGCGCTTATCTGTATCAGTCAGTTAACAATTGCCTCGCATACACTGCATGCCATTCATAATCGTGTATCGGTGAATATTAAGATGGGATAGGGAGTTAGCTAAGTGGTTAAGAGCACTGGACTTGTAAGACTATCTGAGTCGAGTCCCACAGTAGCCACCTTTCCCTTCATCCCTAAGTATGATAGATCTACTGCTATCTCAAAGGCCAATCCTTCTCATACCATGTATATATGGTGTGGTAAGTGCTCTCACCTCGGTAAATATGCAGGGATGAGATTTCTACCTGTGTTCATCACCTTTGTAGTGTAAAATAATCCCGAGCAAGTCTGGAAAGGCCTATTATGGTTGACTGGACGTTAAATCAAACAAACAAATAAAAAGTATACTGAGACAGTTAAGCCTATCTATGAGCCAGCAACATCAGCCAGCAATCAGATCATCAGAATGAACCAGAACAACTGATGTACTTACACAATCACCCGACTGAGATCAGAGGGAGCCGCGGTGGGCCGAGCCAAGCCAAGCTGCAGGTAGAGTTGGTTATATCCCACATGTCAGTAATGACTGACAGCTGTCACTGATTGGCACTGACTCGAAGAGTTTATCAGCTAGAATCTGACCGGAGAATATCGACATGTGAATGTCTTAAAGGCTTTCCATGGCTGTAGATCTCCAAAGTCGATATAATCCACAGGAGATGAGAGACTCCTTCATGGATGCGAGATCAATCACCATGGAACTCCCTGTTAGAAGATTTACGTCACTGTGACGTCATTATGTGCTGACGTCATATGCGGGTCATGACCTTTCCAAATGCCATAGCTACATGGGACTTTGGTGATTATAAGAGCTTTCATATGTATATGGATTTCGTTTAGAATGGGGAGGATATATAATGATATCGTATTTAATACTCTTGTAGGCAATAAGGATACTTGATATAAGGTCTGGAGCCCACAGGATAAAAGGTAGAATTACATTATGGTATTCTGTTAAGCCCTGTGCATCCCGGATCAGTGTCATTTTACTGTACCCTATTGTTCAATTCTCATCTCATAGCCTCAAACTAAGTGTAATCTGATCCTGTCAATAAAACCGGAGTCTGCATATTACCCAAAAATATCAGAACGGCTTTGTTATATGGCAGATAAACCTCAGCCTGGGGAATTTCAAATAATCCACTCTTTGCTGTAACTTGATGGAGATTAAAGTTATCTGAGGCTGTCAAGACAGCACAATACAGGCACACCGACACATGATCTACTCCTATATTGTGGTGCTTGTGACATTTCTACCTGAATTCATTACACAGATTCGATCATCACATTGTTCCTATACTTACTGACCTCTTCTCCGTATATTGTAAAAATCACGTATGACCTACTGGACCATACGCTGTACGGCCCAGGTCTGCGTGTTGAATTGGACTTGGAATGGCACTTACCGGTAATTTCATAGTGACTTAAAACATCTTTAAGGTCTAATTGAATAAAGTGGACGTTAAACTACCCAAACAAACAAAACATTTAAAGGTGTATAATAAAGGTAAAGCAGCCTCGCAACTTTCGCAACTTGGGGCACTTTGATACCGGATAAAAAAAAATTTCAATATTAGTATGGCTCATTTATTTTATATGGGGAATGGAGATTACTCCCACATTCAACGTGCATCCAACGCTGTTTTGTATTTGGTTATCCACCACTAGTTTACTTGGAATCCTATTTTTGATGCGTATTAAACTCCCGTTAAGTGTGTCGATACGGGGCACTTCGGTCCAGATCGGAATGGGCCCAGTGAACTAATTCACTGCGAATAATGCCTCGAGGCATTCCGCAGCATAGGGCGACTGATGCCTCAAGGCATCATTTACGATATGTACAATCTTTTTTTATCAGGAAATAATAAATCAATAATGAAGCGTATAAGAAAATATGTATATCATCAGATTGAAGGTTGTCAGGTAAAACTCATAATGATAAGGATAACGTGTCACATCAGGAAATCAAATCTGAGTTAGACAACATTTGGCTTGCCCCCTATCGTCATGCTTGTCCCTAGTACCCTAGTTTGGCAACCAACCCCTTCTACGATATAGGGGTTGGTCGGCTTAAATCACATACGGTATCCCCCTGTGTCCCTTGTGTTCGCCTCAAACCAAAAACTTTTGTTAAATTTAAGCTCTGAAAGTATATCTACATACTTGAAAATATTATTAGGTTCAATAATTGACAATCTAGTCTACCTGTATGATTCTTTCATGAAATCCATGCAGAGTAAATAATAAATACTTAAAAGTGACTTTGAGGTTAAGAGGGAGTGGCAGCAAATGACAACACGCCATGGCGGCCATAGGATCAGACTCATGGACATACGTTAAAATAGTGAAAATGAACTTCCTATACCCAGTGAAATAGCATAAACAACCAGTTACCACGCCATGTGAAGGTCATTGTTCAGTTTAACCCGACCAGAGCTAACTTTTGTGTAGCTCTGGTTGCCAGTGTACTAGTACCCCTCCTGACCCACATGGCTCTGTCACAGACCTCCGCCTGTAGAGGGTTAATAGCGGGGTTGAGGATCACCTCTCTGTACTTAGAACCGTTACCGCGTGTGTCACCAGTTCCCAGGTGCCTCTTCACGGCGGAGATGATCACCCCGTGATCAGGGAGGATGTTTGTGTATTGTTTCCCCTCACACCCAGCTCTAACCACAGTTTACACGCCGCCTCACAGATCCCTATCGCCGATAGCGCGCCCGGCCGGCGACGCCAGACCTGCTCCTCGCCGCTGATTGACTCAATTAACCACGTGTCTGCTGACATGCGTGATGAGGGCCAGCCCCGCCCCTCTCCTCTCACCACCAATCAGCACCTCCGTTACATGGCGGAATTGGATCAGCGCTTGTTTTGCGCAAGTGACCTGATGATTGGATGCAGTTGTTTTGATTCAGGATTGTTAAAGCACAAGTGCAGCAGAGTCGTCTGGTCGCTGCTTGATGATCCAGGATATATCGTAGAAATGGTCCTGGCCCCAATGTCGTTGTATAAATATTATTGCCGTAAAGCTAGAATCAGGATCAAAACTAGGCCTAAAAAGAGAGTCGTTTCATAAAATCTGTGATCCCCCAAATGGTCCCAACTAATCCAAAATTGTCCTAACAAAAGGACAGCTATAGGTGTGTTTGTTCATAAAATAAAGTAAAGTAAGGTGTTATACTAAGTGTTATCTGTGGTTTTGATTTTTGGAAAATTGGCTGGTCGTGGTGAAAGAGAGAGGGTTGGCATCATTAAAAGACGGAACAGTGCCTCTGGAGGAGCTGAATGATCATAGGTTTATTCAACACTTCATACTGGGTCGTAGAACCGTGGAAGTGATAGCTCAAGTTTAGGACCTGTCATGAGAAAAGATCTAGGTCACACCTAGGACAATTGTTTCGAGGGATTTCATTGTTTACCAGGGATCTAATTAATTAAACTACATTTGACGTAGATCGTCCAAGACCTCCTTCATCTTGAGTTAGACCTTATCATCCTGGATTATTAGATTGGGCCCTGGATTCTGTTTTATGGCCTCCCACGCTCATGCTACAATACCATTTTTGTAGGGGTAGATTTATAGGTTCGCAGGCTGCTTGGCGAACTTGGTTCTTTTGCTATCTCTTGGCCAACCCCTATTTTTGGTAAGAGGTGCTGTAAGTCAGAATCGCAGCTTTCTCCTTGTAAAGTCATCGTGGGACTTGATGTACTTGCAGTAAGGAGGGGGTCTCTGCTGTAATAGTGACAGATGATCTAAAGAAAGCAGAGATGTCAGTTTTCCACTTTTCCGTGGAAATCCACTTTTCCATATTCAGTATCATGTAATAACTTGTCCTTGCATCAAACAAAGATGATATTGATTTAGCCTCATTCACGCCAATAAAACAGTGGTATGAAACTCCCGACAGACCCTCAGCCCCATCGCATGGCTGACAGAGACATATTATCCAATTCTTTCTGGTCTCTCTGTGGCAGGAAAATCCACATGAAAAATATTTCCACTTTTTTCTCTGACTGTAACTGACATCCCTGAGAAAGATATTTCATAAACTGACAGTAGTACCACTACCTCTTACCAGTGGTCCTACAAACAATCTGTAGGACGAATTCAATTGAAAGTAATTTCAGTCATTTATGTTTTTTTCTGATTATTGACACGTGGCTAAATACACCTCTTACACAAGCCGATGCTACCTTGAAAGTGACAGTTTCCTGTCGAAATTGAACCATGTTGCTATGGGGTCTCCAAGGAATCTATTGTTCGTGTGGACAAACAAAACAAAAAAAAACAAAAAAAAGATTTATGTTTTTTTCTAACTTTCTCACATATTCATCGCCTTTGACGTAAGAAAATGTATTTGAAAATGAAAAAAACCATAGTATCGGCCGGGTACCAACTAAGTGCAATCCCTCATGATGCACCATGAAAATAGTTGTAGTGACCTGGCCTAATATGTGAGCACATGTACATAGGTCAGGCTTCCAGGCTAACCAAAAAGGTGAACCACGCCCTCCTTACTGCTGATGTGGTTTTCAAAAATAGAGCAGACGATGAAGTACTTCATGAAAGGGCCTGATAAGTACCGGACTTTTCCATTTAGATAACATTATTTCCTAGTTTTGTCAAGGGAGACCTACTAACGGGATGCAATTCCAGTCTTCCAGGAGTCGTCCATATTTTGTTCATTGTACACACATGAGTCCTTTGAGGTGTTTTCACTCACTGTAGAGTCAATCCACTAACTGTTTGTACGGACTATCAAACACTTGATACTGTGACGTACTAGGTGGCTATGTTTAATACGATCTAGTAAGGGCTTAGGTGTAAAACATGTCTCTAAATTGATACCGTTTTCTTCCGTAATGTAATTCATGTTACCGAAAAAGAGGAACGAGTGGATTCAGTCACTGAACATAATTTTCATATGATATTTAAGTGACGTTGTTTGGGCGTGTATAGTTAAACTGTTTCTTCATGCAAAATGACGCTCTGTGATCCGCATGAATCTCAAAGGACATGTCTGTTTTTGTAGCATCATTATTAAGCAGCGCTGTCAAAGAAAATCATACGTTTTTGTTAGCAGCGATATTTTGTAGGTCTACATTCTGTCATCTCTCCCACCGATACAGATATAATGCACGGCATCTAAAGTGGGATTCACACAATTGGATTCTTGTACCTCAGAGGGTGTTTGTTTGAGGCAAATCCTCCTGAGATTCTGTACTCAAACGCAATTTCTTTGTCTAAATTGTAGGGTTCCATTTCCCTGAGACATGATTTTTCCCCCTGCAATTGTTGGCGACATTTACCTCTGAAAAGGAGCATAATCACATGAGATTTTGAACCATGTGAGGTACATGAAACCCACCGTGTGAATTCCACTTGAGACTGTTTTGTCCCTCTCTCCATTATAAGATCTTTACTTTTTTCACTTGGCAACACAGGGAGACCAGGTGTGACATCACACGGTGATGTCACACCCACCAGTGTACATGGTTACGGTGGTTAGGTACAGTTCTTTTACTGTCATTCAAGGTAGCATCAGCATAGGGAATGGACGTTGCCTCGTCCCACCTCAAGATCTTTACTGAAGAGTAATCATATTTTCCCACCAACATCCAGGGCGCGGTGGTAAAGTAAAGGTCACCGTGTGGTTTTGATTCATCTTCCTGTGGAGTATATAGGTGCCCCTTGAACTTTACAAATGTCGAGATATGTATGTGGGCTGGCATACACACTGCATGTAACCTTTGCCGACTTCACACGAGGTCTCCACGTTACAGCCCCGGCGGACCGGCTGCCGCGCCCGCTAAATGCTCCCTGATCTTTGTTCACGAGTCATTTGTCTGATACAGCAGGGAGAGGTTCAGCTTCCACGATGCAGTAACCGTACCCCAGCTGTTCTAGCACCCCAGTCTACGCTTTATTCTGGTGAATTGTAATACTGATAACAAGGATAACATCAACTACAACAACTACAATGACAACTCATTATAACAACAACAACAACAACAACAACAACAACAACAATGACTCATTATCACTCATTTCAACTAAGAGATTACTCTTTGGGCACTGCCGGTTGTTGTTGGTCCTCACATCAGCAGGAAGTCTGATTATTTCAGATTTTACTACGATGTTTCCTTAAATTAGAAAATAGGTTATAATAATGATAATAAAAGTAATAATAACAATAATAATAATGATAGCAACAACAGTAATACAATAATAATGCAGTATTGATAATAAATGTGTTATCACCCCAAACGAAATATCTACACAATTATCTGTAATAGAAATTACTGTTATTACTAGTAGCAGTTCTTCCTACTATTTTGTCTTTAAAACGAAATATATTTTAAATCCTTGCTATGTGATACCTACAAGGTTGACGTTAAAGTACCCTAATATTGTAGAATAATGTTAATTCAGAGCTTAATACAAACAGGTGTTAAAACGAAACTTGTTGTGGGATATTATAAGTTATTGGTATATCATTTTTGCCATGATTGAGTTGAAAGAGTTGTTGCTATTGCTGATTTACTTGGATGGATGGAGGAGATGCTTATTGCATGTGGTTATTGTATGAACGAATTACTTAAAAACGGTAATGATATGAGAAGGGAGTCTTGTGTTTTAAGTCTGTATTGACGTCACAACCTATTCAAATACTGAGCTCTTTTCAAATTATGTTCATTGCATCTCTCAATATTGATTCAGTTTTTTCCGGATACGAGAAGCTTTATTCAGATTTGAGTCAAACACCAAAAACTATGTGATATCTTCTTGTTGTCATCATTTTCTCGCATCACTTTTACACTAATTACAGTTTTTGAGGTAATTACTGACGAGGAGGCTTTATGGAGGTGACCTAGGGTGAATGAGTACACTATATTTGTAATACCACCGGGTTCCTACACTAATGAGTAGGCGTGGCGCCGCTTGGGAATTAGGTGCCGATTTATTGCCATCTATGAATATGCGATTAGCGATATTTGCCATTGTGCAATAATCTACTTTATTTTTAGGTACCTTTATGTAACGGAGTGAATATTGGATTGCCATCATGATTATGTGATCGTGACAGCATAGCCTTATCACCACTATCTGAGCTTTTAGAGATAAGGATCAGTAGGATTATGATAAGATCCATGTAAAGTGTCGTCCCCGTGAACTCAGGTGATGATTCGCCTCATTATAACAGCAATGCCCTCTGAGCACTCGGAAGTAAACACCTCAGTTAGATCACACATACCTACAACGGAATACACGGATATGTGTGTGTGAACATATATGCTAACATCTATGCTGTAGGGACTGATGGAAGAAGAGCATTACATTGTGATTGGTGAACTATATTTGGGGTGCATGGTTATGGCCACGTCTGAGACCTATATAAACCTAGACTTGCTCAAGCCTTTGATTATGAACATTTATTAAACCATTCAACAGAATTAGGGCAAACCTTCGTCTGACTGGCCCAGCAGTGATTAAGGGTGGGGTATGTGGAGTGGTACAGGGACTGAAGCCACTCTAATATAAACTCTCTGAGGCCGCAAAATGTATGATGCTGGTAACACTCGAAGTGCCAACCCGCCCATCCAATGGCCTCGTAATTAATCATACATTTCTTTAGAGAGTATAATGAAATGGATGCTTCAAACAGATTTAAGCTAAGTGGTCGGGAGCGCCTAAAATGAATCACTTATTGAAATATGCAAATACGCTGTTTTCCATAGGTGTAGGTCTCGAAATAGAGCAATGCAGTATGACGGGTGTACCATGTGGAAACAACCTTTCAGTTGGCGAAACGGTCCACTTTCATGGTCTTTCATCAAGTGTATTCAGGCCAATGCCAGAGGTAGAGGTTTGTATCCATAAACTTGACGACAGACCGAGAACGGAGACTGTTTCGTCAACAGTCAGGTCGTTCACTCGTTATCATATATCTGAAAACTCCACTTTAATGGGTGGCCTGCTTGCCGTCATTCACTACGGACCTAAAGCTTGGACATTATCAATACTGTACCCCTAGTAGCGGGTAGTATTTCATAGATTTTCGACCACAGGTATATAGTAATATTGAGAAGTAGCTGACGTTTGGCGGGGATCACTGATGAGAAGTAGGGTATGTATCTGGGGTACAAGCGACCAGGTTGGGGAGTTAGCTCAGTGGTAAAGAGCACTGGACTTTATTGATTGGAGTCCCACTGCAGCCACTTTTCTCCTTCACCCCCAGCAGTGGTAGATTTACTGCTATATCAAAGGCAAATCCTTCTCATACCATGTCTATGTGGTGTGGGAAGTAAAAGAACTCTCACCTCGATAAATGTGTAGGAGTGAGATTTCTACCTACATTAATCTCATAGATTCAGTCAAACCCAAAGTAAGTCTAATTGAACACATTGGACGTCAAACTACCCAAACAAACAAACAAACAAACAAAACAAACACTCTGTAAGTGTTGCACCTTGTTGGTGCGGGATGCATAGGATGAGGCGGGTATTATACCCACTCCCTGTATGGTGCATTGTCAAAGGGTGGAGACAGGTGGGAAGTTGAAAAGCCGCATGAAGTCAACACGACAATGCTCGTACTCTAGACCCATTAACGGTTGAAACTCCGCCCATATATTACACACGGCCTTCCGCATTCACTGAGGACTTTACAGGACCAGAGAGTATTGACCTTTGTCTACTGTGCTCCACTCACCGGCAATTTACTGTCCTACCACTCTCTACGCCAAGATTAAAGGGGGACGCAGTGATGGTAGTATTGATGACATTGAATTGGAGGATTAAACGTAGAGGGAGAGTCAAATATTCAATAGGTCTGGTATCAGTGCTTGTTGCTCCAATGAAGGGCGCCGGGGGCCTGTTTCAGAAACAAAATCAGTACTGAGAGAAAATTGAGAAAACGAACGATCCTCTCGGGTTATACTGCTCCTTTTACTACTCGAAAATAATTTGCATCTTATCCTTTCAATATCCAAGAATCCAAAAAATATGAGACAGAACAATCTGAAGTCCACCAGAATATGATTTCAAAGAGTACTTTTGAATTGTATGCAACAATAGTACATATACTTTGAGTCAATTTTTGTGCGAGTGTTGCCTTCTTACTGGTTTGCTTTTTTAGCGTGGGATACTTACGCTCAGATACGCTGCCGAAATGTTAGAGAGGTTGGAGAGGTCGCATAGACTCTGAGCTTGCTGCAAACCCTAACCCTTCACTTTCTGCGTGCCAAGTCTTTGACATTTGTATGGTGCAGAAGATAAGTGCCCCAGTGTTTTCGAGGAGTGCCCAAGTGATCATGACTGATCACGAGAGACCGAAATTCCTCATTAACCTGCTGATACTTGATGTAATTGGCTTTTACAATGGCAGTTGTAGAAATGGTAAGTCGACTGGGTGCAAATGGATTACAGAAAATGACCGGCAGACTGGATAAAATCCAAACCTTTTAATTGTTTTCCATTTATAATTCTAAGCTCATTCATCAGTAATTTTCCTGTAACGTAGTCTGTATTTTTTTCTCGAAGAAATGGGATTAGTTCCCCAGGTCAACGAAGAGGTTTACAGTCGTTTTTCAATGATGACCATGCCATTTGTTCCTAGTTAATATTTGGGGATAAT
Source organism: Alentia gelatinosa (assembly GCA_950022655.1). NCBI lineage: Eukaryota > Metazoa > Annelida > Polychaeta > Phyllodocida > Polynoidae > Alentia > Alentia gelatinosa. Next base: position 47,934,426 of record OX465585.1, read on the forward strand.
TTCTGGAATGACTAGTTAAAAAGTGAATGCACAACATTGAGTATGGTTGTAAAAATGATTCCCTTTTTTTAACATTCCCCATTTGGAGGTAGCAGGCGGTGTGTCAGCAGCTGACGCTATGGTGACGTCAGTGATGACGTCACATCCCGTGGGGGAGGGGCCTGCCACACACTCTGTGTCCCACATCACCATTCAACATTGTCTTGCCAAATACACAGGTCACACAACAGACCAATTGAGAGAAAACTAAACCGCCAACATTATCTGTAAACATACGGATCCCTATGACGTTATGTCTGACCACTGAACTTTGTAAGTTCATGAGAAGTTTCCTGACCATATTACCTGGCTTTGAATTCATGGACTTCAGAAATCTTTCTTCAAAATATATTGGACCAATCTGTCCTTGTCTACTTAACAGTCCAACATTTTCTCAGATAAATCGCATGGTTTCCCTAATAACGACCTGAGGTAGGGGTTTGCGTATACTAATTCCTGGTTAGCTCCGAGGTGATTGCGTGCTTTCGTCCTTGTAACGTGGATCTGACAGAAGCATCCCTGTGTTCTGTTCGTGATGGCAGTGGGAAATGTACAACGTGGTTAGGTCCTTATAAAGAATTCAGGGAGACGCCCGGGTAGCGTCTCCCACTTACGTCACGCGGTGCCAGCGTCTTGTCACGTCAAGGTGCCAGTGATTATCTCTGTGGCTATGGCAATTGAATATATCGGGAGCGAAACTATTTTCGTAAGTACAGTGAAATTCCGCTTCCGGGACACCCCGCGGTAACTGACAATTTGCTAGGAACGGGAATTTTTCTCTCTATTAAGTGTTTATTTTGATCCTGGTTAAGGGAACACCCACGTATTAAAGCGAACACCTCATGTTAGCAGACATGTATTTTGGTACAGAATGCTTTTTAACCGTAGTTAAGGGGCCACTTCGGAGGGACACCTTATCAAATCTGACAGGACAGTGTGCGGTCAACATTCTAGATTAACTTGATTACTTGCTTATGGTGTGTATGAGAGGCGGGTTGGTTGATGTCTAGGCAATCAGACACCAGGCAACGCCCTGTGTAGGCTCATGTAGGCGTGAGGTAGGTGTGTGGTTACAAAAGTGTCTCTTCGCTTGTATAGAATTAAACACCTCGCTTAATCGGGGTTCCACTGTATGTTGAAGAGCATGTTAAGGCAAACCGCTTGGTCTATTCTGTGACCTCTCGTCGCCCGGTGACAAGCTTCACTGGGTCAGATTAGAAATGGGAGGTCTTTTTGGTCGTGGTTCAACAGGGCGGTCTTTGTTCGACAATTGTCGTCTGCTTAAAAAGGGAGAACTTGTCCTCTGCTTAAAAAGGCGGGAATTAAATGTAGTGTCGCAGTACCTGGGCTGGGACCACGTTCGTGAAAGTGTAGTGTGCTGAACATGTGAAATCTGCAGAATCCCCCAGAGACTCGTGGGAAACAAAGTGGTACAACATGTTGGCCGGCTCTATTAGAGAAACTCATGTACCACCTGGGTGGGTGGAGGTCTCAGCTCGTCTCAGGCTAGGCCTCAGACTTGGTACCGGTGCAAAATTCAAGAGACAAAATTCCATATACCTACCATTAACACCCTGCTATGTTAAATGGTATTCACACAATGTGATTTATGTACCCCACAAATCCTGCTGAGTTTCTGTACTCGAACATAATCTCTTCATGTAAATTGTAGGGTTCCATTTCCCTGAGGCATGTATTTCCCCAGCAATTGTTGGCGACATTTACCCCTACCAAAGAACAGACTCTCATAAGATTTTGAACCCTGAGAAGTAAATGAATCTCAACGTGTGATGTCCACTTTATGGTCTACGCCAGCCTCAGTCCTAGCCATATGAGTCTCAAAGGGAAAGCGACTAGGTACCTCACTGCGGAAATTGTTGCTGAGTCTATGTACCGGGTTGTCCACCCATGTTAATCCAATCCGCAATTTTCCCCGTGAGGCTGAGAAAACTGGGGTAGAATGTAATGAGACAAGAGAAAATGTGTGAAGTACATCAGTCTCAGGTACATGAGCTCCCCTGTGTGAATCACGCCTTTTATGGTAGATTCATTGACGCATGACGAATACTGCCGGGTCATCGCCAGAAAATCTGTCATAGAGAACTTAGGGATTTAACGATTAAAACCCTTTTGTCAGGATCAAAAGTCATGACTAAAAAATGGAATACAAAGGAATCTCTTCACAAATCTGGATACATGGATACAATTATTAATACAAACGGCCTAGGTGAGAATCAATTTGAATTTATGCAACACGGCCCATGTGCGTAGTGATCATCATGGGGCGGTAGAAGAATAGGCCGAGTTGCGTAAATCCAAATTGATTCTCACCGATGGCCGATTATCATATATCCTACCCAGTTTTTCATAAAACATTTGACGTCACGCCTCATCCAATACAGTAATTCAATGTTAAGCCATGGCATTATTTATTAGAGGTAGGATAGCGAACATGAACAGTAAAAAAAGATATTTTCCTTCTCTTCCAGAAATGAAATGAAATATCTGAAAGTAGTAGAGTACACGTTCAGCAAAAACCGATGAGAAGATAATCTTATCCGAAGTGTGTCACATGTTCTTCCAGGAAGTTCTCTTAGATAAATAAATTGTTTACCAACGTCTCTCACTGTGATGGGCAAACAGCCAAGTGACAAAGCAGTTGTCAGTGTAAACCACAGCAAACACTGACTTCACTTCCCTCTCTGCCGCTCCGCAGAAATTGTCGTCTGGCTTGTACGTAGTAAAGTAAACACCGCCAATTTCCCTGTGGCTGCATCAGAGAAACGGACTGACAAAAAGAGCGGGGGAACATGGCTGGAAGTATAGGATAAGGGCGACAGGAAAAGAGACAGGGCTACAGGTAGAGGGCTAGAGAAAATGACACATGTGGAGTACCAGGACCTCGACCCAGGATCGATATACGACCTAATTTTATGTGACCAAGCAACAAGAAGAAAAACATATTACGTGGTGATATAAGTGACTATCGCTTACTTAGATAAAGAAAACCATAGGAGTCATTACTGTAGAGGATCATTATTGTTCATCACGAACAAATTTATAGTATTAAAAGTTGGATTCTGAAGTATCCCCATCTTCCTATGTGTCAGAAAAATGGCGGTAGTGGAAGATATCTCACCACTGGTATTTTCTTCACTGTAGACTTAACACTGAGAACCCATTCTCAACGCCCATTTAGTATTGTAAATTGGGAATGATGTCACAAATGCGGTATCACAATCAGTCAGTGATAGAGGTGACATATAATCTGAACCACACTCGAACCATAGCCGTTGAAAAGATGCCATTCATTTATGTTTGCTATAATCTCCCTCAACTTTGCCTAGAAAGATTACTTTGCAACCAAATCTCTTGGCATATTATCTGTGGTTTACGAATCTCGACGCAGTTCCGTCTGCGACCCACAGGTGTGTCTGTGTGTGTGCGTCTGTGTGTATAGCAGGTGAGGTGTCTATATATGTACCTGTTGGCACGGATGTCGATCCCTCCGCCTGATTTCTCACTCATACACCCAGTGAACGCACACCTGAGCCTTCTGCAGGCCAGGAGCACCGGTGCCACATTCATCCCATTATTTGGCAGAATTCACTGGTTCGGCAAGGATCCAACACTCATCTGGGTATATACCCAGACACCTAGAGGCCGAGGTGGCAAGGCAGGCATTATTTGTGTATAGGGCATCTTGTGGTTGTCACAACCAGGTCAGCCGGAGGTATGACTTAAACATACAAACAAGTTCTGATTTTTATGATATAATGAATAATGAATTTCCCCTGAAAAGGGAACCCTACATTCATATATGGATCTGGAAAGCACAGAAGAAAAAATGTATACACTAATGAGTTTACCAACCTTCATCAACTAAGAATATGATTCCTTGCTTGGACATTTTCAAAGCACGTTTCCTTATTGGGTGAGAATATATATACATATGGCTAATGGGTAGTATAACTTTCAGGCCTTGAGCTGTCATTTGATGCTTATTATTCAATTCCAAAAATCAGGAACGAGCACAGTATATTAAATTGAGTCTAGGAGTCTAATATTTGCCCACGAGAGTCTAGCCAGTGCTACTCCAGTGACCTCCTTTCGTGCTACATAAAACTTAAAGAGGACATCTAGACTTGTGGAAACATTTTTCCTTTAACCTGCCAAAGCGGTGCTGGAGACTACATATTGGTCATGTCAAGACTTCTAATGTCAAATTCTGTGACACCCTCTCTTTGAGACCATGGATTGCTCTCAGAGAACCCGTGATAGATCGCCACGTTAAAACATATACCGATATAGTTCTGGTTAATTGTGGTTACCGGTAACACCCCCACCCCCTACATACCTCACTGGAACAACCATTACGGGACAAGCACTTTTGTTTATTTATTGCCCCTGCAATTTATGTTGGCTGGGAGTGTTTTCAGGGACAAACCCTTTTGCTACGCTATGATGCCTGGAGGCATTCCAGGATATAGTACGCTGTGATGCATGGGGGCATTCTTTGCCTTAGTACGCTGTGATGCATGAAGGCATTCCCGGACATAGTACACTGTGGTGCCTTCAGGCATTCCCAGGCATAGTACGTTTTGATGCATGGACGCACTTCTTGGCATAGTATGCTGTGATGCCTGGAGGCATTCCCTGGTGTGTTACACTGTAATGCCTGGAGGCACGTCGTAGGCATCAGAATGTATGTGATCAATAATCTTACCGGGTACTTTGACGGACGAAGACAGTCACCCTGTTTTCGTATAATTATATAACTAAAAATGGCGAAATTCTACCTAGTCACGTGATTACATACCCCGTACGTCACAGTGTGACGTACGGGTATAAATACGCCATGGGTAGGAGCGGGTAGTAAACGTAGTTCATACAGCCACAGGTATATAATGATATGCCATCATGCCTTGAGGCATCATTTCATCTTTTAATGAAATGATGCGAACAATATGTTTTCCAATCTATGTATAACTATGTCATAGTTGATATTATTACTATCGTGTAAAATCCTAATTATTTTGGAATACCATGAATATGTGATGCATTGAGGTCACTCTAGGTATCGTGAAAAGTGCCAGCGTGCTCTAGGCGGTATAATGACTCTACACCGGCGTATTTCAGGGTGTGTACTTGGGCCTATGCAGCGTAGCGAAAGAGTTAATGACCTATTTCCATAAAGAATGATTGCGAAGTAACTTGTCATTGGTGCCAGGTACCAGGTGAGCTCATCGTCCCTAGTCTTAACAGAGCTGGTACAGATTACGTGCACTGCCTGCACGATAAAGGTGGCGGGTCTATGTGTGTGTATTGTGTATTAGTCATACAGGGAAGATGATACTGTTATTCAGACTCTGCTTGAGTCTCAAGTTACAATCGTCTTCCGTTTTGGATGAAGTGCTAAATGTGAATAGGTCACTAAAAGTATTTCCATATTTCTCCAGTGGTTTAGTCTATAAACTAAGATCTATTTTTGAATGTACCCACAGACTATTTGTTCGACTCATGATCAAAAGTTTGCTGATGTATGTTTGTATTATCTACTAATCAATTTGTTTAGTTATCATTGGTTTTTTTAAGTGTACAGTAGCATACTTCGAATCTGAGAGTGTAACTTTATTGTTGAGCGTGGGCCATATGCTCATATTCGCTGCCTAGGATAGGGAGAGGTTATATAGACATTCGACTTGCTGCAAAATCAAGCTCTTCACTATCGGGGTGCTAACTCTGTGACATTGGGAAAGGTCCAGAGGACCAGTGTCTCAGAAGTGTACCCAACGGAACATTACCAAGCACTAGAGACTGAAATACCTCAATGACCCACTGGTGCCTGATATATGTTGATTCCATAAATGGAGTTGTAGAAATGGTAAGTTGACTGGGTGCAAGTGAGTTATAGAAAATGACCCATTGACTGAATATAACCTGAACCTTTTAATTGTGTTTTTCTTCCATAATTCTTTGCTCATTCATCAATGATGAATATACCAGTTGTTCCTAGTATACTTATTACGACTCCTCTTCAGAATGCAAAGATATAAATACCGGAGCTACTTAGGAAGTATCGATAGGGATTTGTTCTTACGAGCCCATGCACTATCGACGTGCCCTTTGAGTAACAGGAAACTGTGAATATACAAGTACAAGCTCAGGCCAATGTAATGTGCTTTTGACACTTGCACCTTACTGTAATACATATCTATACAAGAAAGTGGCAAAAAAACTCTCCAGTGAGAAACGTTCCTGCTTGCGTTAGCCTTGCTTTGTTAAGTATTAGGTCTTTCATGTACGCAATAATAGCTATACACAATAGTAACTGGTTTCCGATACAAGCGGTCATAATCTTCAAGGACTAGAATAGAACCACCAATACAGATCGTAGTTATATGAGAACGAATGCGTGCATATCACCTAGAGTCTACCCCTCGGAGATTTCGTCCGCCTTTATCTGAAACCAGGTAATGTTGTTTTTATTCAAGTACAATATTATCAAAGAAAAGACAAAATAAACGTTGATCTTCTCAGGCAGTACTTCGTACACAACCGAGGTTGTTTTCCCGTAATCTCCCCTGAGACTCCGTAATCGGTGGATGATAAATCTTGATAAAGTGCTTTCACCGCTTGTGACCCTAACTAATATAGTGGGTATACTATATAGAAACATGGTTAGTGTACCTGAATTAAATCTGTTCCGAGTTGTTTTGTGTCGGAAATATTCACCTCGTTCTTCAAACTCGGTGAATATTTCGGATCAAAACAGCAAGGAATAGATGTAATTCAGACACATTATGGCTCCTTATTATTATTATATACCTGGAAATCTTTTTTAAAAACGTTGTTTTAAAAACCCATGTGGTACAGAGTGCAAGAACTATTAATTTGTGCAGTGTGCAGAATGAAATCCGGACAGCTGACCAGTACGTGTGAGACATTCATGCACAGATACATGTATATAATAATAACAGAGATCGTTTGCGATCCTAAGTGATACATTGGCCATATCAACATATATATAGAAGTTCCTGTATAGAAGTGTATCACGTTGATAATAGGAGGAATCACGACACAAAGGTGACTAACAATATAAATGAATAGAGCCACCAATACAGATCGTGCCTAACCTTTGTTCTTTCGGTCGCTCTCTCTTTACTCGCCCGCCCGCAGCTAGTATTCCACACCTGTGTAACAACGTAATGTTGCCACAAATCTATAAATTATTGAGTGCGGTCCTTTGCTCAGGTATGTTGCAGTAGCAGTTTACTATCAATAGTATCTAGGCTTGCAGCTTACTTTATTATCCATCGTATAAAGAGTCCCCATTAAGAATGTATGGGGACTCAGATTCCCCATTGAGAATGTATGTGGACTCAGTAGACCACTACAGGCTCTGTAAACCACTTAAGGTTGACGCGTAGTAATACCATTACTAACGCTCATGTATTGCTACGCACCAACCTGTCGTAGTTTACGTCTGCCTGTTCACAAAACCATCGGTCATTGTCTATTTACAGACCGGGTTTCTTATCGCTCTTCAGGTCAACCCATACAACTAGTAAGAAGTGCAAGAATACTCCTAGCAGATTTTCCATGGTGCTTGAACTTACTTGCTGTATGGTATATTTGCTAGAAGAGTGACGATGGGATCGCATATAATGCTGAGCAGGATAGTGAACCCGCTTCTCTGCTGCTGATGTGGACTGTATAGATAATATCAACTGATCTCAGATGCAACTGGCCGTAATCTTCGAAACCAGTTGATATTATATTTATCATTCAGTATTGTAAACTTAAATCATCAAAGAAAAGACAAAATAACCGCTGATCATCTCTTGCATTTTTCTCTTACACATAGCTACCCAGTGCTAACGAAGAGTGTTAAGTTTTAGTTTGGCTGCAGCCATTGCGTAATCAAGCAGATAAGGTGCGAAGCCAGTCTGTGGAAAAAGGGTCTATTACACTCTCACCGTCTCGTGGTTCAGGGTTCCAGCGAGCTCCCACTGATGACTTAATATATTGACGTAGGTGACTGTGGATGTTCTGTCTAGACTTTATCGGGGTTAACTGCGCAATACGTCATGTTGGACTGTAGTGTGTGGAATATACGTTATCTGTTTGGAAATGTAACTGATTTAATATAATAACATGAAATAACAACTTTACAGCCTCCCTGAAATAAATATTGGAATGGTCCATAATTTCATTCTGGTTTAGCGATGTTTCATTATGGCGGCCTACTAAGAATATAAATATTTGGGGTTATCAAATAAGCACTTCTCTAATGAATTGGGGACGGTGAAAACAGGACTACCTCCAGCGAGATAACTACTTCTCATTGTATCCATGTTACACATAGTGTGTAAATATAGCACATCAATATATTATCTTTTTATAAATGTTCTCTCCTCATCCATCTCTTTCTTGCTTTCTCTATGTCTCTCTCACACCCTGTTTCTCTACCCCTCTCTCCTCGGTATCCCTCTTTGTTTCTCCTCTGTCTCCCTTTCTCTGTCTCTCTGTCTCTCTCGGTCTCCCTCTATGTCTTCTCTGACTGTCTCTCTCTGTCTCTGTCTCTGACTCTGTCTGTCTGTCTGTCTCTCTCTGTCTCTCTCTGTCTCTCTCTGTCTCTCTCTCTCTCTCTCTCTCTCTCTCTCTCTCTCTCTCTCTCTCTCTCTCTCTCTCCCACCCCTTCTCTCCTCTCTCTCTCTCTCGTTCTCTCCTCTACCTCTCGCTCTCTCTCTCATCTATCTCTATCTTTCTCTCACTCCTCACCTCTCTCCTCTCTCCTCTATCTCTTTCTCTCTCTGTCTATCTATCTCTCCCCTCTCTCTCTCCCTCTCTCTCTCCCTCTCTCATCTATGCCTATCGCTCTCCCTCTCTCTATGAATATTATATCTATCTACAGATATATCTTATATGTTTACATACATGTATAGTATATACAAGTTGTACGTATACAGTGCGTGCGGAGCTCTAGCGGTGATGTGGGTCGACCAGCGGCGACATGCTTATTGTCATGTCAGTGGTGACCTTGGCGCGGGGCCAGAACACACGTGACCTTATTCCGCCAATCACAATAGAGTGTCTCGTGCCGAAGGAGTCTTCACTCTCTGACATCCACCGAGTCTCTGCGTCCAGGCGTTACAACACGCCGTGTCCGCGCATGTCTCAAGTCACGTGTGAGGAGACTACTGAGTAGTACATTGAAAGGGTGCATGTCCTGACGCTATCACAGTTGTGGTACACCGAGCTAGACGCAAAAAGCAACACCTCTGATCTATTTTTAGCTGTTTATCTGCTTGGCATGTAATGGCCTTCTCTGAGGTCATTTCCTTTTCTTTATATTTCCATTTCTACCATATAATTATTGTCTGGTGATATATCACTACAGTTTTGGAGTTTTTCTCTGAGCTGAAACAAAAAAAATCTAATGTACAGAATTCTGTGTTAATATAAAAGTTATCAGTAGATCTTAATAGTATGGATAAATTGTAATCAACGTAAATGTTGATAAACTTATAGGCTATATGTTCAATAATGTCGATGACAAAGTTTGGGGAGATATATTTGTGGGAAGTAGTCTCTGCTTTAAAATTGTTTTGATTTTAATTGAACAAACTGTAACATGGACTTTTCAGTTTTTAACCGGTTCATTACTGGTAGAACTGTGCGAAGGCGTCGGAGCAATAAAGACTATAGGGGAAAATACATACACAATATTGAACTGATCCTTAAGCAGAAAAATTGTTCTCGTTTAAAATATTGTAAATTATTACAAAAGCTAGATGAATGTTTATCTAGCTTTTATAATTATCTGAAATCAAAACAATGCTGTCAACTGAATTGTTTTTTTGTTTTTTTATAAAAATGTAATAAGTTACATATTGTCGGGTTCCGGTTGGCACTATATTTTGTCGGTTTGTACACTATAACCATGTATAATACACACCCGACTATATTTAATCTTCATCTGGTCAATGAAATACCCCCTTTAGTTGCGCACCGCTAGACCTCTTTGAACGGTAACTCATGTATTGTCTCAGATGAAGTGTAAAAACACCCCCATAAAAATGAGGCGAATGACAGTTCCCGTGCCCCATGTTTACCACGAAGCAACTTGTGTGGCTTCACCTTGCATTGCCTGGTGGTGTGAATGACAACCGAAATAGGCGAGTCAGGTTTGGGTTTGTGTGTGGATATTGGACATTCGGGCACCACTGCGCCCCCTTGTGGTGAATAAGTAGCGCCATCCCGCGCAATGCATGCCGGGAGTGTGGCGGGGGTCGTTGAAGGTAAGTGGCAATAAAACGCGGTTCGTTTGGGTAACAGGGCCCTGCATTCTGGGTTAAGGGGTTCAACACCAGAGAGAGCGGGACGAGCGGGGATCGGAGTGGGAAGTTCTGCCTCGCCCCAATGGGGTGCCTAGTGTTCAAAATGAAATACAGGTAGTTATTACTATGTTTTTACAAAGTATGCCGCAATATACCACTAACTATCGTTTCTTTACCAGAAGAAACTACACTTATTTGATTATGGTCCTCAATTCCATTGATTAGGGAACATTACCTTTACAGATTCTAGTTCCCTCTTAATTCGTTTTGGTTTCCTACGTAATCTCACTCGGCTTTGCTTCATGAGATTATTCCGCAGCCCGAAGTCATGGCGTATTTCCAGCGGCTACGGATCTCGATGCAGTTCCTTCTTAATATCCGAAGTATTTGAACCCATTCTCACCCCCTACAGGAGTAGATACTACATAAAACATCGGGGCTGTTATTTTGTGGACGTTTGAAACCAGGCTGATCCACTGATGCTCCTGCATCTCCACATGAGAGAATATGCAATTCTGGGTGCTCCCCACGCTTTCTGCAATTCAACTATTCATGACCAACGTCCCAGAGGAAGGCACCCAGCCCCCACGCAGGCCACGGGAGAGAAATGGGCCTCTAGCTCGCTTATTCATTTGGCCGGTTGATTGACACTCTGAACTGGGGCCTGTAGACAAGTAGTGGAGCACTCAGTCTTAACACACATCCTTTTAGGCTGCGGCCTCACGTCATTAACTGAACTAAAGCCCTTCAGACACACAAACAGGTAGAAAATGTTCTTTAATTGCACAGCGAAGTGAAAGGAAGAATACTCCATTGAAGTATTTACAAAATAGTAGCTGTGGTTGGATTGCAAGACGATAGATTTAACGTATCCTTTCAGACATCGGGGCTGTCATGTTTGGGATGTGATGATGCCTCGATACACTAAAGTAAGTACGAGGCTTTTAAGCACTTTAATTATTCCGACTTTCTAAAAGCCAATTTCTATATTGTCTTACTTGTTGATTTCATGGCGTAAAATCACCATGAATCACTCAACTCGTCCTCGGAATAAAAGACATACTGAAAATGGTGTCGTCAGTTTGTATTTAAGACATATCATGCGAAGGCATGGTAAATGTCACCTTCGGGAGACTTCCTAAAGAGTGCAACGAGACATTATTTTACGAGGGACTAAAGGCACCATGATACTTCGGCGCATTATGTATGCCCGTTACAAAGCGCTCCGATTTCAAAGGGGAGAAATATTGACTGATGGACACTTGGCAAAATCATAAAGTTTCTATTACCGTTATTTGGCAACGGAAAATAAGCCTAGCACGTAGCAAAGATGACATTAAGGGAGATAAAACAGTCAGAGAAATGGTACTTTAACGTTATATCCTACAATACACAGGGGTGCCATCTGGTGGTTTCCATATGCATGTACTGACAATTATCAATTCACAGCGGCTCCGGTGACCTATGATTATTAAACATTAAGTATGTAGTACTCCACATTTGCTACATTCTATGAAAGTTTTAAGAAAATGACAAGGGTTTTACTATGTGGAAACACGCTTTTAGGATTTCTATATGCATGTATTCTATTATAATGTTATTATAATATGTATCCCTATATCAAAAACTAGGGTGACCCACGATTCTTGAATTATATGTTCGATCAAATAGAGATCATCGACATATATTCACTTTCTAGGAAATTGAAATGGGTTTTAATTTTCAAGGTAAATTGTCCGGTATGCCTTAAGGTATCTCCTGTGTTGCATTATTTGAGATCAGCTCCTGCTCCTAAAGGGCAGTTCTTATGTGTTCATCTTGGTTATTTATCTAAAATCGTATGAGCACGCTGTACTAATTGTTAGGGTTCAGAAATAATCCATACCTGATAGGATTTGCGATTTCAAAGGAGATTCAAGAAATCAGATATGCCGAGTCTGCAATTTACATGAATTGCCAGAAGAATCAGATAACTGAAATGGGAGTTTGTCAGTGTAACTTTTAATTGAATTCACCTCTCATAAGTTTCAACTTTCTTTACAAACTATTTCCATTTTGAAAACAATTATTATGTTTGTTGTTTCCAACAGAATTCCGCAACTTTACTAATGTTTGAATAGTTTTGATAAGAAAGGTCACCGGTTATTGGGTCATAGTCGATTAGGGTAGTGTTAATATCGTTATTATTTATTGCATGGCTGATTTATTGGGAAAGAAATTTCTCTCCCATAAGACCAATATGAGAGGTTCATTTGTCCAAGGCAGACACGATCGAAACAGGAACCTTGCTTGATTACATCTGAATTTATGAGAACTACTCTCAAATATATGGTGTAATGTATTAATGAGGACATGGTTAGTGTGGCTGAATGAAATCAGTACCGAGTTGTTTTGGTCAGAAATATTCACCGAGTTCGAAGGATGAGGAACAGATGTAATTCAGACACACTCACTATGTTATCTTATCATTATATACTTGTAAATCAATTGAATAAAAAAAACCGCCATCTTACAACTGGTCATATAGTATGCTGTGCATGACGGAATCTGTACAGCTGACCAGTAAGTGTGAGATATTCGTGCAGTGGTATTTAATAAGAGAAAACGTTGTCACCAAGTCCATAGGGATGGACGTCCCAGGCCCTTTGTAGTTCATGAAATACCGGTGTCAGGACGTATTTATGTTAGAAAAGGCTGAGAACAACATCCGTGCGGCTCAGTTACTATGTTCTCATATCATTTTACCTAAAAAAACACCACCAAAAATTCCATTTAATTGATTTATTAAATCATAGATTCATAGCTCACTCCCTACGTTTCGGTGAGACCAAATATCATTTATTCTGGACCACTAGCAGCGGGTAGTATTATATAGACGTTCAGTCATAGGTATATAATTACATTGTATATTTAGACACAGCGCTAAATATCTAAGTCAACTACCTTTACCATCGCTTATCATCTGTGAATAAAGTAGAGCAGTCTGCATATTTAATTCTGGAAAGAACCTACTCGCTGTCTGTCTGCATCTTCACAGCCTTGTTTCTACCTGATCTATATCATGATTTACCTCAGGTATGAACTTACTTAGTTAAATCAACTCAGCTGCCTATGATATTAACTCATACATGTATCTCCCTCTGTGTCTTTTCAGGTATGTACCACCATTTCTTCAAACACCTGAGTACAGTGTTGAACCTTTACATCTCTAATGTAAGTGAAAAGTTATGTCAAGACTATCAACTCGAGACATTAGCCTGTTATCTCTTAATGCACGGTGGAGCCACCTCTAATGTGATCTTCTTCGTGGCAAAGTGAATGAGGAATCCAGTTTTACTGTTTTATAAATTCATGCAGTGTATCCATTGTAGCATCCACCCATGTGCGACTCGCACCTGCTTCTCCAATTTTGTCCAAATTGAGATGAAGCCCAGACCTTGTTTTCCACTCTCCAAGCAGACATCTTACTCTCCGTCCTACGCCCATTGCCTCCCTACATGGTTGGCACTTAGACCTCCATTCGACGGCATGATCCCCGTCCCTGTCCACCCTGCTCTCACCAAGGAGTTGATCCATTGGATCGGAGTCTTTCTGAAGCATTCTAGTCTTTTAAACATTGGAAAAAAAAACATGGGCAAATGATAACCAGGCCCTAGGAGCGAGACAGGAATGGGCACATCCATGAGCATACGGTAGCACCCCATCCAAATAAAAGTTACAAAATGAAGAAAAAATATAACAGAAAGCATACATACAATTATGGTAAGCCATTGGCACTACAGATTGCACCGGCAGTACAATTTGTGCAGTTACATATAGGGTACACAGGTATTGCTAGTTCTTTCGTAAGCTGCTAGAAAGTTCTCTGAAAGTTCCAGTCTCCAGGCAGATCGTTTGTCCCTTTTGGAAGCAAAGTGCCACTGGCAGGAGATTTCCAACATGACCTGTGAAGATGGTGCAGTTAGTCAAGGGGCAGAGTCTGGTCTCAGGGACTATTGAGATAGTAAACTGGTGTTTTTTTGTGATAGGGGCAAAATGGCGGCGCCCAGGTAACGATGCCTATCTGACCATAACCTATTGGGCCAGAATGTGGTCTGTGGTCGTTCTGCCGTGGCTTTCACCCACACATCCACAACCCAGGCCTGCTCCACGTTCCCTCCTCCCGCCTCCTGCCTAACCCGCCTCGCCTTCTCATCCACTCCATACGTTTTCCCTGGAGAGGTGACTGTTTCATGACGTGGAGGATGAATTATGGCTTCACAGGAAAACAGGAATAATCAGACTGGCGCAATCCTTTAACCTAATCGCCGGGTGGCTTGCCTGCCCTCGGCCGCCGGACGCCCCAGGGACACGGCAGGCCGCCCATACCGATTGCCAGCTTCCTCCTACCCGCCACCAACCTCTCCCACCCGCCCACAGCTTTCTCTAGTCACCATTTCAGATATTGCAGTTTTCCTATTTTCTATGGAAATCCTTGTTTTCATTTTCAGTTTATAAAATTCTTTATTATTGGGTTAAACCAAGAGAGTATAAATTGAGCCTCTTTCACAACAATAAGCAGTGGTTCAAACCTCCCCATTCACTCCAACCCCATTTCATGGAGAATAAAGATGTGTTTTCCATGTTTTCTCAGTGTCTCTCAGGCAGTACATTCCGCATAAACAATATTTCCTCTTTCTTTTCATGACCCCAACTAACACACCTTCCTTTTACTGCTTTTGTTCTTTCCAGTTGAAATATATCATCAAACAATACTCTATTTTGCTCACTATGGGGTTAGGCTAAAGTACATGCATATAAATATCTAATTTGAAATGTAAACAAAAATCTTTTCATACTCTTTACCAAACAGTATTAAAACTGTTTTAAATGCCATGAATTTATTAAAGATGGTGATTTTCAAATGAATTGGAAGTGCCACAGAAGGATGAGGTGAAACATGGGTTATGATAGAGCTCATTTTGACAGATGATGCAAGAGTACATGAGCAACTCTCAATCCCCTTGAATCCCCTTGATTAGGACCCTTCACATGGTATTTAATGAGTTTCTTTATCTTACCCCTGGTACTTCTTCCCCATAGACTTAACATTTGGAACTCGTACTCCATGCCAATGGAGGATTGTAAAAAGAAATACCCAATGGGGGATAAAGTCACAAATATTAGCCAATTAGTCAGGGATAGGGGTGAGATAAAATTAGAACTACACTCGATCTATAGCCACTGAAATAACCATTCATTCTTGTTTGTTATATTAGCTCACTCGGATTTAATTCTCCCAATAACAAGGACGGTGACTTAAAGTTATTAAAACTTGAATGTGTAGTAAAATACATTTAGTGCATTTTGTTAGCGTTTGAAGAAAACGACATAGCTAACATTTTAGAAATTCTATATCCTATCACAATGTTCTCATAATATCAATCTCTAGATAAAAGGAACACTAGCATGGGGTCTTCCAATTCTAAATTAGATATGTGTTCTGCAACACTTGGAAATCATCATATCCAATTACCAGGAAAATGATATGGGCTTTAATATTCAAGTCAAATTGTCCGATATGCCTTTAAATGAACCAACGAACCAAGCAATCCTTACATTATTATCATGCATCTGTAAGTGGTGTAAATGAGCTTCACGGTGTGTGACCATGCAACACAATCCCGTTAAGGGCCACAGATTAATATCAATAACTATTACCATACAGCATGCTCTGATCAGCTCACCAGGCAAGTAGCTGTGAGAATCTACAAGCAGCATAATGCTTAATGCTGATGAAATGAGGTGGCAACAGCTGCAGCAATCTCCATACATCACCATCTTTATTTGTGCAGGAGAGTATCATTTCTATGCAGTCCTGATGAAATAAAAAAGAAGCACTTACAAAAACAGAAAAAGAAAATCGAAGAACAAAGCCCACATGGACTTCCAAAGTAATATACAGAACTGTAAATCCCATTAGCTAACAAGTACAAGGAAATTCATGGAAGGTATGGATGTTACTTGTTAACTGAATCACTGCTTTCCTACCACTTCTTTTCGTAGATTTGTTCTTGGCGTAATAGGAGAATCTGTTGATGTGGCATAGATTTCCATTTATCAAGCAACCATAAATAGGTTTGTCAATAATGGAGTATGTCTTACGATCACTACAACTGAGACAGTACACCAGCAGCGTAACAATGCTGAGTCTGGAATTGAAAACGCGTTGTAGATGGTATAAAAGTTGCATATAGAAGTGTTCACTTTAGTGGTAAAATAATTCACATTTCAGTTATATGATGAATACAACAGACCATGGTCGTACCTGGATTTAACATTAATACATGTCAACTCCATCTGGTCTCATTTGATGTACGACCATCGTAACGTTGTTCTATATATAAGTACCTAAAGCACGTTGCTCTGTAGCAATAGGGTAAAAGGTGTGATGCTGAGTCATCAAAGAAAGTGCTGTATGGTATGATGGCTGGGCCACATGGCTGCACAGTGTTATTTGGGGTAAGTAGGTAGGCAGACATATTATTTATGCAGTAGGCATGTTCTGTTCACAATCATTATAAAGCATGATGCCTAGTCAGCAGACAATCACCTAGAAAGTAATACTAACTGCAGGTATATCGCCTAACAGGTAAACCCCTCAGAAACCATGTATAACCGTTCAAATGACCAGGTCTAATAATATGCTTGGGCAGCAAATATGTACCGTAAAACTTTGTCATAGCAAAACTCCACGAACCAGTGGTGTGAGAAGCACTTACACCAGACATGTAGATATGCAATTCACATTTGCTTTCACCTTTTAAATAAAGGAAATAAACTGAAAAAAATTAATGTTTTGGACTATTAAAGTGAAATTAAAGGTTTTAGATTCATAAGGAATATGTTCAGAATTCATTCTCCCTTCACTCAGTAAAAATTAATCTGTTGCATCTGCGTGTTTGCTGTACCCAGTTTCACTATAGTTGTATACCATGTATGCAGAGCAGGGCATGCAGTTAAGTAGAAGAATGACTGAGAAAGTCCCCACTTTTCCTCTGACAATAATGCCCAGCCCCATGGGGTATTTTGACCTGATGAATGGCAGTCCTGTGAATAATTTACATTGTCATCAGACGGAGAGAGTCCCGGGTTGATGGGAGATGACAGTAAGTGGTGTACCCTTGGTAGCTGTTATCAAGGACAACGATACATCTACACGTGTTCTTCAGTATAGAAAGGGTCGGCCTGAGGCAGGCTTAAATATATAGACAATCGATGGTTTTGTGGACAGGCGGCCGTAAACCACGAGAGGTTGACGCATAGTTAATACACGAGCATTGGCGAGTGTAATACGACGTCAACCTCGAGTGGCTTACATAGTCTGAAACAGACTTTAACCAATTGGACTAACTCATCAATCGACCAACAATTCGGCAGAATGTAACTCTAGTGTTTCTTAAATACGACTAGAAGTGATTGTTGAATCAAAGGGAGTTAAGAGTCCGCTCGGCAGACAGGTTGCCGACCTTCCACAGTTCGTCTCATTTTCAGTCTCGTTTGTCCAGATTATGGGCTTTCAGACGAGCTTTAAAGTTAATGGTAACATTGGACTTAATTAAATACCAATTTATATATACATTTATTCAGTCAAGTTGCCAAGGTAAACAATACCTCCTTAGGTGGGTATTTACATCAAGACATACAGACAGTTGTGCTTTAATTGACAAGAAATATAGAATAACCTATATTGGGAAATACGGGTTTGCAACTTAGCCATTAGTATTTCTGTCCCAGAGTTTTTAGTCTCGCTTTTAGCAGCAGTTTGAACTCGTCTTTATTACTTTATACCTATAGGCCAAGGTCTCACTTTTACTGACCAGTAGTACAAATTCCGTTTGTCACTGAGTGACGAAAGAATATCTATACGTCCCTCTATACCATGTGACCACTCATTCTACTATTTCGTGAGTTGTAGAATTGCATTTTTAATGATTTCTAGGTATATAATAATAAAGAGACATAGTTAGTGTGACTGAATTCCATCTGTTTCTCGATATTTTGATCAGAAATACTCACCGAGTTCAATAACTATGTCTCTATATAGTGCTAGTGTTTCGAAAGGATGCTTTTTCTCTATTCCAGAGTTGGCTGTTTTGAACTCGTTGCTAGATGGTTGTATTCTCCTTATAGCTGACACTATGCAATATCCTCTATCCAATATGCGCTCGGATATTATTACGCATCAACCACGCAGAGTATATAACCATGCAGATCAAAACCATGGTAATACTGTGTATTCACCTGGGCGCGAATGTCCACAAATACGACCGGTACAAGGGGTGCAGTAATAATAGTGTTCATGCTCGCTGTGGTGGCGGGCCGTAAGGAATGAACGCTAGGGGGTTGTAAGAGCTCGAAATTTCGTTTTTTATTACTCTAAGGTATGTAATAAATAAATGATAAGCAAACGTCCCGACTTGAGGTAAAACGTTTCTCGTTCTCGGCCAGTCGTGGATTTCATATGACCTTCCGCCTATGGCCGTATGAAATCCACGACTGACCGAGAACGACAGGTGTGTCGCCCACAGTAAGAACGTTTCCTATTAATACCGGCACCAGAGTACCCATTACCGAATCATCTTGTGTTGGCATAGGATAATTAAAGGACTAAAGACGAGAAGAAGGCACTGCACTTCCTCTCCTTAGAATAGACTTCCATCTGGCTTAATACCTCACTGGATCTTACCTAACACCATTTTATCCAGATCCCCCCAACTCCTATAGGCGGCCTCTCCAGTAGGAGTATGCTTTACCCTGCAACTCGACGACCTTCATGGAGATGTCGCCAGTTTATCACTGCCACACCTCCTTTGTATTTATGCGCCACTGCCTCGGTAAATCACATCATTTGAGACGAGAATAAGACATTCTTCATCAGGCCTAATTAGTAACGTTATTACACGGCATCTGTCTGCGCTTGATGGCTCTGAGAATATAACGCATATTTGAAGGGTGATGTATTTCATCTTTTAGCAGAATAGATGAGGTAGTTTTATATTTGCTCGGTAGATCGTCAGTGTGTGTGCCGTTAGATAAATCCAATACTGGGTCATGAATAGGGGAAAGAACATTGCCATATATGGAAAGATGGACTTTCAACATCATTATACATTTCTGTCATTACCTTGTTTGTTTGCGCATGTACACAGGAAAGAGGCTGTTAATCAAAAATATTAAATAAATGTTTGCAGACAGAAATGACAGGTAATCGATTACCTCCGGTAGGTCTTTTTATGGTAGGATACACTTAAGAGTTATTGATTAATTCGCTGATATTGTGCCCCTACTAAATGGAGATATGGTTAGTGTACCTGAATGAAATCTGTTACGAGTTGTTTTGGTCGCAGAACGAGATGAAATAATCATAATCGGGGCTCTTTGTGGCTCTTATTAGAGGGATACAGTTTTTAGGTTCTTTTGGTTTATCCTGAGTGACACTTTGATACATGGACCGTTTAGAATGTACCTCTCAGCGTTACAATGGTACATGTGATTCATATTATTATTTTCACCACTCCTCAAATGACCGCCGTTATGACCGGATAACAATCTATTGAATAAGGTCACCTCAAAAACTTGAAAGTATATCACGGAGGCATGTTATTGGTACTTATCAACAGTAGAATATATCAAATTAAAGCACGTGAGTTATCGTCCGGACAACCAAGTTAGTGAGGCTGAACGGAATCTGTTCCTTGTTATTTCCGAGCAAGACAAAAAGGAACATATGATTCAGACAGACTCGCCATGTCTCCTTATAATTATATACCTGGAAATCACTAATAGAGAATACACATCACTCTCGACCCAACCTAGCTCTGATAGCTAGTGATTCGCAAATATTATTTTCACCTAGCCACCGATAAGCAAAGCAAGTCAGTCAATCCCGTAAGTGTAATCAAGGAATCATATTATCTTTTTGTCGTATGGTATATTTGTAATGCAGTACAGCATTTTCTCTATGAACATTCCTCAGCATTTTTAAAAATTGATTTTTCGATCCCTTCTGTATCATAGAAGGCATTGGTAAGGTATAATTAGTGTATGTATATACCAATAAATTACGGACTCATTGTCGTCTCAACTCCTATTCTTTAACCTAACCATTTGATATGACAGGTCATCCTTGCTATTATGTATCTTGCTTAGCAGTGTTGAATATGTTATGCCAGTACTCAGCGCAAGTTTCGTGTTTGTTGATCCATGCTATCGTAAATAATACCTTAAAGCATAATCCATCCTGAGCTGGGATTGCCTGAAGGCGTTATGAATCCGACCTTAATGGATTAATGAACCGTTGACCAAATTACAGGCGCACGCAATGAACGAGCATTCCCACAGAAATTTATTTGATAACACCGCCTTGTTTCTCTGTTTGGAGCAGGGCTTTCTTTTATGACCTTGCTCTAGTCTATCCCTTGCAGTGATTTATAGACGGGGTGGATATAGAAGAGGTGAGGGCATCAGGGTTGTTATAACAGCCCCCAGTATCACCTCAGATAATAATACCCCCGTGACACGGTCACAGGACCCGGATGAAGGAGGCGATGGTCCGTATTCTGTAGAAACACATAAACTTTGAACCAGTCGGCTATAAGCGGCGGTAAGAAGAGCCCCGCCTAGCGGTCGTGAAGTGTACTTGTTATACAGTGAAAACTGAGAATTCTGTTTTGCTCTGAATGTTTCTCGAGTAGTTTTTTTTTTAAACTTTCTTTATTGTAAGGCATCGCAACACAATTCAAAATCAGCTTGGAATGATACCTGTTCCAACCTTATCCATGTTAAATGCCATTAGATTATTAGTAGAAAATATGTATGTATATTTGTGGACGAGGCGTAACGGAATGAGAGGTCCAGTGGCCACCGCATTTTTTACGACCATGGACTACTTTCGAGTCCGTTGGAACCGAAAAAATTATATCACACAGAAAATATGTATGTACTCACCAACTTCCAATTACGATCAGGCTTTTGAAGCTTGATGATGTCGTCTTGTGGAACTCAAAGTCCAAGCACAGGCCATGATACTACGGTCTACCGCCTACAGGCTGACATCCAGCTTGCTTTTGCCGGGGTCGCTTCTATTTCATATCAATTCGATGTGGCTTTTAATATTAATGTCAAGCCGAATAGTCCACAGATCAGTGTACCAAGTTTGACGATGTTGATCCAAACATAAGGCGTGCGTGCTGCTATTGACTGAGAGTGACCAATGTCTGGTTTACACAGGCCAATAAATGATCCTTAGTTTAGGTGTCATGATTTCTATTGTCAGGATGTATCAAGACAAGTAATTACTATATACCTGTGAGCGAATGTCATAAACTACATTATTGTCGTAACGGGGAAGGATCAACCACTGCAGCGACGATGGCAGTGACAAGGCTATACTTGCATGGTTCGCACTTTGATAAATGAGGACATATCTTCTAATATTCTAATATCTTAGATACAATAAATACAGAACCAAACTCGAGTAGGTCTTTCTACTTTTTAAGCCACTCAGCTAGGTCTTGCTCCTCCCTACGCTCGACTATCGCCTAGCAAAGTAACCCACGACCTAGCTATCGTGGTATAAAAGTTTATATAAGAAAAAGAATCTCGTTTAGTTCCATTTGAATAGGCCTCAGCCTATACGTGTGTCGCAGCATATGGTCCTGTTGGTGGTGACACTCCAGCCGGAAAACAAATTACAGCCAGAAAATGCGATGGCGATCCGAAGTGCCACAAATTTGCACTCCATATTCGTCTGCCCCGTTGTAGACATGCCATACACCGCCACGTTTATACCGAGGACGCCTTCAGCAGAATGAATGGCCCCCAAGAAACGTTATTGTAAATAATGCCTTTGAAAGTATTTTCCATCCTGAACTGGTAAATCCGGGTACGCGGTTCAAACGACAGTTGTTGCCACCATTTAATGTGACCATTTTAGTTCTGTCCCTATGGTGGTCTAGAGTATCATACCAAGCTCGTTTTCTGTTTAGAGAAAGTTGAAGATTGGTGGAGGAGTTACAAAAAGGTTGATTTTAAGAAATGGCCCCCAAGAACCTTTTCCAAATAGGTTTAATTCCATGATTGTCTAAGTCTTGCTGTAAATGAGGTTTGGAAATTAAAGTGTCTCAAGTCCAGAAATCTTCTCTCTCTATGTTTACATACATCTGAACAGACTCCTAGCTGCCAGTGGCGGCCTATTGTGCTCTCTGTCTGACAGCTGGGAAGTTCAGCTTCACAATTTCCGGTTTGAGCCATATAAGGTCAGAGAGTAGAATAGTGGAGCGTCCTCTGGCCCAATCAGTTAAGGTCAGAGACATAAACAAAATGGTAAAATGAAGAATAACAGTTTAGTAGAATAGTATGCGTATATATATTTATATCGACTTATTATTCAGAAGAGCATCACTGCTAGAAGACAGTGCAAGAAAATAACCAAAATTCCAGCTGCAGTCTTGTCGCATTAGTGAGAGGAAATTTGAATCCTTTGGTTTTGAAGTAGGTGGTATTTAAGCGAGGTTGTCGTATTAGTGAAGTGGTTGTTAGGTGAGAATCTATTTCATTTTATGTTGATGCTTGAGAATATGATTGGCTAGCCATCAGTATTGGCCAGTGGAAATATGCATTGTGGAAAAGCTTTATTTGTTATAGTTAGAGGGCCCTGCAAACTCGAGAGATGTTGAACCTGTTGGTTCTGATTAATATCAGAACTAACTCGTAGCCATGGCACTCGGTAATGACAACATACACTAACTGAAGATTATTGTCTATTTTCACTTGTTTTTGCCTAAAATAGTCATAATAGGCCAAAATGTGAAATGATACAACTCAAGGGTATGTATAGCGTCGTCCACTGTAAAAGCAACAGTTGAGGCCAAATCAATGCAAGGAACGTTTAGTCCTGATATGCCTTTTAGACAGATAAAAGATGGCATTTCCTGTTATCCACACAAGTCAGTTTCTGCCATTCAAAGCAGTTAGCCGAATGTCTACCATTCACAGGAAGTCTCACCCAAACCGCTACACTACTGAACCTCTGAGAGTAGCACTGGAAGGAAAAGAAGAGAAAAAAAAACACGACTGAATGTAATGCAGTCAGCAGAGAGGCGGACAGACGTCCTCTCGCCATGAATCATTCGCCTGATGTCTCCTGTAGCTTGTTACGGTAATGTTCCTTCCTACTTCTTCAGTTAAGTGCAGTTCCCGTCTAGGGAGGCCCCGTCGCGCCGCCTGGAGGAGGTTTCAGGCAACGGCAATGTCGTCCGAGTGGACACGGGCCGCTTCCTGTGGGCATAAATTCACGCATGAGTGCCCGCGTGCGCCATTGTCACCGAGAAGACGCCGCCACCAGGGGGAGTTAGCAATCAGCGTTACAATATTGCCTGGCGGCGGCCGGAGGAACTCGGCGTTTCAGCCGGTCGCCAACTCTGCCATTGTATACCGGAAGTCGTCCTTTCTCGGGCCTTTCCGGCCGCGCATCGGTGTCCGCAATGCGATCCACGAAGCATAAACGACGTAATGACGTCATAATGAAATCATACGGCCCGAACATAGCCAATCAACTGCCATGCACCCTTACCCATTGCTGGTTCCAGTGACAGCGCCAGGTTTAACACAATGGCCACTTGCTCGGTATCTGCTAGAATTTCAGTATGTTAAGAAATTTTTTCCGTATTGCGGATCAAGGCACCGGCAACGGAGAGCCTATGGTGACGCCACGAGAAAAAATTCGAACTAATAAATACACCACCGTCCTACTCATATGACCACTGAAGTGACCGTTCAATAAAAGTTGCCGTTCAAAAGATACAAACTATCCAAGCCTTGGCAAAGGCCTGACGAGATTTTCATAATCGAAACTACTGGGAACTGGACGTTCTATGGAACCTCCAGACGCAAAAATGACACCGATATGCCCAAACCTATCTGGTGCCATACTTATGAAACTAGCCCCAGCCAAAGCTCCACACAGAGCAAGGCTGAGCAGTGTAGGCAGACAGGGGACCAGACTTCCCAAACTCCCTACTAGGTGGCAGCATTGAAACCCCACAGGGTCCACTCCACCACAAACTGCACAAAACAGAACGACACGCTGTCCACTGGACCGGATCGGCCGCATCGATGACGGTGCGTTCGATCTGGACCAATGACTCGCATGCTCACATTCAGTAAACAAAACTGACCAATGGGATTTAAAGTTTCAAGACCAGCAACAACAGCGTACCCTCGCCGCACCGCGGGAGAGACGCCGATCGGTCACTTCCTCAGTAGTCGCCGCCAACGCAACGTTACAACCTAAGTATACGTAATAGGCCCCAAGGAGCAGAAATTAAGGGGGAAATGGGGATTTGGTACTGCGAAACCCAACAGTCGCATGCTGGACTTTACAATCTGCCAAGCGACATGCAAAAGGTCTCCTCTTTCTCCTCTGCTCTATTCTCTACATCTTTTAAAACCTTTTATCTATACTTGAGTCAGGGTTAGGCTTATGTATATATAATATATATCACCTCTCTCTTATACATGCAGGACCAGACATATTTTGAAAATGAGCTTCCAATTATTCTAATTAGCACACCCTACTAGATATAGATATTAGTTTTGTCAAAAAGGTATATATTGCATATTATGGTCGAACATCATTTATACCCTTTTATGTACATACCCCTATGAATATGAATGCACACAGGATGACCATAAGTGTTACTCTATGAGTCCTTAGAGAGGATTGGATAATTTACTAGTGAAACGTGCTGTATAGGTACCATATCTTTCTGATACCCATACTGAACAAACAGGTACGGTTGTGGGATAGCAATGGTTCACTTTCCTTCCACAATGACATTATAAGAACACGCCCACGAGCTTCACTTCTACCCATGGGTCTAATCATTAGAAAGACATGATCGATATTTCCCGTGATCTTAAGCAAACAAGATGCCATAATTAATACATTTTTATTCATGGTCATTCATTAGTAGTTAGGGATTTTTATAATGGATTTTACCCATCAGGTCTGATATTTTGCCAGCTCAAGCATGTAAGTAAACAAAATGGCGTGGTTTTTTTTAAAAGATAATTTCCAGGTATATAATGATTAAGAAAATTATTTAGTCTGGGGTAATTGATGCCGACCAGGGACGGAGATCAATTCGCCTACAGTAAGTACGTTTCCTCATAACTTGTCTCATTCGATATACATAACCTTATGATGCATGCTGGTTTAATCACATCAATGTACATGCTAATGCATTTTGTGATCCTCTAATTAAAAATTAGAGATTAGAGAGGCACAACTTCCAGACCTTCTGTGAACAAATTTCGATAACGGATATACCAATACTGACATCGCTTCCATGCCAATCGGTGAGAGTTTATACTGTAACCACGTATAGCTGCAGAGGGGTGTTTTTTTCTGAGGATGTAAATGATACATGACGTCAGATCAGTTTGATTAATGTTATGAGGAAGTTTTCCGATTGGTTCCCCTGCATGCGTCACAAGTTGTGTTGACACATGCTTTACTCAGTGACCTGAACAGGAACCAGGAGTATTCCTGGAAGTGTTTATTGAAGTGAGGATTGAGTCATTGGAGTCCTGCAGATCCTATAAAAGGAAGTATGAGGAGGAAATGTCATGGGAGGGAAGATCATAGATAATGAAATCCGTATGTAACACTGACTGCATTGCATGGTTTATATGGTAATCACTAATCCGGATCATAATAATCCATACCCCACCGCACTCCCTACACCTATAGACTATGCATGGGTGAATATGTCAGTACGAGTAGCTCTCCACGAACTGCTCATTAAGGCAGTTGGTACTGACAGCCGTGGAGGCCGCGCCTGGAAGAAGTGTATTTTGGGCTTACACTGGAGCAGCCCTATGTCCTCTCCCCTCCCCCGCACACACCCACACGCGAGTAAACTGTATTATCATATGCCTGTGACCGATCGTCTATGATATACTACCCGCTGTTAGGGGTGTAGAATAGATAATGTTCGGATTCACTGAGAAGCAGTGAATGAGCTATGAATCGGTGACCTTGTAAGTGAATAAAATGGCGGTTTTTTTATGTGTATATTAAGTAAACGTAGTGACTGAACCCGTTGCTATTCCATTCTCGGCCTTTTGTCCTATAACTATGGCCCTCTGCTTCTGGCGTCGGGCCTTAGTTATAGGACAAAACTGGCAGCAATTTCTACGGGCTCACTAACTACGTTTTCCCTATTGTGTGGCGAACACAGCACTGTCATCACGCGTCAATGTAGGCCTGTTGATGTCTAGTGCTTGAGGTATAGAATTCCGGATCTAACAGGAAGTAGGAACCAGTATAGCGGTTGTAAACACACCTCGGTCTTCGTTAGAAGTAGCATCAGTTCCTCGGACTGGAACAAGAATCAAACTTTATTTGATTTTTTGTTATGAGATAGAAAAACCAATTATCTGATTTTGTAACGCATTTTTAGCACAACCAGGAAGACAACTTCCAACGCTCAGCCAAACAGCATCAAGATCAGCAAGACTGGAACAGACCCTTGTGTGACTATTTTATGAAAAACACTGGCGGTACTAAGAAGAAACTGCATGAAGATCCATAGCCACTAAAAATACGCCATAAGTTTTGGTTGTGGAGTAATCTTACCCCCATCACTGACTGATTGGCTAACGTTTGTGATATCGTTCTCCATAAAGTATATTTATACAGTACTCCATGGGTGCTAAGTACGAGTTCCCAATGCTAAGTCTATGGGGGAAAATACTAAGGGTGAGATAATGCATGCGGCCCCAGATGCGGTCATTATCAATGCGCCGTCTAATAAAACCAGGCCCTGTGGAGTACCCACATCTATAGATCCCTACATGTCAGAGCCCCTCCTTTCTCCTCCACATAAGAGCCCCCTAACTTGCTGTTAACCTCTCTGTTCCATGTTGAGGTTCTTTGTGTGCCCACCATTGGTGGCGGCGCTTTTAATTGCTGTTCTCTAATTGCTTCCTGTCTCTTATTGTGCCTCTGGCAGAAAAGCCTTTTGTTCTTCACCTAAATGGCGTCCTTGGTTGACGTATTATAGCTGGTGGCGCCGGGCTGGCTTGACAGTGGCGGGTGGAGCCAGTGCTCTTTGTGGCAGGGCTTTGAAGGATTCTGCCTATTAGGACCTTGTTGGCGGTGTTTGGCTAGACGACAACAGATCGTTATGTGAACCAGTGAAACTAATCCCAGATGTGCGGATTACTCAGGGCTGTAGTACATGTTTCATGACTAAGAGTGAATAAGAAAATTCTTCCTAAAAGCAAGCTAGGATGTGTGGAAATAGAAATCCGTTATGATTACCAAGAATAAACTTTGTCTCCTATCTTGCATGAAATATCTCCCAAACGATCTTCTAGATGAATGGCAAGTATTTGACAACCCTAGGTATTTCAGGTCTCTGTGATGTATGATGTCGTAGGAGTGCCCATGATCGTATCATGGCTGGGTATAATCTTGATAAGTGACTGCATTGAGGTCAGTAGCCGCTGAAAACACGTTATCTCACACTTATCTCTGACTAGTCGGCCAATGTTTGTTATGTCATGTCCAACTGAGTATTTATTACAATACTCCATGGACGTTGAGCACGAGTTCCCAATGATAAGACTATGGAGAAAAATACCGTGTGTGAGATCAATGATATTACGTGACAGAAACACAGGGGGCCCTTCTGAAGGACCAGTAACACTCTGCTTGCATTGATGTAAAACATCACACCACAACATAACTGGCCAAAATGACCACAGCTGACCAGGCTGAGTTTGTCATTATTATGCGTGACGGAAGTGACGCCCTGTTTAGGGACTGACATCAGTGGCGACCCCTGGTGTCAGGACTAGGACCGTCCACTGTATAGGTAATTGGATGTGAGGCAGCATGGCAGGACCTGTGACAGCGGGCAGTTTGTGTATACTACTCCCATGTCAGCTGTCGGTTAGTCGTTGTGACACCTCATGATACACGACCCCAGGGTCGAGGATAGCCTCTCTACTTATGGTAGATCATTTTACAGGCAGTTTATTGTTGACTATATAAATGTTATGGTCTCTATTTGGGTGTCTGTGTGCTGACATGTAGTAGCCGAATTCTCAAAACTCGATATGTTTCAGAACATGCCAGCAGATATGCCATCTGATTAGTCAGATGTTTTAATAGAACACGTTTAGAAGTACTATATGGAGACATAGAAAGTGTGTCTGAATGAAATCTATTCCGAGTTGTTTTGACCGGAAATATTCACCGAGTTTTAAGAACGAGGTGAATATATCCGATAAAAACAACTCGGAACAGATTTCAAATTGCACTCTAATCTATTTAACCCATTGAATATACAATGATGGTTCGAAATCATGATTATGATAAGGGCATTATTCTAAATAAAGATATACATCTATTCTAATATGAGTATTTTGAATTGCAGTCAATTCTGCTTCAGGTATGAATCAAGCTAGGTCCTCGGTAATTGTCATGCTTTATAGCTGAATAACTGCGCTTAATGGTATTTCTACAGAAGGGGGCAGTAGTTTAATAAATTCTGAAGCGGGCGGGGAATACTGAGAAAGGAAACATTGTACAGAAAATAACGATTTAATCAATTCAGAATTAACAAAAACTTTATATATCCTCTTTATCTGTATCCTCTGCATACAAAGCTTACACACAATGTTCAAAATCGAAAGTCCAAAAAAGGACAGCGTAATAACCAGATACATGTGTATTCTTTGTAAAATATCAACCCTAGCTATAACCAAAACGACCTTGCATCTACGATGGGAATTTGAGAAGAGAATTCATATAAAACACTCCTATGGTCTCCTCTGAAGAATGCACCTCCATCTTTTTTGGTCATATCGCTGAGATGACTGTGTCTCTCAGATCAGTTAATTAGGTCACGACGCTATGATAAAATAAACCAGATGCATCCGTCTGCCTGGAGAATTATACATAAACCTTATTGTTCCCATACCCTTTCGTTTTGAAAGCTCCCTTCGTTTTAATAGGCCGTATGTATTTACGACTATGACAAACCAATTTACATTTAAGGTGGTGTCAACATACCTTTTCTTTTTTATTTGCGCAAAAAGCATAAGTGACATATGCAGTAGCAGTTACAATCACCTCTGTTACCAGTTTACATATAGCTTTAATGTCCACCAGCAAATATTGAGCTCCCTGCCCATAGAAATATAAATCAACTTCTATTAAGGGAAGAAGAAAGAATTCCCTATAGTGCAAATCTCAGCGGGGCCCTTGTCAGGGGCTCTTAGTGAGAAAAAGGCTACGCCCGCCCGCTGGAACCCCGTGAGCCAACTGTTGCTTTGTGACTGGTTCCCAGCTGCGGGTTTAGGGGCAAGAGTTGGGTTGGAGAGGATGCAAAAGGACCACCGAAACTCAGGTTAGATACAGAGCAGTGGGACCGAGACTTGAGTTGCAGTGGATGCGATAGGACCGAAACTCGGGTTGGAGAGGGAGGGATAGGACTGAGAGTCTGGTTGGAGAAGGAGCGGTTGGACCGAGACTCGGGTTGTAGAGGGAGCGTTAGGACCAAGACTCAGGTAGGACGAGCTAGAGGACTGAGACTGTGCTAGGAGAGGGAAGGATAGGACCGAGACTTGGGTTGGAGAGGATGCGATAGGACCGAGACCCAGGTTGGAAAGGGAGGAATAAGACCGAGACTTGGTTTGTAGAGGATGCGATAGGACCAAGCCTTGGGTTGTAGAGCATGCGATAGGACCGAGACTGCGGTTGGAGAGGGAGCAGTAGGACCGAGATTCAGGATGGAGAGGATGCG
Organism: Alentia gelatinosa; assembly: GCA_950022655.1. Taxonomy (NCBI): domain Eukaryota; kingdom Metazoa; phylum Annelida; class Polychaeta; order Phyllodocida; family Polynoidae; genus Alentia; species Alentia gelatinosa. Next base: position 47,964,670 of record OX465585.1, read on the forward strand.
ATAGGACCGAGACTCGGGTTGGAGAGGGAGGGGATAAGACCGAGACTTGGGTGGGAGAGGGCGCAATGAGGTTAGCGTCCATTGTTTGACGTTAATCAAATCATGGCGCCGCCATGTGACCCGCTCTATCAGCGCCGCGGCAGCTCGTCTTCAGCGTGTCCTTCTGACCCCGTTATCTGACCCCGAGCAGCTCCGAGTACTTCCGAGCACCTCCGAGTACCCCTGAACAATTACGAGCAGCTTTGAGCAGCTCCCAGCAGCGGAGAACACGTTCTAGCACCCTGAGCAGCTCCAAACAGCTCTGAAGACATATCAACAGCTCTGAGCTCCTTTGATCATTTTTAAGCAGTTCCGGGATATCCAACACACCCGATCACCTCCGAGCCGCCCCGAGCCGCTTCCAGTAACCCCGAACACCCCTGAGCAGCTCTGGGTATCTCCAAGCAGATCTGAGCGCCCACCAACAACCCCGAGTACCGAGTGGCTCTTGTGTAGCTCCGAGTAACTCCCGGGAGCCTGCAGTGAGCAGATTGGAGCTGCTCATTGAGTCGGGGAGAGGGTTCCTGCACTGGCGCTCACTGTATGATGAGGAGCCGAACCCTCACGGCAAATCCCCCGTTATCGCCAAGTGAATCAATATGAGATCGCCTTGAAGTATCCATATTTACATAATCTGTGCATATTAGTGGAGACGAAGGGAAATCTGCTGACCTGCAAGTAACCTGACATCGACTCCATACCCAGATCAGGTGTATTCATTAGAGCCAGGGTGACATCTTCATAATGGCATAGAGAAAAACAGCCGACGTGTACGCCAAGAACTTATTAATACCTATATCGGATGATTAACATCAGTGTCAGATACTGCCACCACGACATGTAATATAAGCTTGGCTGAGATGAAATTAATATTTCAATATCTGCGATAATACGAACCACCGATACATTACTTGAACTTCCTTGAATTAAATTTTCCTTGAATTAAATTGTGTCAGTGTTGATAATTTTGTTCAACGATGGACTACGTGTATAACTCTAATCATGGCACTCACTTTGTGCAACGTTGGAATGGACACGTGTATCAAATAGGATACACTATTGTTCAACGATGTATCGTACACATGTCGTTTTGCCATGTCATCGAATATTAAACCAATAGAAGGAAGTTCACATTTAAACATGAATGTAACGACAAATGAAATAGTTATGCTTGTGTTAAAAAAATTTACGCTAAATCAAAACAATCAACAAACAAAAAGATTTTATCTAGATAATTTGTAACTGTAAAGTATTTCAGAATAGCAGAAAGAGATAGGAGGAGTGGAAAGAGCACTCTCCTAGCAGAGAACCTACGCTCTACTTCCTGCGACCGCTTGTATCTCTGCATCGACCGTCCAGTTCAGAACAGCTTCTGTCCCATCCGCCAACTTTTTTCAAATATCCTAAATTCTGAGCGCCTGGTGAAGTATTTTGTGTTGTACTTGTAAATAGAAATGCTCAAATTGAATGGTAAATAATATACACTCATTTCTGTTATTTGTTTTGTGAAATCAGACACAGTCTCTGGGATTATTTTCTTCAGTGGGAAGCACCTCATGTGTTGTAGGTTTTTTTTGTCAACATGACACATGTGCTCACTCGAAGGGGCAGTCTTATCAACTGTGGGCTCACATATGATAAAGTGGTTTAAAGCTGAAAAACAAACAGCTGGATTGTCTATGAAGTTCATTCAGCAATTCCCATATTTCCCAACCCACACTATATCAATTGTTTGAGTTTATAACTTTTGACTGTTGCCTTGTTTTGAATCTGAAATGTTGGCTGGTCGCCCCTCACCCTTATTGGATACCCGAAACCAGCGTTGTGTTGAGGCAGAGATTAGTAAGCGCTAGCACCGCGAAAGATCTGCTGGGAGAGTATGTAGAAGGGTGCGTGGAGACCTGAGGGTGTACTGATTAACCCTGAGCCAGCTCCTCCAGGGCTCCTCTTCACGCCCGGCCCCGTGGCCGGCCCCCATCCGCTAGGGATCGATCATCAGCGGCCGTCACTCAACGCCGACTGCAGGCCGCCCGGAGCGACCCGCCTCCCGCCACCATGAGCCACTCGTGGTGAGCAACTCCCAGCACTGAGGAATTGGTCCATTCGGTTAAAGACATATTGGACAGTTTAGCTTGTTTATTAAAACCCGGAGTAACCGTGCTATTTCTTGATTTAGGGACTGATATCGTGATAATATTATGATAGAAAGTATAGATTTTCTAAAAAGTTCCTTTTTACCTAGTTAAACCCATGAAATATTCCTGAAACTTTGACAGAATATAGTAAATGTCCAGTACTGAATATGAAATAAGGTACAGGTGATTGTGCTATTTCATTTTGACAGAATTGAAGAAAACCGTAGTTTTCAATATTTTCAAGTATAAATAGGTATAGTTTACCAGTTGAATTTTGAGAAACTTGATAAATTTCGATATTCTAGTCATTTGTCATCGGAGTATATCCAATATGAACCGGTCGGAAACATAATTATCAATATTTAACAATAACCATGTCGTACCACTCTGCATTGTAGAATATGCCTTTAAAGTCTGTCTGAAGCAATCATGTTTGAATGGATGTCATGTCCAGAACCTTACAAATAGTAACCCTGGGAGATTTGTTAAGTAAGTAATCAGTTCACAGAAAGAACCCTCAGAAGAGTAACCAATTTTCATATAGTAAGTCAGGGAGAGCTACAAGATAAATAATCAATTTACATATGATAAGATAGGGAGAGTTATTAGATAAGTAACCAATTTTCAGATGGTAAGCCATGTAGAGTTGTTAAAGAAGCAAAGTATTTGTTGAGAGCACAGTAAACAATGCAGATCGGCTCTGTAGCAGACGACAATCATCTCTCACAGGAGTGCGCTGGTACCTGGTCCGTCCCCTCATAAATCCAGCTGTCGGTGCTGGTACCTGGCAAGCTTGGCGTAACCAGCGCGTGCGCTGTGTGTGAGTTTAAAACGCGGTCGTCCGGCACCAGCTCCATACACGGCGGCCGTCGTTGGCCTTGAGCTCGTCGCGGTGCTAAACCTCTGTTCGGAGACGGCTGCTATCTAGCCGGGAAAGGCCGCAGACATGGAGACCTTTCATGAGGTGAGTTAAGCGTCTGTGCCTGCAGATCGGACGGTCTGACGCCGTTAGTGTACGGCAGGAGCGGCTCGGAGCTGCTCGGAACGGGTCTCCTGTTGCTCGGCCGGCCTCTTGCATGCGGGGCGCCGGGAGGAAAGCCTGGCAGGGTACGTGTTGCCGGGACTGCGGGTGAGATTGCCCCATCCCTGGTGTAATGCGAACAGTGATCTGAATTCTATCTCATCACCCCGCGGATATATACAGCGATAAGCGCTGGAGGATGACAGGTGCCTGTGTGTCAAATCTCCCATATTCTGTACTAAACCAGTATCACTTAACCACCTGACATGGATGGAGAAAGAACAGGAGAGCTGTAAAAAGTCGCCGAGTGCTCGCTCGTGATACGACACAGCGGTGTCAGCCCTCACCTGAGCAGCTCAATGGCAGATACAGGCGGGCGATGATGGAGCAGCGCCCAGAGCGGCCACCAGTCTGTCGCCCCTGCCGTTGCCTCCGCTGAGTGAGTTCATTGCTGGAGAAGGCAGCTGCCTCACTGAGCACCGCACCGCCCACACATTCAGTCCTCCTTTAATAGCCAACTTTCTTCTCTACCTTTAAGAGCAGCTCACTGAGCAGCTCTATTTATTGAAACAGATCAGAGGAGGAGCTCATCCGCGTACCATTAGATAATGACGATCACGTACGAGGCTGGGCATACCGCTAATGCAGGCCCAGTGTCTTCCTGCTCACAGCGAGCGACTCGCTAAATACTGTAGGAGCTGCTCGTCGTCCCACACCCCCTTTCGTTGGAGTCTCTGATGGGCACCGGAGCCCGCCCGCAAACCGGCTCTGACAGAGCGCTCATCAATTGGACATCAGTAGGCGGGGGAGTTCCCGGTAACCCCGGAGTCGTCCCCGGCGGCCGTCAGTGGTCAGCCCCGGGCAGCGGCGGTCAGCGGTGGTCAGCAGCGGGCCGGAGAGATGGATGATGGACGTCATCGTCGGGTCAGAGCCGTGACCGCGTCATCACGGGGCATGCGCCGGCCTACCGGATACCGCAGATCGCGAGAGCTGCATGGTTAGACACAGAGTGAGAGAAACTGGACGAGAGAGAGAGAGAAATTGGGAGAGGCAGAGAGAGAGAGAAAGAGAGGTTGTGAGACAAACAGACAAACGGTGATAAGCAGAGTGAGGGAGTGAGAAACTGATAGAGGCAGAGAGGCACAGATAAAAAGACAGGAAATACAGAGACAGGCATTGAGACAGAGACACTGTGAGAGGCAGACAGAGAAAGAGAGACAGACAGAGACAGGCAGAGGGACAGCGAGACAGACAGAGAAACTGAGGTAGGCAGAGAGGCAGACAGACTCGATCCTCACCAGCACCGCGCCCTGTGGTCACTCAGCGACATTTCTCGGTGGACCAGTTTTTCAGGATTGTTTCGGACACGGACACTGCCAGCTCCTCCTGGCTCTGTACACTGATTGGTTCTAGGCATCAGGTAAAGGACCCCCCCGGGTATAGCCTGGAGTCCTCCACTCCACTTAGGAGAAAATCAAGATAAGTACATCCAAAACAAGCTGCCGGAACATGTTATTTCATTGATTTAATCTCACTTAGAGTATGAAGTGAAGGTACAGAAAATCTCCACAAGGAAGTTTTAACACTGCGCTACAGGATTCTCTGCTATCGATCGTCCGTCTCACTTTCGGTGTTTTATGGGACCTACCTATCCGTAGCCATTGACACTCAATATAGCTTTTGAACAGGCAATTAATCAAAATCATTATACTTCTGTTATGAGAAAACAACAAAGGAAATGGAGTCAACGGAGAACTAACGCCGCAAATGCATTATCATTCACGCTCGATGGGATTGCTTGATTTTGAAGTAAGACTACACTTCCAAGGCTTGCCTTGTAGCTGAGAAGTAGTGTTGGCTCTCATTGCCCACCCTCCTACAACGTTGCGGATGATTCATCATCCCGTGCCGGGTAATCTCTCCGATTTCTGTAATAAAGACTGTTATCATAGCCTATATTGGAAGCCGTCGCATCGCCCGGCACAATGGCACCTTGCTGCAGGTTGCTTTTAAGGCGTTGTCAGGAGGAACCTGTCGCACCATTATTACGTCACCGACGTCTTGTAATGGACCCATGAGCTGGCAACTGTCCTCCGATAACCAGGAGAATGGCATGCTGTCACGGGCAACCGCTCGAGTTTTTCTAGGCGCCCGAGATTGGACGCCATTTTTAAGTATCACCTGTGACTTCTGAAACGGAGAATAATGAACTCGCCGCCCGGGCGTCCCCACAGGTGGCGCCACTACTAGCGCAGTGCAGTATGGGACGGAGGGAGATGTGCATGAGGACGTTTGACAAGGATGGCTACAGCAAACGTCTCTCTAGGATTTTCACGGGTAAATAGTTTTACACTGTATATATGAAATATTGACAAAGTTATATATAGAAAATAATCGATAGCTTTGTTGCAGGAGACCGTAAACTAAGAGAGGTTGTCGCGTAGTAATACACGAGCGCGAGCGATTGTATTCCGAGGTCGACTTAAAGTGGTTTACAGAGCCGCCTGTCCAGAAACTATCGTATGTTGGACCTGTAATCAATATTCCTGGATTAATTACACACAGTAATTATTATAAGGTATACCATTTGGGACAATTTTCTTGCTCTCCAATCATAAGCCTAGCGCTGTAGATACAAACAAATGCGCTAGATATCTGATTAAACATTATTTTCTGTATACCATGGTTTTGAAGTTAGTTTAGCACGGATTTGAAATCTGTATGTACCATGGTTATGGTATCTGACCATTTTTAAATATCGGATAGTGGTTTACTGAGTCCCCATATTCTCAATTGGTGCTTTGTGTACTATGGATAATAAAACGTCCGGACCACAGTGGCACCCCTTAGTTATTGTCGGCCTCCTGTCTGAGGTTATCATACGTTGATACCGATTGTTACAGATTCACTTTTGGATTGGTGAATATCGAGGATTGGTGTTAATGTCTTATGGGATTTGAAGGGTTCAGATGTTTGGGGAAATCCCTTTAGTGCGGAGAATGAGTCAATCTGATTCCGTTAGCTCATGTCCATCCGGGTTCACGGCCATAAATCATTGCCCATCAAACATGAACCTGTTTTAATGCTTAAATGTCCATTTAAAACGAAGCCTCCATAGAAAAGGTATAGAGCCTACAGATTGCTACTGAGAAGAATAAGGAAAGCCGACACTAGCATGCAAAGTAGGGCGTGAGAGGATGGATCGCCATTTTCCCATTCCTTTGATAACAAATTTGCAATGCTGAATAATAGATGACCATGATTTTGATCTGCGTGGTCATATTCTCCTCGTAGTTGACGCTACGCAATATCCTTGGATATTACTACATGCGGAGAATACGACTATACAGATCATAATCATGATGATATTGTGTATTATCTGCTTACAACACTCATTCTCAGACCTTGCTATGTCAGTCATAACATTTTGATGACCAAACAAGGGTTGTAAGATACACTAAACGAGGTGTGGGCTAGTGCGTGTATCTAAAGTTAGTACTTGCACGTTGAACCCTGACCTGACTACCAGACTGTACTGAATCTCGCCCCTGGGACCTGCATTCGGCCAGAAAGACCATTCACCTGCATTCCCTCTGGTGTCAAATCGCACGTATAAACGCCCTGTCAGTGTTGAGGGCTGGTGATGTTGTAAGGTGGAGAACCAGGGACACTGGCCATCAGAGCAGACGCTTGCAACGCAGTTAGCTCTGATCCGTGGCCACCTAGACACAATCTCCCAGCTGAAGTTCTTACTACTATATTCAGAATCTCTGCTGGAAGTGTGAATTATGTGGCTCATTCTCCTGATAAATCTTTCGTCGTGCTTGGAGAGTGCATAAAGCTGCCAGTGTGCAGTACTCTCAAAGCCCCTTTTTCATGTTCTCATTTTCATTTATAAGATACTTCCACGGTCACTCTCCCAGCAGAGATCACTTGTATCTCTGCCCCAACCTGCCTGTTTGGGCCCAAATCTGGCTCCTACGCCTATTTTTGAAATATCCTAAATTCTGAGGGCTTATGCGGGTATTTTGTGTTCTACTTATAGATAGAGATGAATATATTTATATGGTTAATGAAATACTCTCATTTCTGTAATCATTTATTTCAAACCAGACACAGTCTCTGGGATTACTTTCTACAGTAGAAAGCACCTCACGTGTTGCAGGGCTTTGTTTTGTCAACAATGCTCATGTGCTCCGCTGAAGGGGCAGTCTAATCAACTGTGGATTCCCATTATAAAATGGTTTAAGTATAAAGAAGAAACAACCAGATTGTCTGTGAAGCTCCTTTAACAATTCCCATATTTCCATACTAATGATATGTGAGTTGTTTGACTTGTATAACTTTTGACAGTTGCCTTGTTTTGAATCTGAAATATTCTCTGGTCTCCCCTATCCTCAGTGGATACCCAGGGAACAGTCTTTGGGTTGGGGCAGAGACCAAGCCAGCGCTAGCGCCGCGAAAGATCTGGGGGGAGAGTGTTCCACGGTATCACTTCCACCGATCCCTTGGGCCAAGAGAGCGATCGGACCTCTCCAACCTCCTAGTCGGAGCTCGAGTGGGAACAGAGGTGGAGGCCAGTATTTGTTAATGGAGTTTCATCCTTTAAACTAACTAAAGCCTGGTAACTACTAACGCCACCAACGTCCTGACCACCATCTATGAATAGGCTGGTACAAGGATTATCGGATTGGGCGCCACCTCTGTCTGCACTCTGATTATGGTAGTAAGAACCAGGTTGATAGTTGGAGTTACATCTTTAGACTAGGTATTCATTTTTTTCAAATTTTTTATTTGATAAAAGCAGTCTCTCATAGCAGTGCCTTTTTCATATCTAAGTTGCTTCTTAGCTGCCCCTCTATTTCTATGTATTGCGAGAAACAATCAAATCCACGCAAACCTTTTCAAAAACCCTTTTGTACAATCATTTGATTCTCTAATTTGCACCACGATGATAACCCAAGTCAAGAAGTATGTGTTAGATTTATGTATGGTAAGCACATTATAAACGAATATGTTCCCCCTGAGACCTCTCCCTCCACATCTCACTGCTGGCTGCAGGAATGGTGTCTCCTCAGTTTAGAGGAGCAGCACAGCCTTCTTTATGTGTAAGTTGATCGCCGGCCTTCGGCAGAGCCAATTGTTCTATTTATAATATCCGCGGTGTAAGTTATTCTGTACCAAGCACAGGTAAGATATACCAGGAAAGGAGGATTACTATATGGAGACATGGTAAGTGTGCCTGAATTACATGTGTTCCGAGGTGTTTCGTCGTTAATATCTACCGAGTTCGATAAACGAGGTGAATAATTACGACCAAAACAACAAGAAACGGATGTAATTCAGGCACTTACAATGTCTCCTTATCATTGTCTGCCTGGAAATCATGATCAACGCCATTTTGGAACAAGTCACATGTTATGGAGTGTAACAACTATTCTTCTGTGCTTAGTGCAGAACGGAATCTGTACGGTTGGCCAGTAAGTGTGAGACATTCGCGCAAAGGTAATGTAAGAATTTAAGCTTTCCATTGATTCCCCACTGTAATGCTTATGTAATTCCTACCCTGTATTGCAATAAGATATATCTCTTTCTTTCTGGTGCCAACTGGCAACCTTGAATTCAAAGAGCCAACAAAGCATGTAGTTAAAGTTTAACCAATAAAATCAAGACACAAAACGTCCTTTCATCTGGGGTCGTGAACGACCCTGACAAAGCCACGTACTTGAATCACATTGCTGTGCATTCTCTTAGGGATGATGAGGGCTCGAAATCTTAAGTTTTAATCAAAAGGCTTCATCCGATCTTACATGAAAAAGATACAGCGGGGGAATGTGACACGCCTATCCGATACCTTATGGGATCCGGGATTGTTCCGCAGTACCCGGCGTCATATTAAGAGAACAAATATCGCAGAGAGAAAACGCGTTCAAGCGCTTCCAAATATATCCACCATGTGGCACCATTATCTTGCGTACATTTTATTTTATTTTAGGAGGTTTGCCAAGTTTACGAACGATACTTCAATAAATAAATATTCATAATGTATGTACATTGTAATGAACATGGGAATTTGAACAGAGGATCAGTAGTATGAGGAACCGTACTTACTGTGGGTGAATTGTTGTCCGTTCATGGACTATTGTCACGAAACTACATCACGATCCCGGATGCAGAGGGACGTATTTTTGGTAGAACGCATCAATTCTGTTATATACCTCAAAATCATTTTTTTTAAACATGCCATTTTGATCACTTACATGCTAGCGTTTATTCACTACGGCCTAGGTAGCGAACATTATTAATGATGCACCCATAACAGCAGGTAATATTTCATATATGTTTGACCACAGGTATATAATGATAATGTGTTTTAGATATATGACCACAGACATTCAATACAAAAACGGATAATGTGCCTAGAATACTGTATTTTGCAATTCGCCACAAGAAAGCCGATCTCGACATCAGTAACATAATATGCCTAAACAAAACTGGAAAACTGGAATTATGTTCGTTTTTGTATTCATACGAGATATCATGTTACATTATCAAAGGGGCATGACGAGGAAATGAAAAAAAACCGGATTTGTTTACTTTTATTGTGTCCGGAGTTAAAGATAATAGGGGAGAAAGTAATAACATATCAATGCGCCTCCAGGTTATGGGAATTGCTGCCTCAATTTACTAAACTGAACAAATTGGACATTAAACTACCCAAACAAACAAATATGAAATCCGCATACTAAACGAGCCGTTAATAATGTGTGCATCATATTGCACACTCTGCAATTCACAAATCTCCTGCAGGCTCTAGATATTTCATAATTACTTTTTGCTTAGCAGAGGTTAGTAATTGCATTTGAAAAGTATTCGTGTATAGGAGGTATATGATAAAAAAAGGGAAGGTATCTAGTGAATTTTAAACTGCTAGAAATACACAAATCGATCACGTGAACAGCCACGTTCCTCGTAAACTGAGCCCTGTCCTGTTACTACCTCCGACATCCAAACGCAAACCAAGGGCAGCGGAGGGGGTTGTGGCTACTGAGATGGCCCCTCATCTCCCTCCCACACACACAGTTTTCATAGAGGTCACCCCCGGCCTGCTAGTCTTTTGGATTTATCCCCATGTAGATAATTGTCAATTTTCTTTGCGCCGGGAACTGTCACTGACAGATGCTTATCTCTCCACCAACATGTCACGCCCACCTCCGATAGATGGCGCTGCGAACGCCGGCGCTCTCGGCGTCGGCTGTGATAAGATCGAGAATAACTTTATTGGTTTGTGTCGCTTCTCCGCATGCGCCTGTCTGCCCACTCCCCCGAGCAGACGACATTTGTCTTTTCCCGCCGCCGAGTTCCCGCGCCGACAAATCGTAGCGCAATCCGCTCACTGCCCCGTGAGAATCGACCTGGTGCTGCACGTGATCAACCGGAAGTGATGTGCGAGCATGCGCACCATGAACAAGGTCTGGGCGGCATTTCTCAGACATGACCATATCAATGGAACACCCAGGGCAGTCGTCGTTTTATCCATGCATCTATACCTGTGTATTTCTCAACTTAAAGATTTTCATAATTTGCAATCCAGTTCAGTGATTTGCTACTACGTACCTGTATGTCGGGATCATAAGCCTGTAAAGAGGGGTTTACTCACAATATTCCTTGGTCTGGGACAATTTTTTTGTTTTTGAAAAGCGGTAGAACAGTAGTGATAACGACTTTTAATGTTCATTCGCAATGTGGCAGTTTGAAGATTGATCAAATATGTATTGAAGTGGTTCAGGCGAGGCAATGGATAATGGAGGTGTATCCCACCTGAAGCCATAAAAAGAGAACAAAATGCATTGCAAGTGACTTCAAGCCATCACGACTTGTCCATTTTTTAGTTTACGAGACAAGGGCAGTCGTCGTTTTATCCATGCAGAGGGACGTATTTTTGGTAGAACGCATCAATTCTGTTATATACCTCAAAATCATTTTTTTTAAACATGCCATTTTGATCACTTACATGCTAGACATGTGTATTCAAGAGAGTCCTCTGGAGTTTTCAACCGTGTTTGTAATACAAACTCGACATCTGCTTTGTTAGGTCCAGGAAAAATTAATGGTCATTTATCACAAATTCATGGTACTCATTCATCTAAATCTGAATATTGTGTAGCAGTCGCCTGCTATTAACAGTTATGCCACTACTGAGATATTATCGTATAGAAGATACGCGGCTAAAGCGCTACCCGACGGGTTAGATTTTACCAGATCCGTAGGTCAGTTCTATTATCATATCAACATAGCTCTCCAGCAGAGCCAAAGTTCAATCCCGATCACAGTTCCTTAACAATGTGCGTTAAGTAGGAAGACAACAGCAGGACCCAATCCAGCTTAACTGAAGCTAGCAGTCCAGTCTCATTCATGAGAGAGTATGGACGTTCGCACAATGAGAACTCAAGCTGATCAGTCTCCTCATAGAGGCTCAAAGCAAGTGCCTGCCAACCTGTCGTGGACACCCAGCTTTTATACAGAGCTGGTTACATAATTCGGTCCAAGCCCATAGCACTTCCTTGCACAGGTTCAGTCGAACCACCCTACAACAGGGGTGGGACTGTGCTGGTAGACAGCAATTACCAATCTGTTCACCCTCTTGGTCGCCTCGCCTCCTTGTGGTGCAGACCGGATGTGCTTGCACGCAAGCATAACTAAAGCGACTGGGGTGGGGAGTTAGCTCAGAGCATTGGACTTGTTATCCCAAGGTTGTTGGACTTTGTTGATGTGAGGTCCACTGCAGCCACTTTTCTCCTTTACCCCCAGCTGTGGTAGATTTACTTCTATATCAAAGGCCAATCCTTCTCATACCATGTTTATGTGGTGTGGGAAGTAAAAGAACTCTCACCTCGGTAAATGTGTAGGGGTCGGATTTCTACCTACATTCATCTCATAGATTCGGTCAAATCCAAAGTAAGTCTAATTGAACAAATTCGACGTTAAACTACCCAAACAAACTGTCACATCCTCTAATGAAAAATGAATACACCAGCACCCACACTTCTATAGTTGTATCAACAAAGATGATTTGACAATAACCAGGAAAGTGGAATTAGCGTGTCTGTTGGGGATAAATGTGCGACCTTTAGAAGAATAAGAAAATATGTAAGAAAACCAACTGCACTAAAGATTGTCAAGTCTTGTCTACTGACAGCCGTTGATCACTGTTCTTTTTTGGTGGAAGGTTCATCTAAAAGTTTGAAGCTTAGAGTCGACAGGGGCATATACAGGGCCCTTAGAATAGCTTTAAGGTCTGAAGCATATAATGGAGATAAATTTATAAGAACTGAGCACCTATTACATAAATGCAGGGTCATAGAGCCTGACTTCAGAAGGCGTTTATTATTAGCAGGAATTATACGAGGTCTAGAACGCATTCATATGTTAAGGGAGGTTTCCATACCAGAAAACAGCATTCGGACAAGATCACAGAGTAAGAGTAACATATATTTACCTATGGTAAAGAAGGAAAATTTTAGAAAATCTGCGGTCTATTTCGGCATTAAACTATGGAATTCACTAGACTCTGTGGTTCAAAAGGATGTTACTAAAGATAAGTATAAAAAATGTGTCATTGAAAAAAATAAGAAACCTGAATTCCTGAGCATGTCTTGGAAGGGAATTTCCTATGGACCTATTGGCAGTTTTTGTTATTAAGGTTGGCTTTGCACTTGCACTAATGTGTAATATATCAACACTAGATCACAAACAACGATTGATGAGATCTTAGATAGCTTAGCAAACTATAACTTGTATTATAAGAAAGGGATATATTGAAGCTAACTATTACGAGACCAAGTGTATGAAAACTCATCTGTACATACTCATCTCTGTTTTGTTGATTTGTACCTGCTGTTGCTGGAAGAGCGACCTGTATGTGTCGAACGCAATAAAGCTTTTGAAAAAAAAAATGAAAAAAAAGTTTGGGTCATACTTGTCTGACAGGGGCACATGTCCAGAAAGGAGAGTCTCATCGTTTTTTGTGAACGGTGTACCATACTACTGACGGTAAAGCCTATCATGCTGAACTTTATAGGACATAAAAAGGGGGAGGATTCTGAGAGATACATGATTTATTCTGACCCACCCCTCCTTGCGAGAAAGTCGGATGTTCACCAAGATTAAATCCGATAAAAAGAGCAAAGAGGTTTAGAATTGTTTATAGAAAATGCGCCCTTTGGAGGACTTTCAAAAGGATTTATAGGATGATAAGGACATTGAATACTATGTTGGATGTGCATAACGCCGCATTATTCACAAAACTTCCTCTTAATGGGAGTCTGTTTAGTATAAAATGAAAAAGATAAATTCAATGTGTCCATCCTATATACCAGTCACCCTGTTAAAACGGGGGGCAATGTGTGATGGGAGATCCAATCCCATTCACCCTTGCCTGGTGATAATTCTGATGCAGATTATCCCATTAATGCAGTGGCCTGAACACCCTGCTGCCACGGATTATGCAAGCTGCCATTGTGCAGCTCTAGAGCAACATGTGCATGTCGAAAGCCCGGTCCACTTCCGCATGGCTGCTGGCCCATTGTTACACGCATCCCACACCGACTCGCGCATACATCTCCCGCCCCGGAACAGTCTGTAAATATTTCACGACAAGAAAGACTGTCGGAGTGTGATGTTACCGCTGAGTAGGGCGGGGAATCGTCCTCAGGGAGGTCTGCTTAATGGCCTGTCTCCACCCAGCTGGATTTATCGCTTATGCAGCTTAATTCCGTTCCTCACGTACACAGACATTGCTTTCTATAGTGTGTGGTGGGGGTGGGGGGTACAGGGATGCCTGGAGACGTTGGTTCCGGTCATGGTGGTGGTAGAGCTTGTAACAGGAATGCCTGTTGAAGGTGTGTGGTAGGGATGGTGATGGGGATACAGGAATGCCTGTAGAAGGTGTTGGGGTGGTACTAGTGATTGTAGGGGTGGTGATGGGGATACAGGAATGCCTGTAGGTGTTGGGGTGGTACTAGTGATTGTAACAGGAATGCCTGTTGAAGGTGTGTGGGTGGCGGTGGTGATGGTGGTAGGGGTGGTGGCTGTGGTGAGGGCTGTAGGGTGGCGATTGGGGTACAAGAATGCATGTAGAAAGTGTTTGGGTGGAGGTGTTGGTGATTGTAGGGGTGGCGATGGGGATACAGGAATGCATGTAGAAGGTGTGTGGCTGGTGGCTGTGGTGAGGGCTGTAGGGTGGCGATGGGGGTACAAGAATGCCTGTAGAAGGTGTGTAGGTGGGTGTCTGTGTGGAGAGCGTGGCCAGGCTGCCGATGACAGGTAGTCTTAAAGTAAACAGTGAGACTTCAGCCTAATCGAGCAGCTCTAAGTGGTGCATGGGTCTAGCATTGCGAGCTGCTCTCCCTGAACCGCTTTCTCTTCCGCTCCATTTGTTCCTGCTCATTTGGCTTAAGGGTTAACCAAACTAGGCGACATTTGGTCTCGCGATTTGTGACCCATAGTCGTATTTGCTTGTCAGTGACTAGTGCTGCGAGAGTAGAAATTGAACGGCCAGAAACTGGAGGGGGTACAAGAATCGCAGAATGCAGGACATTTCTAATTGTTTTATACCTGAAATCGCAAGCGATTGTGTACTACGTCACAGAGGGACATTTGTCTGTGGTGGTGAATGCCCCTGACAGTGTGGGCTGGTACGCAAAAGGAGGGGATTTTTTTTTTTTTTTTAATTTATTAACTAGAACATTTCTACCTTACGGTAGATCTTCCAATGTCAGGAGAGGATCCTTTACAACAATGTACATCTAGATAGTCCTCGGGGAAATACATTTTATGATAATGATGATGATGGAGATGTGAACATAGTTTGTCATTCATATGTAGCATATATCAACTTGGTACTCTTTTTGAAAGTTCTTTTACAGTCCGATTTTTGCATACTACTACTTAGTGAGTCCCATAAGATTTCGCCTCGGAATTGAGGGGATTTGGTATAACAGTTGCAATTTATTCTACACTTTTTGAATTTTATCTTAGCATCAATTCTCGTTCCTCTTAGTCTCTCATCGATTAGGTCTGTGTCTTTTGATCGCTTGTACAAGATGCTTAGTAGTTGCATATTGCGTCGTGAGTCCAAATAATCGGACTTTGATGATTGTAGCTGGATATATGGCGAATCTACATATGATACTTGAAGAATGGAGTAACGCATTTTGGAGATCAAGGTTAACTAATGTCTCTTTCTGTTTTTTTCTTTCTTGTTATGATGTTATGAAATTCTTAATTGCAAGTATAGCTTAAAGTGGAGTCATCGTTACAGTGAGCGAATTCACATAGTATTTTCCGCGTTCAGCACAAACGAATATATAACAGCCATTTCTAGAACGATCGAGCCAATAATGATATATATAGTGATGGGTGGACATCTCAACAGGGGGTACACATCCATAAAGAGGGACAGACTTCTACTCTTGTTTGAGCTAATTTTTCGTATCTGGCCAATAGTCTGTAGCCACAATGGTAAAGCAGATCTCTGTTTGGGGTAGTGAGCTATGCAGAAATGATTTATTTGAGTGGCCGGCTTCCGAAGAACACAAATATTTCCTGCTTGGCTTGGCCAAAGATATGTTTTGAATATCAGTTTATGATCTACAAATTCTCAGAATACACCACGTTGCTCCAATTTCCTGGGGGAAGCCTCCCAGTTCCCCCTACTTCCCCTATGCATGAAGGGACACGTCTTCTCAGGCTTCATACAACCCTTAATTGGATGGTGCACGACCGGAAATTTGAACTCTATGATTTAGGAGTAACTTTCACCTATGGCAATGCATGTTATACTATAATTTGATCAAGGATATTGCTGTATATAAGGATTTTATTCATTAAGGGAGAAATCTTTATTTTTCAGTAAGTAGGGCCTTTATTCCTTTACTATTTTACACAAGGTGTTAGTTAGACTGGCCCCAGTCCCTGTATCCCTCCTGCTACCCTACCCCTCCTCTCCTGGACCAGTCTCACTGCAACATAATTTATCTTAATTTGGGGTAATCATAATTTGTTCATAATCAAAAACTTGAGCAAGTCTAGGTGTTAGTATGAACCCTGCAATTGTTACTGTGTTTTTCATCCAGGGGATGATTTGAGATTTTCCTCTATTCAATCAATCCATTTCACGGTCCAGCCGGAATTCACTAACCATCATCTGAATGCAAGCCCACACACATACAATGCCACTGCGACCAAATGGTCTGACATTACAAACTCTTTTCATTGTGCTTTGAGTTTAATGCATCTGCTCACTACTGTGGCGTCAGTGGATGTCTAATTGGTTCTCCCTGCTTGAAGTGACTTGACATCAGAGTCCTGAGGTCCCCAATTCAAACCCACCAACGCCTCCCCTCAATCGTCTTTATCCTCCAACTCCTAGGAGGAAATTAGAAACTTTCCTCTTTTTATCTAAGTAGTCTTTTATGGCCTTTTCGTCCTTCAGAGAAAAAAAGGAAGTGGAAATCAGAAGGAAACAGCCAGGCATGATACAAGGACGGTGCTGCCATCTGTGGGGGTTTTCCCCCTCAGGCTTATACCTTCCCTAACCCTGTAAGGACGGATGGTACTTTGGAATAATGGACCGTTGGTGTAAGATTATATTTAAGATTTGTAGGGAAAATACATAGTATCAAAGATGACGAATCACATCACATGATTAAACCTCGGCAGAGGTTTTGTCCTCTGGTGGGTAACATAAAATGCTTGCCTCTGCCTCCAGCATCAGGATGTATTTTATGTTTACAAAAGACCTCGAACGGACATCCCTATGGGGTCAGTAACCATGTTTTCTCTTATCATAGGGTTCCATCCCACAACGTACCCGTCAACCTCTCCTGTGTCAAACTGTTGCACCCCTCCCCACCTCCATGCCCATCAATGTATCTATGAGAACTCTGTATGTATATAAATATCGCCAATGGCAAACGTAAATACCTTCATTGTGAATGGGCAAAGCGGCCGCCTGCTGCCTTGAGCCAACAACCCAAAGTTTGTTCTTGGAAGGTACAGCTGTCACTACAAATCGAATGTCGGCAAGTCTGACATGCGCAGTAGATGTCACGGCGATGACGTCACGCTGATGACGTCTTCTAGTAGGCAGGTCGGTAATTTCCACCCGCCCCGCCATAGGGTGCTGGCATCGGCTCAGCTTTAGCTGGACGAGCTACTCAGGGGAGGCCGGAAATACCTCTCTATGTAAAGAGTAACTCAGCACGGCCATGAAAGCGTAATGCCTAATGACACCTCAGTCTTGCCGGCACCCAGCAGCCCCTGCGCCCGTAATCTGTATAAGAAATGACAAGTCAGCAGACCCCCTGGTTTATTACCATTCCTCCTGTTGATCTTGGACGCCCGGAAGGCCTCCATTTGCGACCGGTGTCCTGGAAGGCTCCCCGCCGCCGCGTGGCGCTGTGCGGCGTGTCGGTTATAGTGATTGCTGTGTGGATGACGTCACAGGCGCTTAATGCGCTGTAGTCAGTGACGTGGTTGCACGCGTCTGCCAACATCCATATCCAGCGTGTCAGTTCCCTGTCAACTTTCCATTGGTGTCCAAAATACTCGTGGTTTAATCCTTTATTTCCTTCTTCCCCTTTGGAGCATTGTTCGTCTTTATTATCAGATTGTAGAAAGGTCCAAGTTATGTTTCATCCAGAATTGTACATTATTTTTTATTTGCAGTTTTTCATTGTCCGTTATGTACACAAATTCAGATTTTCTGATCATATTAGTTACATAGCCTTAGGATTCTCCCTTTTCTGTATTACACTACTTTCGCCATATACCATTCAGACAATAGTACCATTATAAGCATGTTGATATCTAATTTCAGTCACAACCATTAATTGACAAACAGTATCCTCTCTCATTAAGTTTATTACAAGTTATGGAGCTTGCTCTTTTCTCCCGTCTTTTTTCATTATATAAGCACTCTTCAACCTTAACGTCAATTACACAATCTGGAATTTGCTTTTTTCAGTTTTGTATTCCTAGTTAAGATTCATAAGGATTCAAGTTAATGCAATTATACAATTGTATGTTATTCTCTTTGAGATACTTTTACCAATGACATCTAAATCACGAAATGCAAGGGGGTAATCCATCACTTAATCTTTTGTTTCATAATTTAACCCAGCAGCCAAGACCGTAACCTTTGACTTATGTACAGTGGGGTTTATATTGACTGACAAAAACCTCAACGATATATGTTCCCTTCGGTCAGTGGTCAGGCCCTAAAAGTCAATACCATCGATTGATGGCGCAAATAATCGATGGTCAGTTTCCACCCACAAACTCCTGGCGCACCGACCGATTTTGTATCTATGACCCATCTCTTCATTGACACAGTCTACCCTATTTGTCAGAACGAAGAAGGAACTGCCTCAAAATCCAAAGCCGCTGAAAATACACCATGGGTTTTGGTGAATGGCATATTTTCCGTGGCTATGGATCGGATGCTGGTCAAATTATATCTCACCCCTATCACTGACTAATTTGCTGATGGTATTGTTGTCATGGCCCATAGATTTCTTTTTACAGTACTCCATGTGCATGGAGTACAAGCTTCCAATGTTAAGTCTATGGGAAACAAATACCAGGGGTGAGATAATTCATTTCATCGGTTGTTGATGCCCTCATTGTTGGTACTGGGGTCAAACAGTGTTTCTCTTCGTAGCTAATTTCCATTGACTGATATTTTCTTGAAAGTGCCATAAAATCCGTCAATGGTTATCTAAATATTTATCAGTGGTACATATCGGTCAATGGAAATGCGGCTTATCAGAATGAACCCTTCAGTTATCTTTGGGGGTAGTCTCGCTTGATAGGTAAATGTGATAATGAATCTATGTTGGTTTAATCCCCATGACTTACATACATATTACAAAATAGATCTCAGAAGAAAGCATACATTACTGTTAAACGTAGAGAGGATAACCAATGCTATCTGTAGGGGATGATACGGGGCAATGCTTATCTCACCTCTGTTACAAGTTTAGCCACAGGAATAACATTGAAAATGGTCATGGCAGAGTGATGTGACATCATAAGCGACTCGCCAATCAGCAGCCAGGATTTGAGAAAGTAGACAAGACGTCAACATGGAGATTCATGCCTTCCTAACTGGATTTGTATGAGTAATTCGAATCACTGTGATGCTATTCTAATGTCTGTGAAAGGGGTGTGATAAATCCAGAACCATACTCAAATCATAAGATAAACAATACTCCACTTGTTTGGATGTACGGTAATCATCACTCTGCTTTGCCACGATGGCGATTGTACATCCCAACTCATAAAGTATTGTACATTTATATGATTCTTTTTAGATACCTAACAGTGATTTGGGATCTTCAAGTCTGGGGTCAATTAGACTTTAAATGTAGGTCTACATTAAAATGAAGAGCTTCATGAATCTTTCATGAAATGAAGATAGGAGTGTTTATCGGTGCCATTGGAAGTATGAGGATACACGTTAATATAATCATGTCCTTGGTTACAAACTAGCAATCCCCGTAAGCTGATTACCAGCTGCAATTAGCGTTGTTTGAGCATCGACCAGCAAGCTCTGCCTTATATAATATCCGGCTTGCCACATGTTAGGGGAAGTTATTATCATTATTGTTAGTTATCTTATCACATTTCTGTCATTTTCCTATCAGGGATTTTCAGATCGATCAGAAAAGGGATGCCTGTCTCACTTCAGTAAATTTCCTTTCATTTGTCACTGGATGGCCGAATTTTACTGTCAAGGGTTCCAAGAATCTTTAGAGCTCCATAGTCCCTGCACATACCCACAATTGTGGCTCCAAGGATGTCTGATATAAGCTTTTATTATCCCCAATCTAATACTCAATACTAATCCTATAGGGGGATGTGTAATTCCTACGCAGAGATTCTGAATTTGAGTGAGAAGATCGGCGGTCAATTCATTTTTTCTTTGATAATTTGAATATGAAATGCTGAATCATAAATACACTATAAACTGGTTTCGGTCGTATTCTCCTTGGACTAAACTATGCAATTGCTCGAATATCACTACATGTCTATTCCTCGGAGATTACGGCCGCTTGTATCTGAAATCAGTTAATACTATGTATGTCTCGTAATAAGTGACACCTGGTCAGAGTTATCTTTTTTTGATGGAACATCTTGATGAATAACAATACATATTTCTAAAATCATTTTTGGAGACACAACTTTTATTGTCCCCTTCCCAAAACGCACTGCGAGTATCACATTGGATATAAAAACTGGGACAAGAAAAGATTGCGGAAGTAACATCCTTCCGTCTTGCCGCAGTTTTTGCTTTGGGTGGGAGTTATCCCGCGACATAATTTCCTTACCCATCATCAGTCATACGCAAAACCCTCGACTCTGACCCTTACTCTTCTTTCTACGAGTCCCCCCACTCTGTCAGGTTCGTGTGGTGTGATATCAATCAACTTTGAGCTCCACACCTTTAAGATCTTCAGTGCTTCCGCATTTGTTACATAATCCATCCTGACTGCTGATAGACTTCTACATTTATTATCCGTCGTATATAACGTTCCCATTGAAAATGTATGGGGACTCAGTAAACCCATCCCCACTATTTAAAAATTGTCAAATACCATAACCAATGCATATGGATTCAAATCCATTGTATACGGCCTCAAAGCAATTGTATACGGGAAGATAGCCCCTTTATGCTGTAAAGCAAATAATAGTCTTTATTGATATACACTTTGATATGGTAATCCTTGTGATATTTAACTCGAGAAGATGGATGATAAATACAACAAACCATGGTTTTGTGTGTCACCTCTGTAAACCACTCGAGGTTGACGTCGTATTACTACGTGTCAACCCCTCGTGGTTTACAGCCGCCTGTCCACATAACCATCGATTATTGTCTATATATTTCCCGCCGTGTGATAATCCTCTATGGATCATGCTGTGGTCCCTGTTAAGGCCTGTTTCCACTGGCCGATTATTCGGCACCGATCTGCAATCAGGAACTATCGACCTATTATTCAGGACTACCAACCCACGATCAGTCAATGGAAACAAGCGATACAGTGAAATGGAAATATCTTTTTAGTCCAATATGGCACCATCGGCCGATTTCTTCAGGGATGCCAGTCTGTAGGATTTTGCCTACATGTAGGATTTTCATTTTAGTCTCAAAGAGATGAAAATTTCAAGAAATTGTATGCTGTGAGAACAATACACACTCCAAGTTCCCTAAAATCAAAATTTTAGATAAACCTGTTCTGTAATCTTTCAAAATTCTGAATTCAGCTACCCCCAGCACACTCAGTTACAGGGCTTATGGATCCCAGTGCTCCAACCTACAGCTGTAGGATGGTCGGATTCTTATGGGAAATGCTCCTACGGATAAGGGCAAACTTGTATACTGACATCTGATTGGCTTAAAATTTGTCCTGTGAGAATAGCATTATTATAGCATTACCAAGTCTAAAAGAAAATATCAGAGGAATGCCTAATGAACTTGTAAAGATATTCTGCAGAATATAAAACTTATAGTGTGTGATAATCTTTCTTAAATGATTTTCTTTCAAGAGTACCCCATTTAGTGCAGAACTACACATGTACCCACTCTCATAGCAGGCACCTTGATATCATATACTGCCAGTCCATGCCCAAGGATCTGCTAGGAGATTGATGGGGATTCCCCACACACCATGTGCGTTTTAGGTGATACATAGACTTGCCTCAGTCCCCATGTAGGAATTTTTCCTGATCCCCACTGGCATCCCTGTTTCTTCACCAACCGATGGAACCAGACTTTTTTGACATCGAGGTTATTGCATGAAAAAACCGTCAATATTCCTACAATTGGTGACTGGAAACCTACTCCAGATTTCTACCCTCACCAATGAATCAATATTTAATAGCAGCTAGTGTGTGGTCACAATTCACCCACTTTTCAGACGACTCAAATAATCGATGCATTTTCGTCGGCCAATGGAAACACGCCTTTAAGGCCACGTTTGCACCTGCCGACGGAAAATCCACCGACAATTCTTTTTGAATATGGAAGGGTAGCGTTGTTCGATGGTGCTCCCAAAGAAAATATCTGCCCCGATAATTAGTGGCACTGCAAATTGTTGAGGTGTTCACGACTGATTATACATTTCACCTGCACCAAGGAGTATTTTTTTTATCAAATCTCTATTCCATCATCGATTAATTGATTTCGTTGGTGGCCTAAAAAATCGGTTGGGGTGCCAGATTACGAAAATTCGGAGGTAGAAAAACCCATTAGTGGGTTTGGCATTTTGCTGTTTACAATTACAGTTATTCTATTGGGAGTGTTTGATAATCCGTCGGCGGTTCCAATTTCTACAATCAGAGGTCAAAATCGGTAGGTGTAAACTGGGCCTGGGAGCTTTAATGGACAGGGCTGTGGCCTGTGTGGGGTACGTGGTGGGGCTAGCAGCCGTGCACTGTCTATAACACAGCCAGATCAATAAACTTCCCTCCAGTCTAGGTACTCAGCTGCCTACGAGGGAGGCAAGGCGGGGGTTCAGGCAGGAGATATCAAATAGGGCACTCTATTTAAAGTTTTCAGCAGTAATTCTTGAAGTTGTGCAATCCAATACTTATAATGGATGTATGATATGTATGTATTGGACATTGGTGTGACCTTTCATGGTTCATATTAATGGAAACTGTGTTCCACAATATTCTTACTAGACTCCAGTCCAATTCTGCTTCGACAGAGACATCTCGGAAGGTCGAGCAGTGTAGTTGATTATGCCAATCCTTCTTATGCCATGTCTTGGTGGTGTGGGAAGTAAAAGAACTCTCACCTCGGTAAATGTGTAGGGGTGAGGTTTCTACCTGAATTCATCACATAGATTCGATCACCACCCTCTGGTGTAAAAGAACATTGAGAAAGTCTGGTAAGGACCTATAATGGTTGAATGGACGTTAAATCAAACCAAACAAACAATTCCAGCGTTTCTAATGATTTCATTTCCATTTTTATTGAGTTGTTAGGAACCATGGGCTCTATGTAGTTTATTACTATTGTATGATCCAACATTACCGGTTTCTCGTAGTAGGCCTTGTTGGGTTTCCTACAAAACCAATCTATCATTGATTTCTGAATTTCTTTTTTTTTTTCATTTCAGCCTTTAGAGAAATCAATTTCTAGAAATACCTTTATCCAATAATTGCCTGGCTCAGTAACCTACTCACGCAGTTGCAGATTGAATTACCCTTTTAAAGAGAAACCCGTCAACGAATGTGTGGTTTAAAGCTGGCCTGATTTAGCAGGCAGGTCAGGTGCACACCATATATGGAGGCGAACACCTGAACCCGCAATAAACATAGCTGGCCTGCTAAATGCCTTTCTCTAATGGATCGTAGCGTGAGGAGAGGGTATTTGGGCCTCGACAAGCGAGGTGGGATGAAGATAGGACTAGCTGGGGCAGGTGTGGCAGGGTCATGTTGGGAATAGTAGAAGTAAACGTTTTTACAGATCCCGTAGGGATAGCCGTTCTAGGTCTTTTTGTGACATAAAGTATCCCTTCAGTTTCGGCGTCAGGACGTATTCATATTACAAAAGGCCGAGAATGATATCCTTATGGGCTCAGTCACTACCATTACCTATCATATAGGTAAATATCTTGAAAAGACACCATTTTATTTACTCATGAAGTCGTTGATTCACAGCCAGTTGACTCGATGTTGCTGATCATTCACCACAGGCACCCGAACATCATTTTCACGTTCGGTCATAGGTATATAATGATAACTAACTATAAAGTGAATCTGCCCGACGCATTTTTGGGGATTAGTGGTGTCAAATTTTCCATTTATCTGTACTGAAATTGTTTTGCATGTTATTTTTCACGGGGTGGCCCTTAATTATATAGCAGGGTTCTGCTGTACAATAAATAAATGTAGCAGACGCCCGACATGGGACTAATTTCGTGAAATGAACATACGCTAATGGAACACCTGCTTTGATAACACTGTGTGTAACGCCAGGGAGTGTCGTGGTAGGGAATAGAGACTTCTCCACATCATAGCACACGCTCGGCGGGATGTGGGGTTGTAACGAGACGGAGATGGGGGTGTTTTAGGGGCCGGTATCGCCCCTCAATAGCCGGCGGGAAGGGGGCCCAGCGGCGGGTGAATTGTGGCTGGTGCCAGTCACGAGTGGGCCAAGCCCCGCGGAGTCTGTCGGCATGTTACGAGGAATGTGATTGGTGCACGCTACTCGGTCGTCATGGCCGACAGCTGGTGGGCACTGAACGTTAACTATGTGCTACCATCAGGAAAGAGAGCCTCCACGGAGACGTATGCACTTCTTCTACCATCTCGTTCGCTCTCCCTTTCGCTTTCCCTCTCTCCTCACAATCTCTCTCTCACCCCGTCTCTCTGTCTTTCTATGCCTATGCCTATCATGAGCATCGCTCTCTTTATTAGAATTTTCAAATGCATGTTACATCCAAGCTATTTACTGATAATCCAGGTTTGATCCAATTAGTAGAAATAAGGTCATACATACATAGCGTAAACACATTGTTAAGACATACATTCCATATGGGTGATAGGTATCAACGATAAATACTTTGCTTAAGTATTGCCACTTGAAAGAAGGAACCAAAATCTGTATGCTTTGTTAATACATAGCAAGAGTACATTGAGACTTATCCATACATAGCAAGAGTACATTGAGACTTATCCATCAAGATAAGATACCCTTTTTTTTTAAATTGTGTTTGCCTTTTCCCTCCGTCTGTCTTCCTCTCCCCTCACTTTATCTTCCTCATAATCTCTCCCCCTTATCTCTTTTTGCCTGCCGATACCATTTTCATCTCACACTCTCTACCTCTCTTCCTCTCGCTCGCCATCTAAGTATATCCACTTCTCTCTCCTTGGATATATCTCTCTCCACTCTTTTCTTCCCTCTATTTGCCTCTCTCTCTCTCTCTTTCTCTCTCTGTCTCTCTCTCTCTCCTCTCTCTATCTCTCTTTCTCTCCCCTCTTTCTTTGTCTCCCTCCTTCTCCCTGTTTTTCTCTCAGACTTCAGGCAGATGTTCATAAAGGAAGTCACGTGTTATCAACATTTATCATCAAAGGTCGTCTGGATATTGAGTAGATCCATGATTCGTCTGTTTGTGTAGGCATGCGCGAATGCTAACATTCCAGTTTCTATTTCCTGTACCTACACTTATATCTCTGGTATCTAAAAGTTGTCTGAGCCACTGTGCTTTATCCGTTAAATGTTATCAGTATTACAAGAAATTTACCAATTTGGTTAAAGTCAGTCTGAAACATATTCATAACTTTAAACTCTGTAAAGAAATGCAAGAATATTTACCAGGAGTCTGTTTAATAACCGAGGATCTTATATTTAGGCCCTTTCCTGAGACGATGTAGGTAAACTTTATTCAACACTTATGGAAGACACTTATGGATTGCTAATACTATCTTAACGAATAGACTTAAATACTATCAAACGTTAAAAGATTCTGCATGTACGATCCTAGCTGGTTAAACGGGCCCCTGGCCCCTACAGTCCGATGGAAATAGGCACATCCGAGAGCCTAGTCTAGCCTCCAGAGATAATATAGAGCGGTCAATCCTGTATGTGGTTGGTGCTTCATGTGTCGCCATCATACAATGTATGTGACCTCACATAGAGCTTATATAGGTCTCTGACCTTAACAGCTTGGGCCAAAACTACGCTCGTACTGCTGAATGATGGTAAAATAGCCCGTATAATATTGGAAATAGGCTGGTGGTTCACGTGTGTAACAACCATTGCTCTCAGAGGAGGGGAGTTCAGTCAGCAGTTTTAGTTACACGGAATTGGCAGGGCGCTAATCTGTGTTATAACAAGCGGGTCTCATGGAAAGGCCTTTCCGTTCCGTGGTTAATCAATAAAACTGCGAAAAGTTGGCAGCTGATTTCGTTCCTGATGTAGTTTTACTCGGGTCGTGGATACGGTCAATCTTTAGCCTTGCCTGCTGGTTCATTCAGTGCAGGGCAGTATTAGGGTAAGAGGATCTGTGATAGCGTGGCTGGAGCTTTGAAAGAGATACCCAATACAGTCAGGCCAGCCATGGAGGCCATGGACTCCATGGGCAGAGATTACAGGAGTTTACATTTTTCAGCTCAGTTTTCATTGCTTCTGAAAAAATAGGAGCATATAGTATGTTCATCATTGATGAATTAGCGTGGAATCATGAATGAAACAATTCAAAGGTTTGGTTAAATTCAGTCTATGGGACATTTTCTGTAATCTACTTGCACCCAGTCAACGTGCCATTTCTGCAACTGGCTGTCTAGTAACCAAATATATCAAGCACCAGTGGGTCTTTGAGGCATTTTGGTCCCTAGTGATTGGTCAGGGTCAGTTGGGCATGCCTCTAGGACTACGACACTGGGCATCTGCACCTTTACCAATGTCATAGAGTTGGCACGCAGATAGTGAAGGGATAATATTTACAGCACGCTGAAAGTCTATGTTAAGTTAACCTCTCTAACCTAGACAGAGAATCTGAGCCACCACGCAGTTCAAAAGCCCTGTGTCCACTTTGCGATTCTAGGTACATAGGTACGTCCAGTCTGAGACTGGGCAAACCTCCAGGATCGGCACTCGGCAAAACGCATAGTGGAGATAGCAAGTGTCCCTCCAGTCTGGGACCGGGCGTGCCAGGTACGCCCAGTCTCAGACTGGAGGTACCGCATGTACCCCGGATCGCAAGCGTTTTTAAATATCAAACATGTTTGATATTTGGTACACCCAGTCTGAGACTGAACGTACCCTATGTACCTAAAATCGCAAGCGCTCCAGTCGCAAGTGGGGTAGTCTCCACACAGAATCGATGGTACCTTGCGATCCGAGGTACATGCGGTACGCCAAGCCGGTACCTCCAGTCGCAAGCTCCCCCAGTCGCACAGTGGAGAAAGGCCTTAAGTGTCCATGTACTATGGCTTTAGGGAGCTCAAATAAGTTCAAGTATGCAGTTTTCAGTTCATGCACTCCGTTTATGAATTGTATATATATACTATGCGTGTAACCTTGTGTACAGAAGCCACTGCTCCATATATAAATGAAATGCCTTTGATTTCCGCCTCTTGCCTTTTTCATGGCTGTCTGCATGAAAACGTCAAGCTCAATTTTATTCCGAGCAGATCAAAAGCTCTCGAAAGAATTCTGATTGTTCCAAAGTTGATACTTTTTTCAATGTGTTCTGAGTCAATTCACGCATGGGAGAAAAGGAAAGACTAGAATTGTTTTATTTGTGATTTTCGTGTATTTGTACTCTCCAAAGAGAATTTTCTTTCTCAATTTCTTTATTTCTCTTAATTGTAAGCACTGTGACCATGAGCGGCAACGAATTGGGCAGTACCAGCTTATTTCTCCGTCAAAATCAATTCATAGGTAAAAGAGACAGATAATTCTGAGGAGGGTTATCAATGTCTGTTTCATTAAAATCATACAAAATAACGCCTATTCCTTCTCATGCCATGTCCATATGTAGTGGAAAGTAAGGGCCCTCACCCCACTGCTTGGAACACACTCGAAGCGGCTACGACATGGCTATGAATCAAAATTCCCGCATCTGGGACGTTAGATGAACCAACAAAACCAGGTTTCTAACGCTGTTTTACATATATAACATATAAATTGTGAGAGAATGCCCACCTGTCATACTTAAGCTTTACAGTCGGAGAGTATCATCATAATCTATATATCTCTTATCTTATCATACTACACCCATAATGGAGTACAGTTTCCAAATTAAAACATAGAAAACTGTAGACGAATCCTCGGCCTGTTTACCAGAAAGGAGTATTATCGTTTCTTAACTGCAGCCACCGTGCGGTCGGCATAATTTGGACAAGCTGGTCACACACTAGCCCGAATTCAGACGAGGATTAAGGTCTCTTCAAACAAATCTGAGGCGGGGCAAAAAGAGAGGAACGTTCAAACGAGCGGAAAATTAGTTCAAATTGAATTAAGAGCAGAATGCAGTTGCGATCACCCATGCTACTCAGCTTCTGTGTGAGGAGAAAATTACAAGGGTCCCAGTTTCTATTTAAAAGCCAACTTTCATGTGGTTCGTATGAGGACATTTACAAGATTATGTTGACTGCAGTTGGTTGCATACCTGAGAGTATGGCTGAGGTATGTTAACAGTAGTACTGGGACAATACCATGTCGTCGTCGATAAAAAAATCCGGTTCTCTTGTTTGAAAGGAACCGTCAACAGAATGCATAGTTAATCCTTATGATCAAAGTCCTATGTGGTCTGGCACACATGAACGTTAGAGTTGCTCAAATCTGTGAGTACGAATAGTTATTAAGAAATCAATCTACGATAGAACCCCGCTTAAGGTATACCCCGTGTAAGGATCACCGTGCTCAGAACGGCCCCCTCTATAGATGTTTGATTTCACCATGTGTAAGGAAGGGTACAACCTGCGTAAGTGGACAATTTGCTTGGAACGGAGGGTGTTCCCTTTAAGTTGGGTTCTACTGTACTTCGCAATATGTTGACTTCATTGTACGCCTGACTGACCCAGGAGTCACGCCGAGGAGGGGTGGGAGGGTGGAGGGGTAGGCATGTGACTCATACACTGACGACCTTCTGATAACAATACAATATGTTGGGTTTGCCTTTCCTGTTCTGAGCATACTATTTGATTGATAATGAACCCTTTTTTCTACTTGATAGGTAATCTTTATCGTCTTAATATGATATAAAGGTGAACGTGGCGGTCTTCGCGACTATCGAGCAAAAAAAATTTCCCGTTCGAAAAAATACAATTTCTCCCTAAAAACACCCCACAAGGTGTGAATGGAGATAATACCTATAATCGATAGGGATAGAATTTTTTAGAAACAATTAATATGATATAAATGTCGGTGTATATAATATTGGCGAAAATATGAACCATTCAATTTAGCACATACACATATACATCTATCTTTATTTCAAGACGGAACAGTGGGAAAGAGCTAGACCTTAATGTTTAGGATTATTGCTGTAAAGAAAGTCAGGTCGTATGTAAATGAGCAGCATCGAGGATGGTGTGGGAGTCTTCTTTTTATCAAACTCGCGTCTTTAAAAGAAAGATTAAAACCGTGCACCAACTGCGCTCCCGATACACACCAATAGCCCAAATACAAAATGATTCATTGGTCATAGGGTTAGGTATTTCTAATCGAAGTGTACCGGGAGGTCTTATTATGGTGAGTCGATGACAGTACTTGGATGCACGGTTTAAGCACTTATGCTAATGTAATCAAATTAGCCATTTCATATTCTAATAGTCATATTTCTAAGTACACGCAACAAGACAGGGTGAGTAATTCTGCGTAAAAAAATATTGCCATATTAATTATAATTTACTTGTTATAAAAGCGCCGACTGTACGAGAGCTAAAACTTTAATTCAATTAACGCTGTGAATGCCTGCCACCGCTATAGCTGAAGGTATGTTCTGTATCGACCAGTCGACTAGCATTCCAGGTGATTATCATGGAGGATATTAACGTACGAGAGGGATTAACTCGGGCAGGATAGACGCTGGATTAACTAAATCTGCTTAATCCAAGAGCTTGTCAAGGTCACTCATGATACCCGCCTCCTCCGTTCTTACCAGAGCACCCACGCATACAATTTGCATACATTCCTGATTAGTTACAAAGTATGTTTGTTTTTAAGTAACTCCTAGGAGGAACGTTTGTGAATTGAAATAGGAACACCTTTAAAATCTCGGCTAATGTTTCCAGTAATACAAATTAGTCTGAAAGCCAATTTGACGTGTTCTTTTTTGTGTACAACTTCAGAAACTAGAACTTTAAAAAACTAATTTTGGTTGTTTTTTCTCATATGAAAGTAAAGTAGATATGTTCCCTGTGATCATCCTTGTTTTTGATCAGAGATTGATATTGTAATATAGATTTTGATTGTTGAAAAGTTGGGGCCATATCATATTTCTTCAATCTCTCCCAATATATAGTATATCATATTCACCTGGCAATAGAATAGGTCAGAAAGAATCAGTTTCAACTGTTAATTTTCAATATCCAAAAAATCACCTAGTTGGCTCCACTGTGAATAGTAGAATATTCCTTTAATGACTGCAGGATTAGTGTAGTGAGACTGTCTACCCTTACCCTATATCTAATCCCCCATCGCCCTCAACCCGACCTTCAGAACGGGCTAACTATGATGTAGTGGCCCCCGCTACCGGTAAGATATGTGCGGCGCTCAGCTCGGTGAGCAGCTCGCCTGTAATTAGGTCACTTATCTTCACGTGCTTAGGCCTTGGCGGCTGGGTGGTGCCACTTCACAGCCTTGGTCCTACACCTCCCGTGTAACGTAAGGGCCTGCCGTAAAGAACCACTGACGACAGAGACTGTGCACGACAGAACCTGTGCTTGGAGGTCCTTACAGCAGGCGGTATGAAGAATATTGCGCAGAGCAAACCCCTATAGAGTTCACATAGACAGGGAGGGAACTTTTCAAACATTTCTTTCTGATTCCCGAAGATTCAGATGACCAAAACGGAAAACTTTAATAGCATGTTGCCTTCATCCTATGACTTTTGATTCTGAATTTTCTGAAAAATGCTGAATGTTCAGTTAATCTTGACCTATACCCATGTATGCTTTCTTGTAATTCCACATCGTGCTTATTCACAGGGCAGTGTTAATGCTTGCTAAGTTGTTCAGCAGTTAGTCATACCAGGTATTATGATTCATGTTATGAGTGATGCCTAATATCAAAGGTGACAATATATGACTGTATTGAAGGATAACATCATCTATTGTGTCATGGTTAGGGGTATGACTTCTCATTGTGCTTCAAAGTCATGGGTGTCATATGTACCGAACCTGCCCCCGCCTAAAGGGTAGAAGACAGCCGCAGTAAAAACCCGAAGTCAAAGATCAGTGCTGGGGTCACGAGGCACGCCGAAGCTGGCGTTCTCTGTCAGAGCGTCTCTGATGCCATTCTTGGATGCCGCGTCACTGCCTGCCTCTACCACCACCCCTGGCCCTCGCCTGCCCTACCCCTGCCCTCGCCCTGCCCTGGCCCTGTCCCCACACATGAGCCTTCTCTGCCGGGCCAGTTGCATGGCTTCTGAGATCAGCAGTGACTCTTCAGAGACATGGCCTGTCTGTTGTTTGGTGTTCGTGAAGCCTGCTCAATTTCGGCCTATGCGTGAGATCGACTTAAGCGACTGCATCCTGTGTATTATTTTTATTTTATAAAATTCTTATACCCTGTGTAAAAAGAGAATACCAATATCAATCGAGCCTCATTCACGCTGATAAAATAGTTGTTTGAGCCTCCCCAAAAATCCTCAGCCACAAGCGATGGTCGACATCGATATGCTTTCCAGGTTTTCATTGTGCATAACCTTTAAGTAGCTTTTTCTCTGGCCCCAACTGACATGCTTTGTTTATAATACCATCTAAGTATAAGGACCCACTTGACTGTGATGCATCTATGAACTCTAGCAATATATTATGAAAATAAATCCATCCCCGGTTTTCCTTGGTGTGAGTATTGAAAGGAACTCAGGTTCTAACAAGAGTAGATGCCTCAGTATGATTAATCAATGATTAATTCCATATGGCACAGTGGCACCCAGACTTTAGCAGCTGCACAAGCTCTGTAAGATGTCAGTGATAGAAGTATTATACTAAATCACTGGTATCTGAAGATTCAATGTTCTCGTTTATCATGATTGAGATCCACGAATATGTACTAAGAAGGAACTGCTTCGCGATCCGTAGCCACTGACAATATGCCATGGGTTTTGGTTGTGAAGTAATCATACGAGGCAAAACTGAGAGATTATGTAGGAAACCAAGATTAATGGTGTAATTCCAGTGGCTAGGGATCGAGTGCGGATCAAATCATATCTCACCCCCTATCACTGACTAACTGGTTAACGTTTGTGACACTATTGTCCATTGAATATATTTTGTTTTTCAATATTCCATTGGCGTTGAGTATGAGTTCACAATATTAAGTCTATGGGGGAAAAGTACCAGGGATGAGATACAGACATTACCTTGGCAGCACCAGTAAACAGAGTTCTCGGAAAAGCCGCTAAAATGTGTCTTCTTTCCGATTTTCATAAACGAGTAAGTCTTCTTATTTGATCTATAAACAGTGAAACCCACTTCCAGGATTGCCCGCTTAATGTACTTGCATACCTGGGGTATGTATTGCATAGCTATTAATATGAAGCTTCTGTGGAAATAAAACCTCATAGAGCTCCAATGACGAACAGAAGTAGATTAATCTTTACTTTTGATGTGCAGATAAAGTCTTTTTTTCTGAGAATACTCTGGTACATCTTCTCATGAATTTCTCAAAATGTAATTTTAGGAACCGGCACTCTTCACACTGGCCTAAGAGTATCAAAGTTTTATGTATTTTCACCTTTAATCAAAGATAGTTTAATGGTTCAGCTTCTTTGAAAAATGCCCCAACTCCCAAAAAGAAGCTATTACCATGGTTTTAAACAGAACTACTTTGAACAAGCGCGTTGAGTGGTTGCACCATGAAAGGGGACCAGAAGATGTTTTCTCAGGTCGCCGCAGGGGGGCGTTCCTTCCGTTACTCTGTGCCG
Source organism: Alentia gelatinosa (assembly GCA_950022655.1). Classification (NCBI taxonomy): domain Eukaryota; kingdom Metazoa; phylum Annelida; class Polychaeta; order Phyllodocida; family Polynoidae; genus Alentia; species Alentia gelatinosa. Next base: position 47,997,540 of record OX465585.1, read on the forward strand.
GAAGCGGGCTCTGTTGCGCATGTCCCAAATGGAGAGAAGTTCAGAGACGCCTTGATCCAGAGGACGTGGAGGTTTGCGCTGACGAATTTTGAGGTTGATTTTATAAAATGTCCTTATTTCTTCTGCGCCTCAAGGGTGGACCGCTTGATGGTGGAGGTTTGTTTTGTGTTTGCTTGTATCAAGAAGAAGTCTTTGCTTGGCATAAGATTCCTGAAGCATTAACGTGTGGATCAAAGTGGATAGAACGACAGCGGAATTTTAATTCCCATTTCACAGCACACAAGGCAAGCGTGGATGAGGCTGAAATTACTACATGCAGTGTGTATGATCAGGCTACCGTTTCAAGAGGGCTGTTTATTCATAGGGTCTTCAATTTGATTATTCACAGCGTGCTGTGGGGTGGTTACCACACTGGTGCGGTGGTTAATATTTAAAACGCCAATTAAGGTTATCCATGCGGCCAGGCCCGCCGTTGATGGCAGCGATGAAGTGCATTGTCTCCCTATCACCCGTCGCGCACCTTTTTTCACGCGTTCCTAATCACAGACGCATGGAAATAACGACATAATTCATTAGCTTTGGCAAAAGTCAGTGAACTCAAAAAAGTCCTCAATTCTAATCCCATTACCGCGTCGGGGGTTTTGTTCGGTGTGTTGTGGCGGGAACAATTCGTCATCATCGATGCCCAGTCTGCGCCCCTGACGACAGTTGGCGCCACTGTTATCGGGCGTTTTGTCGTCTGCTACTTTCCTGCGCTTTTCCTTCCTTTACATTTTTAACGGCTAGAAGTTGGGAGTCAGAAGTCGGTCTGGAGATACATTAGTATTCTCACTGTAGCAGCCTGCGGCTCCACATCCATCATGGTGGACTGTGAACAGTGGCGAGGCTGAGTGTGAAGGGTCTCTGAGGAACGGTTCTACCGTCAGAGACGCCGAGCCGACGCCATGACGGAACGTCATTACGGCGCATGCCAGAACCTGCCTGCAGCTCCTGCCAGACAGTTTGACTTGAAACAAGCTCCTAGACTTTACAGGTTTTTTCTCTTCAAGAAGCCGACTTCGGAATGGAGCTGGGGTTACACCGAAGCCGCCGGCAATTTACCTCAAACTTTCAGTGAGGTGAACTTGTCTGGTCGTCTGCTCAATAGTTCCTGACAGCCGCCACCAAGAAACATGCAGTGTGTGCATGTTTACCCTGCACCAAATAACTACCCAATTCATATCTGCCATTGACAAATCTAACAAAAAAACGTGTAAGGGAACACCCCACGTTAACAGACATTTTGCTCGGAGCGGAAATCTTTCTAGCGTTTATTTCAACCCCGTGTTAAGGGTAACCTCTCGAAAGCAGACGCCCCGCGTTAACGGACAGTAGTTTCGGTATAGAATACTTCTCGAACCCGTTTAAGCTGACACTTTGGAGGGACACCTTATCAGATATGAGGGGACAGTTTGTAGACAACAATCCGGAATATCTCAATCATTTGTTTATGGTGTGTATGTGTGGCAGATAGGGTAGGGCCCTTTTGGCGTCTAGGTAGGCGTTTGTATTCGTAAAACAGCGTCCATCTCAACGACAGAGGAACCTGTACAAACACTGAATAACCACGCGAACACCCTATATAACTGAGATAAAAGTGATGCTGGGGACATCTCAATGTAAAGGAATACCTCGCGTAGGCGAGCAATTTGTTCGTAACAGAGAGTGTCCACTTTAGAGCTGTTATACTGTTCTTGTATTTTGGTAAATGAAATTCGAGGTTGAGATGAAGGATCGTCAACGAGACTACCCTCAATCATTGCCCTTGTCCGCCCAGGCCCTATCCTCTCGTAGTCCTAGTCATTGTTTCTATCCCTATATATTCAACAGCCCTCTGGGTACCATGACTATATCTTAAACATTTGGGAATATCATGAAATTTCATCACAATAATAGAGTATTGGCTGTCGGGCTCTTCTTCCGGTAAGTGACGCTAAAGGCCATGAAAATATTGCTAAAAATCAGAGATATCATTTATCTGTCTAGGTTCATTCACATTCTCCATATATATATCATAGCATAAGAAACCTCCTAACTTCCAGTATGTGTGTTTATTTCACCCCTGGTATTTTTCAATCATAGACTTACCATTGGGAAATCATACTCAATACCCATCGGGTATTGTGGAAAATCTCAATGGTCAATGACATTACAAACATAGGGGTGAGATACAAATCTGAACCGCACACGATCCGTAGCCGCTGAAAATATATACCATTTGTTTTCAAAACCAACCAAACCACAACCAAAACCCATGGCATATTTTCATGCTACTGCGGATCTCGACGCAATTCCTTCTTAATGTATGATATAAAGGTATATAATCAGGTATATTTCTTAGTATTTAGATAATGTAGTGTCTGTGTCTTGTCTGCTGGGGTGAGACAGATTGGAGGAGTAGTGGGAATGGGGTACATAAACCATGGTCTGGGATGGTCGCTTGCACACCCTGGAGTTGTCACCTCCTTCACACATTACCACATTACCGTCTCGTGAAGCGTGCACGGACGGGCCGAGGTCGGCCGGGGTCGGCCGGGGTCAGAGGTCAACGCCCGGGGCTGAGTGGTCAGTGAGTGACAAGCTGGCATGTGAATTACCCCGCACAAAACGGACCGTGCCCTGTGTACCAATAGGAGGGACCTCCCAACCCCCTACTCCCCGCCCCTTCTCCCCACCCCTACCCACACCCTGTAGTCCCCACGCTGCAACACCGCCTGTAGACTCGCTCAAGTCTTTGATTATGAATATTCCTTTAATGATTCAACACAGTTAATGTAAACTTTCCTCTTACTGGCCCAGGAATCAATCTGTATCATGGAGAAGAGGGTATGGGTAGGTGGAGGGGTACAGTGAATGAAGCCAGACCAACTTTACCCTTGTCCTATACCTTACTATGACCCAAACCCATACCCATAATCGTTACCTTAACCATGACCCTAATCCTCACCTTTAACCCTAAACCTAATCCTTACCATAAACCTTTCTCTAACCCCTTACCCATATCTTAACCCTCACCCTAACTCTGACCCATACCCTAACCATTACCCCTACCATTAACCCTACCCTGACCTTAACTTTAAACCTTAACCTAATCCTAACCCCTACCCCTATCCCAGACCTTATTCTGACCCTAACCGTAAACCTTACTCTCATCACAATCCTAACACTAAACGTATTTCCGCGACGAGGGGTCGGGTATGTGAAAGGGTCGGCATCGGATAGAGGGACTGAAGCCAGTCTACGCGGCCTGGTGGTGAGGTGGCGTGTAAGTAGTGCATGGAGAGCGGACCTTGTAGCGGGGGAGGCGGCTGCAAGGCGTGAGTAGTGTACAAAAAGTAGGCCGTCTGTTCAATTGAAGCACTTAACACCAACCGTTACTCCCCTCAAGCACAATCCGTTTAACGATAACCGTGAAAGTTCACTTCCATTTCGCCTGCTTCTCCGGATTGTACTGGGAGAGATGACGTTGAAGGGAAAAAATCGAGTGCGTTTTCTTTTTGTAAACTTTTACCAACTGAGATGGTCCGACAGTAATCTGAAGACCAGGCTCCCCTTACAAGCTTTATTGCTGTTGTTATTGCAATGATGGCGGACTGCTTGCTAATATCGAAATGTCGCTCTATATATTTACTCGTGTTTCTGCATGGAGGCTACCCTATTGATAATTACTTTGGGGCGCTCCTTGTAGGGCCGAATGAGCTTGGCCGGTTAGGCCAGGGGAAAGCTCATGCATGTTTCTCAATAGAGAAATTGGAACGTAACAAAACGGTAGTCAATTGCTGGTCGTTTCGCTACTCTTGTGCTGTTTTTAATGGGTTCTCCTCTGAAGCAGAATTCTTCATCACAGTAACTGTACGAGTTCACTTACAAATTTTATGCTAAGCCCACTTCAGGGTAACACTCGGAGAGGTAAGAGATAACGTTGAGGTGGAAAAAGTATGAGCTGAATTAGTGATCAAATCAGATCTTTTCTCTAAACTTATGCATGTTGTAGTATGAAGAACTGAGTGTGATAGACCGCAGCTGAATATTCATCAGAAAGCCTTAGATTTACCAACAGACCGTGAATAAAGTGTCAGTCAAGGCTCTATGTAGTGCTGGCTCTTCACGCAATCTAGTGGTAGGTGTCTGGTGAGGATTGTGGTACTGGTGATGAATTCAGATTTGACTAAATCGACCTCATCAACTGGTTTTGTCAAATCATATTTCTGAGTGGTTCATTTAATTCAATACTCATTAAAAAAAACCTAAAGTAGAGGTATTATTAAATTTGCAAATCTGGCAATAAATCTAGAAATCTTGGATTGGTAGCTCCCCCGTGGTATTTTCTCTGCCATCTTTGAATCTAAAATGGCTTACATATGACAAAATGCTAATGGCTGAGTAGCCCTGATGGGTTTCAGTCATAAGTTCTGGTTTCATGTGATTTTAGTAAATGGTGGTGGAATGTGGCGCACACTGCTGACATAAATACAACTCTTACTATTGTTTCATATCTGAATGTTCAGGTAGAACCTCACATCTCAGAGGCATCTCATACAATGCAGGTGATGTTTTGAGATACTCTTATGTGTTATCTTTATGATTCTTTCATTTCAAACCTCTCCATTAACATCGAGGAACCTGTTTCCCAAGAAGCCATTTATAATGACAGTATTGAATCACCAACTATAATAAAACACCTTTCTCTTGATCTTTCCATCTCTGAGTAATATGTTGATACTGTAATCTGTAACCGTTTATATTGCTGACAATAACTCTTTTTTTTTTTTTTTTTATTCCAGGTAAGTTGTCCATTCGAAATTACTCCTCCATTGAGGTAAGTTGGATCGTGTAGGATGATGCAGATGATTTTTAAAAAGAACCTTTAATTATTCTAACTCAATGTGTCGGACTGTATCATCGCAATTCTTTGTTCGCAAAGAAAATGACTCGCCTTGTTAATCAATATTTTATGATAACTAAGACTTTCAATGTTAGACTTTGCGTACCAGCTCCGTACATAACAAAAAGCAGAGATGGTTCTGTCGTAGGCGGACGAGTGCAGAATTCTATGCGGTCGCCTTCAAATTTTATTCGCAGTGCAGTGTATATTCCTTGGCCTTCCACCTACCCCAGCGTGGCTCACCATCAGAGAAGACAGAGAGATGAAATGAGATGAGCAAGGGGAACCGCTTAACGATTATTCTATACCAGATATGACACTCGCTCAAATAGGGGAGGTGATTAAATCTTATAATGACCAATTCACAGCACGGCAAATTTGCTTTGATATCATCAAAAGACCTCTGCCGCCCTCCTCAATCACTTGTAGGGACGATCAGAATCCCTCCCCCCTCCACCCCTAACATATCACCACGACACCCACTAGCGCAGAATACAAATTCTGTAGAAAAAAGTGATTAAAGTGGTATTAACTATATACAAAGATGCATCTTCTGACGAAGGTGAAAGGAACATGAGCAGAATCTCCCCAATGTCTGTTCTTAAAAACAGGAAACTGCGAGATTCCGTAACAGTCAAAGAGTTTTACAATTGAATTGAATGTGAGACTTTCACACAACCTGACATGGACATTTGATATTATGTTGTCAGCGTATCATCTTGTAGCATTTCTCAACAGACATTCTTCGGAGTACTGTTTTTCTTTTTCGGACCAAGAGATGGAAGTTGATGTTATTCAAGGGATATTGCATATAGATACCTTCAGCATGTACTACATATAAAGTCTGGTTTGTTTTGCTTTTTAATTACAGTATTCTAATTAGTGGCCATATCCGATTTTAAGAGACTGCATACTAAGGGCAATATTTTAGTGTCATGAATAAGCTCTAAGGATTTCCTGCAAATTATCAGTAATTCTGATTTTAGATATTGTATATGTTGGTGGGATGGCCTTTATTATCTACATCAGCCGAAAATGAATACACGCTTCATTTATTAGTGTATATAAAACAAGCAAAACCGATCATATGCCATTAAAATGGTTCATTTTCTGGCATCTTGTTTACTTCCACAGTAATTCCACCGGAGATAGTCTGAATGCATCCAGCTTAACGGAGTGTCTTTAATTAAAACTCGGCTTTGCACTTCTTTAATAGCAAAGATCCGCTATCACCACCACTATCTGCATAATTCACCAGTTTTATCATGTAGCCGGCGTAGTACTGTTTCCTGTAGGGTCGCCCACGTGGCACAGGCCCAGTCTTTCCTCATTAGCATTTAAACAAATGCTGCTGCCGCCGGATCCAACGCTTCCAGGGTGTAACCAGCACCAGTGTCTGGAATTTGCCGGGCGGTACTAGATTTAATTTGATTACTGCTCCTCTCACCATTCTGCATACCGATCGGGAATATTTTCTACTGGGTTGGTTGTTGCGCTGCAGAGAGAATAGCAAAGAGCAATGTTGGTGATACTGTGGACCTTGATAATTTACCGTTATGAATGCACTGACCCTATGTTAAATGAAGGTGCAGCATGGTTTGATAATGTGTCCGTGATTATAAAGCACTGGGACCCTGTCAAATGAAGATACAGTGTATGTTGATAATGCCCCCGTTTATTTCTCTTTTTAAGAAAGAATATTTGACATAGTTCGCCTAGTAAAAAATAGTCTATCACTACTCCCGTATATGTAATGCATTGACCCTATATTAAATGAAGCCTTAAAACTATCTATCTTGTGCCAGTCCGCCCCTCTCTCTGTATTTAATATCCATCCTATACAATGTCCCCATTGAAATTGGATGGGGACTCAGTAAACTACTAACCGATGAGAAAATAGTCCCTTTGTGCTGTAGAGCAAATAATAGCCCTATTGCTATACCCTTTGTTATGGCAATTTCTGGTTTTAATTGAATATCAAGAAGATGGGTAATAAATACAACAAACGATGGTTTTGTAAATGCCTCGATATAAGACTAGCGGGAATACAGGTGATGCCTGGATATAGAACCAGAGGAAATACAGGTGATACCTGGATGTGAAGATAGGGGAAATACAGTAGATGCAGGGATATAAAACATTGGGAAATAAGGTGATGCCTTGATCAATATCTAACCAAGAGAAATACATTCAGCAGGGGAATAATAAGATCGTCAGTATTGTATTCATTTGTACAGTCATAAAAGAGAGATCCATGATATTTCGGTACAATATAAGAACGTGCATCAATTCAGTCATATGAATATAACTTTGCCGGCAGTACAGCTATAAGGTGACTGTGTTTCATGAGTTAGGTACACGTTACCGTTATTCAGGTAATTTGTCGACTCTTCGTCATCAAAAAATGATCTAAGACCTAGCTAATAAGATTTACATGGTTCAAATATCTGTAACCATATACTGTACCTAGTTTTATATAGTTTGTCGGAAAAGGTAAAACTTAAGATGTATGTGCTTATAGTTTATATGATCAATTTAAAGTAAATTCAGTAAATAATGTAATGTCCCTCACTACTAAGAGACTACTTAGGTTGTTCTCTTCCAGAACATTGTTTTACTTTGTAGGAGCACAGTATTTATTTACTGTTGTAAAACAACGTAATGATAGGTTTCAGGTCTATATGTAATGACTGTGTTTATATCTTTTTCTCTATATTGATATACACCAACCTGATGCAATCCCATTATCAGATAAAATATGTGTGCCTAGAAAAAATATCTTCACCATATTTTACTCTAAAAACAGAGCATTGCAGAGACACGTTGGTATGGTACTGAGTATGCTCTTGAACAAAACTTTTTTTTAAATTGTTTATATGTATATCATGATTTATGTTTATTGAAGATGTATCCAACTAAATGACATTTGTATGATCAAACATGCTGCTAATTTCCAACTCTGTTTGATCCATGATGGTCTTTGTACAAAAGAAGGTGAAACGATATGGTTAGCTGGTTTAGGAGTTTCCCTCAAACAAGCTAACCCCTGATGAATGTCCCAAGGTAATTAAAGAATTACAAAATATAATCCCTTAGACCTTTAGACATTAAAGGGGCCCATTAAATATCTAAAGTACCCCGTGTGTATTTCTAGGAGAATCCTAATGTGGTTCTTATTGTTCAAAAAAAAGATTGGTTATGAGCAAAACCAAGAGGGATCATTTTCTTGTCCTTGTAAACTGTAAATAATTGAAATCCTGACCCACATCGTCCCTTAGCTCCATATTGTCCTTATGTTGGAGACCTCTAGAGGTGTCCTTGCTGAAGCTTGCGTAAGAAACCACCAAATAATTGATATATATGTTTGAAAGAGATAGCCAAGTAGATAAGTCTTTCCTACTTTTTAAAAGGCAAAAAACGGCAAATTGGGCTTGTCCGGAGTTTGAACTCGGGACCCTCTGATTACCAGTCCTTCTTACCAAACACCCCCACCAGCATCAGGGACAGACACAAAGCGCAACTAATCACAAGATGGCTTTCATCATGGAATGTCCTACATAAAGGTAGAGGTCATGATCAGGATACAATTGGAGGACATGATTTATTCAATGAGATGTCAATGTCCTCTGAGATCCGACCCTCTCCTTGTTCTAAACGTAGTTTCTCTCCCTATATATTCAGCGTGGACACTGAAACGTGAAGGTGTTCAAAGGAGCACAGCACCAGATTGTTGTTGATCTGCACCCTGCGTGCCTCGCGTGCACCTGACCTTCACGCGCATGCGCTCTTTGATGTGTGGTGAGGCAAGCAACGTTACGTGATACGGATTTGCGATGTGTGGTGCCGCACCCAGCCAACGTCAAACAAAATGTGTTAGAATAACACACGGCACTATGGCATGCAATTTTAGATATTCTTAGAAGTTTGAAATAAATGTATCTAAAGTTAAATTGATGATGTTTAGAGTTCAGTCTGAAATGGAAGGGGAGGGCAGATGCTGATTGGAGGGAGGTGCACCACACTGCAGGGTGGTATTAAGCGGGGAGGGCAAATACTATCGATAAAATCAAAACTTAATTTGTTTTAATCTTGGCCACCGCATGCCACGCCTGGAGTTTTGGCTCTGGACTTCACTCAGCTTCGCCTCATGAAGTCACTATGCCAAACTCCAGTCGTGGCAAACGGTGACCAAGATTAAAACAAATTAAGTTTTGATTTTATCCTACCCCGTCTCCTCGATTTTGGAATATTACTTAATAACAATTCTGTATGCCACTAGTGGCATATAAAACTCTGTATGCCAGTCAGCGTGGCATACGGAAACTCAATGTTATGCCTATGGGATTTTATAATAGGGGTAGGATAATGACTGGTACCACGCTGCAGGGTGGTACTGGGCGGGGACGGCAGATACTGACTGAAGGGGGGAGGGGAGTATTACACTTGAGTGTGATACTGAGCAGATAGAACACCGGTCACCCGTGATGCTTCCGAGTGAAAACTTTGAGGCTGGAGTCGATCCCAGCCTGAGACAAGAAGAGTTCAACTTCGCTCTACTTAGCTGAGAGGGTACGTTTGAATAGCTGGTTGTCGGACACTTATGGACTGAGTGCCAGTACATTGTGCAATGCTATGATCAAATTACCAATACACTTTTCGCTGTTAGGCTATATTCATTCGACGTACAACGTCTTTTTCTTCCTTTATGCACTCCAGCAGTGTCCAGTCTTGTAATAACAAGGATTCCCTGTTAGTACTTCGGTAAGTACCTCGGGCAATTATATATTGAAAATAAAATAAGCCTGTAGTCGAACATCTATGAAATACTACCCGCTGCTGGGGGTGCAGTGTTAATAATATTCGTGCCCTATGGCTGTAGTGAAAGACCGCTAGAATGTAAGTAATTATAGTTGCGTTTTTATGATTATCCGGTATATAATTTCATCCTGGAAATACGGTCATTCACCTACGGCGTTGGGCTGTATTTAAAGTATGAAATACCGTGAATGGCTATCGCTATGGGCACAGTAACCAACCTTCCTCTCCAATGTGAGCAAACGAGTTATATCCCGCTCAATCCACTTTTCTTTTCCAACGTCAGATTTTTATACTAATTTGATAATAATTCTCTTTACTACACTTATCTTTGATCATAATCCAACGTGTAATTTCCTAAAATCCCAGTTAGTAGACAATTTTCTCATTATATCCTGGCTGGCTTGAATTCCTTCTGTAACTACGAAAAATCTTGGTCTAGAAAAGAAAGGGAAATGCTCATTGGAAGTCATCGGAAATTCACTTACAGCCGATTCAAATCCCCACAGGGCTCAAGGTTAAAAACCTCAAATTGGGGATGTGTTCCTGGTCTTTGTGGAAGGCTTTGTAGCGTGGGGTCTGAGGGTTGGATCGGGAAGACCTTGCGGTGAGGGCCTTGTCGCAGGAGCCCTAGAGTAAGGGCCTTGTGACGAGGGCCTGACGCCGAGGATCCTTTCATGAGGTCTTTGCGGTTAGAGATTGTAGGATTTAGCCGCGGCTGTCGGACGATAGGCACCAAGCCGACTTGAGGTTGATTGAAGCTGAAAGATCTGACGAGGACGAAACACCTTAAGCCGCGCCTCCAGGCTCGACTTGATGGAGTCTGATTGCTCAATTTTCTCCGTGCACTCCGAGTGACAACAAAACTAAAAGTAAATAAGAATATTCCTATAAAAAAAGACCAGCAGATAACGGCATGATCAATAATACTCGGGGCGAGCCTTTGACTCTGGGGAGGTTATATAGTACATGGTAGAATCCTCCTAAATTATAGTGCTAAAAGATATAAATGACCTCAGGGCCGGTGGTACGTCTAGCGTGTCCTGTGGGCGTCCCGCTAGATGGCAGTAGTAGCGGCGCCGACACCCAATCAGCGCCGGGTGCTGACTCCCGGTTCCGGCCCACACCTCCTGTCGGCGGGCGGGAGGGGGAGGCGGGCTGTGTAGGCACCTCCGGGCGTCACCGGGTGCCTCCCGGGTTCTGTGCCGACTGCCGACGTGTAATTGTGGAACAAGACCGACAAGGACCCTCACTTCACTCCCAAGAGCTATGAATCAAATGGGCCCCAGTGAAATGTCGCCTTGCCATTTGGAAAAGACGGTCTAAGCCGGTCCTGTCTCATCACGGGTACAGAAGACGGTCTGAGCTGGGACTGTCTCTTCATAGGTACAGAAGACGGTCTAAGCTGGGACTGTCTCATCATAGGTACAGAAGATGGTCTGAGCTGGTCCTGTCTCATCATAGGTACAGAAGACGGTCTGAGCTGGGACTGTCTCTTCATAGGTACAGAAGACGGTCTGAGCTGGGACTGTCTCATCATAGGTACAGAAGACGGTCTAAGCCGGTCCTGTCTCATCATAGGTACAGAAAACGGTCTGAGCTGGGACTGTCTCATCATAGGTACAGAAGACGGTCTGAGCTGGGACTGTCTCATCATAGGTACAGAAGACGGTCTGAGCTGGGACTGTCAATAATATTTATTTTATTCTCATTCAAGAAATTTAAGGATAAATACATTAGCCTAATGATTGGGTGTTTTTCCTTGAGTGTGTCCAATCAACAAATAGTGCATTTGCGGACATATAGTTTACAGGTGTACCACATTGATTGCCAGCATTATGCTAGTTCTTTTGGTTGTTCCAGTGTCAACATAAATATTGGGCCGGTTTTGAATCTATCCTATCAGTTTGCTTATTTCTAAGCTTATTTCTCTTCTTTCATGTTATTTCTGATTACCAGAGTAACATTATTCTGAATTAACTTTGTATTACTTTGCTCTCGTGTTGCCAACGAGGATAAACCCAATTGCAAATACAGTTGAAGTCTGCAGGAATTTTCCCATACTAGTCATGCATAATTTAAAGATGCAGTGATCTGAGGCATGAACTAGGTTGAACCTGATCAACCATAACCGTCATTCTAGTTGATCGAATCTGTTTTCATATAATGAATAATTTGATCTTGAAGTTGGCGTGGAATATTTTATTCTGCTACCCACAAAATACTGTCTGTGAGTCTCCATTCTTAGAAAGAACTGGATCGAGAAATGTATAAATATAAAGTTTGAAATTAGCGAAGTTATAGAAAAACAGACACAGTAGACTATTTTCAAAGGTGTTATATCAACAACCAAGAATGAGAATGTTATGGTAAGGTGATTAGTATCAAGATGAACACGACGTGTCATACTATTGATACTACTTTATCAAAGTGCGGCGTCATTGTCATCGAGGCATAGCTAAGTGATGATTACAGTGCATCCAATTGAGTAGAGTATTTTATATTTGTATAATTCAAGAAGAGTTCTAGATTTTTCTCACCCCTTTCACAGACAAAGAACATCACAATATCAGTAGTTACAATGACTTATTGATAACTTACAATATACACATATAGCAATTATTTTTTACCATATCTGCAAATTACCTTTTATTTATTTCATTTCTCTTATACTTTCGTATCATGATATATGCACTCTGGCACAGCATAGTATTGCCACCTTACGTGAGTGATTGTTGCGTAGGATTTTTAATGTTATTCCTATAGCTAGGAGATAAACTATGATGCTATACCAAGCTTGGCACCAGACATTCACAACACAGGGATGCAGGTGTTTAGATAAATAGGTGAAATAACAAGATTATTTTTCTTAATTAGTTTGTTACATCTCTCTTACATTACTAACCCAAGGTATTTCACATAACAATTCTTGTTACTTACAGCGGTAGGGTAAGATTGAAAGAGAGAACATGAGATTTAGGTAGCAAATGATGATGTTCTGAAGGCTAGTCTTTCTCCAGAATGTTCTTTAAGTTGGATATCGTGTCACATATCTTGGCTTCCATTGACAAACTACTTCATAATTTGTTCTAGTCTAGTCTATTTAGGCATTGTTTCAATCCATGTATTATCATGTCGTTGCTGGAACATTAAGACTAGGAGTTAATTTCTATTCGTAATGGTACACGTTCTATGATATATACAAATCGGCCTTGCCAGGCCATACCCCATCGGACCTCAGCCGATCTTCGATGGAACCTGACCGTAGTTAGGCCAGGCCCGGGCTGCTATTGACAGAACCCAGGCCATAGAGAGACAAGGTGCGCACACGCTGCCAAAGGGTGCTGACTTTTTAATTTCCGGAAAATGACGTAGCTTCTGTAACTGCTTGAAAATCCACATCTCACAGCTTTAAGTATAGATTACTGCCTGTTTCGATTATATCAAGAAATTTCCTCATCCTTCGTTTTATTCCCGATTTCTCTTTTAGCCATGGCTTACATCCCTGACAACATCGGTTTGAAGTCTTAGACCGGTGATGGCACGGATGGGAGTCATCATATTCGAAAACTGTTAAGATTAGAAACATCCCTAAGTGCGATGGGCTGTTAATATGAAAGATGCATATATATATAGCTGTATCTCCAATGTCGGGGTGGGTCTGTTTCTATCAGAGCAGTACTGCCTTTCCATAGGAGACCGGAGAGCCTACTCGCCTGTAGAGATGTATTAGTCTACAGCGCCTGCATGTATGCCCTACGGTATAGAGGTATGATAAAACGGGGCATTATCGGGAGTGATCAACTGCTTGTCTACACGTATAGACAGCCTATTGTTTGTGCTACCGCAGACGGCAAAATACTGCCTCCAGGAGATAAGCTTCCAGAGCAGTTATTCGGAATCCGTTAAATATAAACTTATAAAACGCGTTTACTTTGTTCTTGATTTGAATCGATTTAATCAATCTTCCTAAAAAGAAAAGCCGCTTATTTCAGAGAGAAGCTAAGGGTCGGTTTTTGGGGTGGTGTGCGGATGCAGGGTGGGGTTTGGGAGCCGGGGGTGTGTACATAGGGCGGCGTGGTTCACTCAGGGAGCTCCTGGCCGTGGATGATAACTGCCCGCTTCAGCCCCGTGCTCGTCACAAGCCAAAGTACACAGACTGATTATCATCCCGGACTGAGACTGACGAATGGCCATCATCCCCCGTGCGCGTGCGCGACCTACTCCTTATCACCGCCCTTCACGGACTGATTAGTCTCATGTCGCTTTGTTCCCGACGTCATCACACGTGACGTCACCACACGTCGCCTTGTTTGTCGCGGACGCCAGAGACGTTTATCAAGGTCATTACTCGCCCCGCCGCTAGGGTCGGATGTGGCGCCATCATCGTACGCGCCATGTTGGATCTCGCTTGGTGCTTGGGTCTCGCGATAATGTGTGCGGCAACGACAAGGGAAATAGGTTGATGAGAAATGTTGAGATTTTGTTGGGGTTATAACACACTGCGTAACTTTGGGCGGATGGCACAAGTTTCGACAAACCTGTCCCGAGCGTTTGAGTGAAATGGTCATTTTGTCCAGCCAGAACTTGCCCTCATTGCAAAATCAATACATCTAACCGGAATGCATTGTATGATACTGTGCGACGGCCACACAGATTCTTAGCGTAATTAATCTTAACGTTTTCATCTGTCTTTTCTGCCCCGTTTGTACATTACGTTAGAAGAGAGGCTTTTTCATCGATGAAAATAGACTTAGCATTAGAAGGATAAATTAAGAAGAAAGGCAATGTTTGTATGAATGTATCACCTTATCCAGATTCTATCATTAAGAAGCTTTTAGCAGAGGAGGAGGGCTGCAGAGCAATGCATCATCTGTATGGAAAGTTATAACCTAGTTTACTTGATTTTTTAAAAGATACAAATACACCTGCATGTAGCGGCTCTTGCATTTGTATTTTAGTGCTCAATATTTACTTTCAATTGCATTTTTCATTGTAAATGGACATAAATATGTGTTCCCATTGTTAGGACGACAATCCATGTTTTTTTCTCAGAATACTTTTTAACATTACACATACATAAACGGGAACTATTTGTTCCATTATTTCATTATCCTTTGGCGTTGATTGTTAAGACATAATGCTAAATGTAGACCTATAATATCTGGACAAGAGTTGGGACCCAAAGTGAAGCTACAGAAAGGGGAGATACCCGTTCACAAAAACGTTACTTCCGGTGTAAGCTTCAGTCTCAAAATTTTGAAATTACTGATCGTTGAGTCATTACAATTCATTTCATAATTGTTCAGAGAGGGACGTATGTATAGTGCACTTTAGTAATAGCAATGAGGCCCCAAACCAAAATTTAGCCTTCGAACCCTACATGGCTTATGACACCTTGTTTTGTGGTTGCCTCCTAGAGTACTATTTTGGGAACGGGTATCGGCTGTTTCTTTAAGTTCTCTTTGGCTTCATCAGTTTATTATCCAAGGAAATCTAAGAAGGAACTGCACCGAGGTCCCCAGCCTATAACAATATGTCACGAGTTTTAGTTGCACAGTTATATCACGAGGCAAAGCCAAGTGAGGTTACATAGCAAACTAAAATGGCATATTTGCAGGGGTTATGGATGGAGTGTGATTCAGATTTTATCTCACCCATATCACTATTGACTGAGGGGCTAATGTTTGGGACATTGCACATTGAGTATTTTTTCACAATACTCCATGGGCATTGAATATGTGTTCCCATTGTTAGGTCTATAGGGAAGAAATACCAGGGGTGAGATCAATGTTGCTCACATACTCATTACGATTTGGCACTACGTTTAGACACGTGATTAACTCTCCCTTCTAAATTGAGTAGGAATTATCCTCTGACCAGCTGAAGGCAGTGTTGAAATTGCCCCGGCCCTCATAATCATTAAAGGACTGAACATGGTAATATACACAGATGGTAGTTGTCCCACTTTCCATGGAAATTCTCGTTTTTCCTTTCGGTTTATTATTTTATGTGTTTGTAAAACAAAGAGAGAACCTCGTGCACACCAATAAACAATGGTGTCCCACCTCCCCACACACCCCAGCCCCATTCCATGGCTTTTAACAATGTGTTTTTCATGTTTTGCCAGTCTCTCTGAGGCAGTACAATCCACATGAAAAAGATGTCCTCTATATGTTTTTCGTGACCCTAACTGAAATCCCTAAATTTACGAATCCCCCTGTAGCTTACCGAGTGGGCAGGGCTATATGTCCAGCTGCCAGGCATTTACTGCCCCTTACCGGTGAAACCTAGACACAAGAGAGTCAGCCAGTGTCTGTGCGCATGTCAGGTCATGCGCAGTTGGGTCTTTACGCCACCTGGTGACAGCTTTATGGCGATGGCCGACATGTCAGAGGATTCTGGGATGAGCTGCCAGCCGTGGGCCATAGAGATAATACACCCGGGCACACTGGGCAGAGAATGTTGTGAATGTGGTGTTTGCCTAAACTCTTAAAGGCATATCCTACAATACAGACTGGCGCTACCTGATGTTTTGAAAATATTGTCAATTATCAGTCAAGTCGAGTGTGATTCATTTTAAAGCCAAAGAATGGATTCAACGTTTTGTCCAATATACCCAATCCCATTGGGTAAAATAGGCCAATTTACATTAGTTTGATTCACATAGGAAATGTACTGAGAAATACAGGGTTTTTTCACTCTCTCAATAACCGAGACGGTGACCTATACCTTTTAATATGTGAACGCATTCACTATATTCTGGGAAAATTTGAAGCAATTTACATGGTTTTACTCTGTAATAAGCAACTTTGAATTCATATATATTCTTTTATAATATCACAATATCGATCTCTAAATAAAAAACTAACACGGTGTCCTCCATGTATTCTATAATACTTGGAGATCATCATATTCAATTTCCAGGAAATTTACATGGGTTTTAATTTTCAAGGTGAATTGTCAAATATGGTTTTAAGGTCAAAGACCTACATAATTATGTGGAGTGAGGACTAGCAGTTTAGCCATGTATTGTATATCGGCAGAACAAAACCCACTTGACCCAGTCAACTTGCTATTTCTACAACTCCATTTCTAGAATCCAAATATATCAGGCACCAGGAAGTCAATGAGGTATTTCAGTCTCTAGTGATTGGTTATTGTCAGCTGGACATAAGCCTACCTCTAAGACACTGGTTTTCTGTACCTTTCCCAATGTCACAGAGTCGACACGCAGATGATGACCGGCTAGTTTTTGTAGCATGCTGAAGGTTTATATAACTTCTTTCCTAGGCAGAGTATCTTAGCATCTGACACACTCTAAAAACAGATCCTTGTTGATGTCCTTCAGCCCATTGTCGTCGCCATGTGAAACCACCCTTCAACCTCCAGTACTTATTTACTGATGAACCAATAAAGGTCCAAGATATGAAACTCCCCATGGGCTACAAATCACGGATATCGTTTCATTAAATCTGCATTTGCTCCACCCATTCAATCAACAGGCCGGAATAACATTAACCAGCCCTGAGACCTGCATGCCTCTCTCGGGCTTATTTCACACTTCGTTGATAGGGTTTTCCATTGAGACAGTGAAGGCATCGAAAAGATGATCGGCGTGTGCCAAAAGATGATCCCCAAATGTCTAATAAATCAGTTTTTGTCAGATCTCGGTGAAAGGCAACCATACAATGTCGGTTTTCATTATTTTCTTGGTGACTGTGGGATTTGTATACATCTGAGATGTCGGATCTGTGACGACCGATGACATCACCAACGCCATTTTGTTGCCCAATCGACGGCTGTCGGCCATTACTAACATGTTGGACATCACCACTTCAAGGTTTCGATGTCCGCACTGAACTGATAGTAGCAGATTCTAAGAAGGTAGTTTAATCAGCATTGGTGCATATACTTTTGTCTAATATATAAGCCAATTTACAGAGGTTTATGATACCGGAAACCTACCTCAGGATTCTTAATTATAGGCATTGTTATCATTACTTTACGCGGAGGCATGGGCGCAGACTTAACTCCAACTGACCTAACACTGGATTATGATCTATGTATACAGAATCAGACATAGGCATGGTGTACTATATGCTGTGCATGTCTGCCCGCTATAGAAGCAAGGGCGTGGTCATAACCCCAACTGGCTTACCATGGGATTATCTTCCAATGCGTACAGACGCAGGCGTAGGCATGACGCGCATTACGTTGGGCATGTCTACGCCCCGATGCCCTATCTACACCGAAGTTAGACAGACGTAAACTCAAAGTTCTTCCTGTGCAAGTAAATTCTGACCACAGGGTTGGTGAGAATCGGGGATCGGTGTCGATGTCTTATAGGCTTTAGTTGTTATTTATTACGGCGGTCCTGGGGTAGATAGCAGCCCGAGAGAGAAATGCATCTCTGATACCTTTCTCCTTTCCAACCTGCCATTAAAAGGGAAGTTTTTCGCCCCATTTATCCTCCAAGTCCGCCGAGCACTTTGGGTGATTGGCACCTACGTCGATTCTCCATGTGCTATGTGTCAGCGATTACAGAGCTTTTTCCCGCCACTCCTATTTCTCAACACTTTTTTTATCAGAGATAAAACGGCCAAGTCGCTATTAAATGCAATTTAGTGTCATTTATGCCTAGAGTACGGCCCAGTCTGATCAAAGTCTGCGCTCTGCTTGAGCATTCCTCGCGGATGTTTCAGGACCGCAGGGATGGAACTAGAAACCACTTAAATAGCCAACATTTAGCTATGAAGCTTTTAAGTTCCAGGCTAAATCTAGCTTAATTACCGTGTTCAAAGAATAGTTGCTATCATTAGGACTGAAACATTCGGAATCCTACTAGCGTAGTTTTTTTCTCCCGAAATTAGAGGTGGGATTAAGATTATTTTCCAAGTTCATTGTTATTCCAATTTGGAAATTAAGTACCCTGGTGGGTATACAGTTCATATGCAGTTTACTGTGCTCAGATACATGCACCAGAGAGTGAAGCCCCAGTCACACTTTGCAAGTTAGACTTGCTCGAGTCTTTGATTATGGACCTAATCAAGATCACATCGAGGAGGGGCAGGGTAGGTGGAGCGGTAGGCATAGGAAACAGGGACTGAAGGCAGTTTATGTGCGACTGGGCGTACCTGCAAGCGACTAGGACGTCCAATTGCACAGTGTAAAGCCTCAGCTTCAGCCCTGGCACCATGACTGGCCTCTGTCTGGTGTCGGTCTGGAGACCATCGGCGCAATGGAAGAGGGTATTTGGGCGTGAGCACCAAGACTGGAGTACATCTGGACCACATCGGGAGTGAAATCGGCGCAATGGAATAGAGCCTTAAATGGCGCGCTTCCCGCTAGTCGGCGACTGGGCGGAACCGGAACGGTGGATGTTCCTGTGACTAGAAGGCCTACGACTGGCAGGGTAGAGGTACCACTAGTCGCCGACTAGCAATACCAAATATCAAATGTTTAGCGAAAAGTGAGGGTGGAGTTACAGGAGGGCGCTGGAGGGAATTTTATACTGCCTTCCACCTCACGAGTGAGGCTGTATGAAATCGCCAACTGCCCTCGAACGACAACCATTTTGCCCACAGTAAGGACGTTTCCTCATATTACTGCACTTGTCCATTTTGTAAAGGGTTACGATCAGATTAGCTCCTAGTTCATGAAGTGCCACTCAGGTTCGCCATCACGTCACTTATGGGAACACAACACTAATCCCACTTCTGAGTAGTATCATCAAAAAGTGGCCCCCTACCGAATACCTGTAGCTTATAAGGGGGCTATTAAAAAGAAAATATTTGTATATTAGATCCGTTAACATTCTGTCGGCAGAAATTTAGTTATTTATTGTTTGCATTCGATGATCATATTTCCTTTGTTTATACCTGAACCAAAATCAGTATTCATAATCCTATATTAAGAGTACGTGTATCATCAATGTAGAATGACAGCGAGATTCTTTGAGTGAAAATGAGTGCATACAGAAAGACTCCGATATTACTGTCATGCAATACTAATGTCTCCCGACCATGGGTAAGTTGCTCTCAGATGGTAGGTCACCTGTGCCCCTCAGGATGTTCAAAACTGCTAGTCGAGTATTATATCTCCGTTATTCAATCCGACGACCCCGGAACATCGTAGACGTTAGGTCAAACTCCATCTAACACAGACAGTCTCATTTAACCTCTAAGTTATACGTGGGAGAATTGGAGATTTCATTAAAAAATGTTTTATCAAATGTAGACATAATTTTCTAGGCTCTCGTGACATGAATTAGTAGTGTGATACCTTAAGCAAACCAAGCGCGAATGGCAGACGACATTCACCCTTTACTGGGCGTTCCTGCTGCGTCCCCACCACAGACGCCATTGATCAGGGACTGTCCCAGAAGCCCCTGCGGCAGGTTAGAACGGCATCCATTCCGGACCCGTGTCCTAAATGTTTTATGAAAGCGGACTCTGCCATAATGGAGCTGTATTCTGGAACCTATATCCACAGGCGACCATTAAATCGCTCGCCTTCGCCAGGACTGAGTAACTAGGCGTTTACACTAGACGATAGAAAACGCAACGATTGTTGAACGTCTAGCGAAAGGTCGTCAGGTGATGCTCGTCGACGCAATATCGTCGACCCAAGAAGTGATTGACACGTTCAAGACGATTAACATTTTACATCTATAGGAACGTTGAAGGTTAACCCCACTTAAACTACAGCTGAATGCATTTTATTCTCATTAGAAAATCACAGATAAAAAAGGGTTAAGAATAAATCGCAATCTGTGACACAAAACACTAGTGTCTGGCCAAAAGGCGAGGTAGTTGACGACTGAGATTTTACAGAATCGTCAGGTGTTTCGACGATTAATGCAAGCCACTTTGAAAAAGTCGTTGGCGTCAAATTGTCTGTAAAGTGGTGCCAAATCTAATAATCTGGCGTAATCACACGATTTGTGGTCGTCACTCATGTGGCGTTTACACTAGACGATTTCTGGCCATTGACGGCGGCAGGTGGTGCTAAATTCAAGAGTCGTCGACTATAATCGTCTGGTGTAAACGCAGGGTAAGCCCGCCATAAACTTTCCCGCCAACTGCCAGTGGGCGCAGCAAACCAGCGGGTTGCTCAGACTTACCGTTATAGCCGGAGACGTGGGAGAGGGGGTTACAGTCATTGACGAACCGTACATTATATGTCCTGCGTGCACTGATACGAGGTTTTAGTCACTCTAAATGCTCGTCTTCTTTGAGTTATGTTCTGTCTGAGCAGAACTGGCACCGCGGACCGCCGTTGACCCTATACGCCTGCCCACTCTCAGTCTTCGGTTATTGGTAAATGTTGTAATCATTCTTTAAGTTCCCCCCACTCGCCTCGTCGTTTGTTTTATATAATAATAGGCCCCAGGAAACTCATTATGTCAGCCTCATACAAACATATATACGGGTAATTTCCGAACAGCGAAGGGTCACATCTCACTTTAACGCATCTCACAGACTCGTCGTATATTCATAGCAGCTAAAAGCAATTTGTTATCCTTAGCATAGTCATATGTATGCCTCTCAAGCCAAAAAGACTCGTTTAAAGTGTACTACACTATTATATATTATCATGTACCTAAGACCGAAGGTCTATGAAATACTACCCGATGCTAGGGGTGCAGTATAAATAATGTTCGGGCTCACTGTGACGTAGTGAATCAGCTATGAAGCAATGACTTTATAATTGAATAAAAATACCATTTTTTAAAGTCAATTTTAGGTATATATTGATAAGAAAACGGCCTTTTATACCAAAAATACGCGCTGACGTCCAAGTGTATTTCATGGTCTTGTGTAAGCTCTCACATAGCATATGGATACTCTGCATATATACTGATTTTAAGATATAAGCACAAAATTATAGAAATTAAAGATTTTCATTTGGATGACAACCGCATTCTACAGAGTTTTCTCTTTACTTTTGTTTTCCAAATCGAAGTAGTGGACATCCCCAAGGCAGATGAACTAGACAACATGATTTGATATTTATCTATGGGGGCCGTCCATAAAGTATGTACGCAGAATTTCTGAAATATTGGACCCACCCCCCACCCGATCTTGTACGCAATAGAACAAAGACGGAGCATACGCAAAATTTCCAAAATATTTGACCACCCCACCCCCCTCAGTGCGTACGTACTCTATGGATGGCCCCTTGCTATGAAAATATATACCTGTATGCATTTCTAATGGCCAACACAACTTAGTCATATGCATATACATATATATTCATTTTAAAAACATTTCAAGTTATCTCCAACTGACAACGATACCTAGGAAAGAACCCCATTAATTCACATGTGTAGATGTGTCATTATATAAAACTCAGGAGATTATATAATCTTCTAAAGCAACGAGGAAAGCTGAGTGCCTTCTACAAGTGCGCACTCCAGGGAGACTTCGGCCCATCCTTCACAGGGTTTATTCCGACCATGATAAATGGCGAGTAGGCCAGCTGTTGTTCTCTATTGAAATAAGTGGCAGGTGCGCGTTTTGATTTAGTGAGTTCTTGGGGAAGAAAGATACTGCCTACCATAATGGCACGAGTGTTTCTTCTAGTGTAGCCTCGACTGCACTTTTTTTGCATTGCGGATACTGTCTTTGCACTGTCGCTTCTTTAATTGTTTTACTGGATATATGTTCTATATAAAAACCCTTAGTTTTATTTATTGAAACGGAGAAATTTTAATTAGTTTTATATTGAAACCACGTCCACTTTAAGTAATATAAAACTGTAGACTGTAATGAGAGAAGCTGTTACAGCAAACCCAACGCGGAAACGGAGACTTTTGAGTGATTACTTTACGAAATCAATAATGGATGACAAATGACAGTCTCACGGAGAAAACGTCGGGCGCAGATTACTTTGGGGATATTAATCTCTACTCAGGTTACGTTAATATATTCGTGTTGGTGTTCTGGAAATGAAAACTTAAGGTCAGACGTCACCAACGTTCATAATTCTTCCGTCCTGTGGTTTTTCTTTTTCAACTCAAAGAAAGGAGCTTCCAGCGATGCTTTTTTACTCTGTATTTAGGAAGGGCTGTGATATCATTTCCTTAGTCACTGTTAAATGGAAGAGATAACGTGTAAAGAGCGTGCCCCAACGGGCCGGCCGTATGGCATGGAAAGTACACTGCTTGGCCACCACACAATGTCCATAGGGCTGCCGTACAGCGCCCATGTTAGCTCAGGTATATAAACCAGTGCAGTGGATCAGGTCACAAGCCCACTGGCAGCGGCCACACGGTGATGAACCATCAAAACCTAATAAATTAGGTTTTGTGGGTTACCAGTCAGTGGCCATCAGCGGTGTCCCGGTTGGTGGGTTTGTAAACTTTAAGCTACTGCCACGCTGTGATTTTGGGATGCTGTACCGCCGGCACGGTGAAGCACACCCTTTAGCAAGTAGTTTTCATTTACTGATGGTCCAACACTATATCATACAGCTTTATGGAAATAAGCCCTATGGGGAATAATCGGTGAGGAACCAGCAAGAAATTAGCCCCATCAGTTAAAGTTTCTCTGATGTATCTAAATCCTGGTACGCAGTTGAAAATACAGGTTGCGCTACGATTATCATTTGTGTTGTTTTATTTTCTTTGAACATGTACTGATAATCCCCTGAGAAATAAGTCGATATATGCTATAGTATATAACTCAAATGCTACTCCTCCCTTTACCATTAGAGCTCTTCGTGTCGCCTCACATAGTGTTAATTAATGTCTCTGACCATAACCGATTGGGCCACAACCACGCTTGTAGCAAATAGATCTTATATCATGGTCGTATTGAATAGGGATTTAGGGAATATATTAAAATTCAGAAATTGTTGTACACGGGAAATACACATTCGAATAACATCCTCAAACCACTTTAGCCAAGACCTACGATGGATGACTGCATGCCTGACTATACGCATTACGAATTACACAGCTGAGTATCTGCGCAATTGGAGAGTCACAGCAGTCGCGGAAGCCATGTGCAGCTGCCGCCATGTAACACATATCCACCTGCCAGGTCCCGGCGCATGGCGCCCGCTGTACCACGTGACAGGTCACCCGGGCCCGGAGAAGCCCGGATGTTCACCGGAGTCGCTCGTGGAATCCCCAGGTTAGTGAGAGGCAGAGGAGGTGTCGTGAAGGTTTTCAAACATAACAGAAGCCATATTCTGCTTTCTCAGCACCAATTACATGTCGATGGTCATACGTTTATGAATTTATATACTAGCTGCAACTATTGATCCCTCATATCCTCTAGTGTAAGAAAAACTAAAACGTAATGTAAAGTCTATAGCCCAGCCTAAGGAAGGTGTATGCTTTAAGACGTAGGGAATCAGATCTCAAACTCAGAGGTACCATAGGTCCTATTATGAGTCAAGGATAAACTGATTTTAATGACATTAGGAGGATCTTATATACAAGCCACAGGAGGCATCTTGCTGCAGGTTATGTTTGCAAACTCTGTGCTGTGATTGGCTGTTGAACCAACAGTCAATGAGGGATGACTAGTCTCATTCCGGTATGTCGCACATGCTAGGTAGGCCACTCTGAGTGTCATTGTTAGAGCTCTGAGTGTCATTGTTAGAGCTCCCTGTCCCCACATGGACAGTCTAAGAAACCAGAGCAAGCAAAAATGAGGGTAAATATGCCATTCACTACATGCCTGCCGTACTGTAAACATCAAGACTGGAGGGAGCTGCTACAAATGGTGACTTCCAATTCAGTAATTTTTTATTCTAATGAATAAGGACAATTTCGATGATTACATTCTTTGCATAGAAACCAGTTTTGTTGGTCACAAGAGGGATGTAGAGACCAAATTTATTATATTCAAATATAAATACATAATCGCTCTTGTAGTTCAGGTAGCAGGTGTTTCAGGTAGATACAATTAACTAACCCACTCGAGACCTATTTGGCTTTTTATTCAGGAATCCTACAAAATCATCTGAACGTCAAATGGGAAACGAAACGAGACATTTCCACGATCATGCACATTGCGAAGCTGTCACTAACAATGACGTAATATGAATATAAATCCCATAACTGAAAAAACACTGTAACTGTGCAGAGTGTCATGTAAAGCGTGGTAAGCTAGAGTGAATAACATTTAGCGTTTTTTAACAAATTTATTTGTAGAGTAAAAACATATAATGTACAGTTCTCAATTGACCTTTTTCCTCAGGCGCTAGTGCGCCTTATTTATTTGGTTACGGAAGGCGTTCGGCGAAACAACTTCATAGCAACGTATTCTTTAGCATAAGAGGACTGTGCCTTGCGCTCACATCCACTGTACACGCTCGAGATGTGACTGCATTAAATTTGCTTAGCTATGAAGTGAGACTGAGTGGTGTTTGACAGAGTTAGAAACAATTGGCCGCTATGTGAGCTAAATGTGTTTCCGGTATCCGACGATCAAAGATCAAGCTATAAAGATGTAGTAAATCCGCGATCTAACAACAATACCTACTGATCATGTAATTACGTGTTCAACTCCCACTAAAGACGTCGTAAACATGTAGTAAATATTTACAAATTATATTGTCTCTTCATTGCCAAGATACGCTCTGTGGAGAGTGAATACGGAGAAGTTAACAAGTCATTCAAGGAGTTAGTCATCAAATCCTCATTAAATACACTAAACATGAAATAAACACATGATAAAGAACAGTGTCAGTTGGACATGACCCATTACAACGCTCCATAGGATCCTGGGCGCGCCGGGGCACTGAGGGGAAAGTTTCCACTTTTGAAACACGGCCTTAAATCAGCAAATAAGTGGAAAGTTTCAACGCAAGTACTCCCAGACTGAGATGAATAATTAACCTTTATGAGGCCATTTTAATCATCTGCTCGGGGAGCCGACATAAAGACGTCAGTGTCAGTGCCATCCCGCCCGGTATTAGTTTGCTGTAAAATGTGATTTACAAGTCACCCGGGCACTAACCCGACTGTGTCGCTAGACTCTCGCTAAGGTGTCGTTATTGTTGTGGTTTGTGGCGTTTACGATCAACATTAAACTAACTGCCAATGTGCGTCTGCGTCAAGTCCACGTATATAATCCTCACTGTTATCGAGACTATAGAATCAGTCCAGAAAGATGGTAGTTTTTGGGGTTTTTTTTTTTTTAAATACGAGCTGCTCTTTCATTTATTGATCATTAAAGTTTATAATATATATTCGTTCTTGTCGAGACGTTGCGTATGGTTACTATATAGTGTACACATGTGTTCAATCAAACGACGAACAATTGTATATCCAAAGTACAAGTTTTTCTATCCAAACTTTAATAAAAAGATCTTTATCTGCAGAACAAGTAATCTTTCTATTTTCTTTAGAGAGATTATTATACTAAAATACATAAGTGGGTATGCTCTGCTTAATTCTGAAGAATTCTCTGCGACAAGAAAAACCTCTGGAGGGTTACGAAATTGCTAGTGCTATCAAGATCCAGATCATAATATAGAGCAGAATGGAATATTTAATATTTTTCAGTCCTTCATTCGGAACAATTCCAAAGGAAATCCGAAATTCGGAGACATACGGAAAAGCAACAGCCAATCAGAGAAAGCCTTGCTACCGGCGCATTGGGTCATCATTAATGAGAGCAGTTTAAAATTGTGGAGGCAGTGGGAGCGCCGAATCTGAGCGAGCCTGATGCCACCCTCTTCCTAAAGTTATCGTGTATCAGTGGCGTATTTACATCATTTCTATTCATCACAGAGCAGAGAGGATCACTAACTATTAGTATTTCAGAAATGTAATATTCTCGAATCAGATGAAAGGTCTTTCTGTAGAGGTGCTTTATTAGTAACTGTTAATGATTTGTTGTTGCCGCAATCAGCATCCTTCAGGTATGCTGCATTATCAAGCAGACTCAATAATTCAAGGCATGAAGGTAAAAAAATATCTTATTAAATAGAGAGGTAAATATTTCAAATGACCATCATTTTTGCCGATGATGGAAATAGCGTTTTAGATAGATCCCGCTGAAATATGGCTCATAATATAACAATCCATCGCCAACTCGTGCAGGAAATATCTCTTGAGCGATATATCTCCATGTAGAATACATTGTGTAGGTAGACTTAGTGATGGAACTCTCCCATTTCCAATTGTCTGCTCACCTACAGGCTTCTCCTAAACAATACTTTCCTAATAATTGCCCTTCTCTGTGTTTTAATGCTCTTCCAGAAATTCATCGCGTAGGGATACATGAATTTTGACAGTAAGTGATAGGGTTTATGGTGATTGCTTCCTGTGCTCCTGTATACATCTCTCTACTTACACGTGGCCCTCATTTTGTTTGCCGGGCTTGCGAGGTTTATGCCCGCTGAATGGCTGCCTCGGTTCGGTTTCCTCGACACTGATTGGCTGATTTGAGTACGGCCCCATGTCCCGGATGTGAGACTAAAATATTAGGTTCACTTCCTCAAACGTGTCAATGACAAAGAAACAAGCCACACAGGGGTGATAGTGTGTAGGGTGTTGGTTAGAGAGGAGTATGCTGACCAGATGCCATGGAAACACCATAAGCTGTGACATGTGGTCTGTGTAAAACGAATATCCTGATTGTGAATATAATATTCACCCAGGAAAGGGTGGGGAGTTAGCTTAATGGTTAGGACACTGGAACCCAACGTTGTAGGAGTTTGTAGGTTCGAGCCCACTGCGGGCACCTTCCTCCTTCATCCCCAGCAGTGGAAGATTTATTGCTGAGACAATCGTTCTCATACCTTGTTTATGTGGTGTGTGAACTAAAAGGACTCTCACCTGACAAATGTGTAGGGGTGAGATTTCTACCTAAATGCATCTCATAGATTCAATAACCACCAAACCAATTTAAGTGCAATAGAACATATTGGACGTTAAGCCGGGCACCCACTGCTGATGGTACGGCCTCGGTATGGCTACAACATGGCTATGAACCAAAATTCTTGTTTCATAGCCTTGTCAGAATGTTGAGAATCTCGGTTTTATAGAATGTCAGAGTACGAAACTGAAGTACCGCATTGTTGCTCTGTTGGAATGTTGAAACATTATGTGTCGTAGTGTGTTGGAACCCTTGTCATAGTGTGTCAGGAGCTCAGTGGGTTCCCGGCTTTAAACCGCCAAATAAGGCGAATCACTTGTAGGGACTGACATAGCACAGTATCACTTTGTATTTAATCAGAGTCCTAGATGACCGTGATTTGATGATACAAGAATGAGTGTTGGTATATAGTTAGGAGAGATCCTGAGGAAAATTCCTTTATGTATTGGCATCGCAGGTAAGGCCCAGGATCGGAGTACATCTGCCCTATTGCAGAGAGTGTACTATATTGAACATTCATGCTCCCAAGTTGTTGCTGGGAAATGATTTTCTGCAACATGTCGTCCTTTCAAATATATTGCAAAGCGATTAATTTTCTATGTTTCTCCGGTCACTTGTAATCCAAATATGCATATCGAGTTCACAATAAGCCTGAAATTCAAGTCGGGAAAATTTCTGTTAAGCGTGATTAATTAATCAAAGGAGAAAGTTCGAGTGTGAAGTTGGCTTACATGAACACAGGCATATATATATGTTCATTGGTTGATTGGTTGTACGCCTTGCATACAGATGTCGTAATGATCGTGATGTTAATTGTCCGTATAGGTTACCCAGGCTACCTCATGAATATTCATGTGTATGACTTGTTACATGTACATGTATATGAAATTGATATATTGGGAACGGTTTTCAAAAATATATCACACTCAAGTCCACTTCAGTGTGTATATGTACTTATCCTACCCCTAATATAAAATCTCATAGGCTTAACATTGGGTTTCCGTATGCCACGCTGACTGGCATACAGAGTTTTATATGCCACTAGTGGCATACAGCATTATTATCACGTAATATTCCAAAATGGAGGAGATAGGGTAGGATAAAATCAAAACCTGATTCGTTTTAATCTTGGCCACCGCATTCCACTCCTGAAGTTCTGGCTCCGGACTTCACTCGGCTTCGCCTCATGAAGTCACTTTGCCAAACTCCAGTCGTGGAATACGGTGGCCAAGATTAAACCTCATCCAGTTTTACGATATTACAGATTATGATATGAGGTTGCATGTCCATACTGATTAAAGGAGGTTGATATTGCTCTTTTGTGTTATTTCCGGATGCCAGATATAGGTCTTTACAAGACCCTTAAGTATTACACTTCATTTCTGGGCAACAATTGTCATGCTACTTGCTGTTCAATTTTGTTGCAACCTTCTTTTGAACCACCCTCCTGCAAGCACCTGTATGATAAAAACGGATACACAGCGTTTCCAAGGACTTCACATTATCTACGATAGAAGCCTCTAACGGGGTTATATCCTCGCTGAAAAAACAAGCTATATCAATGTTCCTTTGTGTTAGGAAAACAACCTCTAGCCACATTCGTAGTCAGTGAAGGTTTACTACACTTTAAATCCTACCCTAGTTCCATGTAACAATCCACATATTCTACTATATTGTCCCAGGAATATGGCTTCAATCATCCCTTACAATCTGAAACACGTATGTAAATATATTACAGAGATGGAATTTACCACTATTCTGCGGAAATCTCTTTTTCCTTAATACACAAAGTTCTTTTTCCTATTGTAACTTTTTCCTATTGTAAAAAAGAGAAGATTTTCTCGCATGAAAAATGTTTCCACGTTTTTGCTGACACTAAAATTGACATTCCTGATATCAATATGGAAATTTCCTGTTCTCATGACAATATGCCATACGTGGTGCCACTTTTGCCTTCTTAAAAGAACCCATAGTTATTTTCTGAAAATTATCTTTAGGAACCTGAATTTGTAAAACCAAAAGCATGTAAATTAACTGCTGCAAAGCTATCAAGAAATAAAGCTCATAACATTTAACAGATATCTTTAAAATAAATCCAGTTAGCTTACAATTCCCGTCGTCTATTGTTTCCCCATGAAATAAATTCCCTGCTGCTAAATATAAATATCTTTACAGGATAAACTATTCTGAAACGTAATTGAGAGTAATTTGTTTGTAGATGTTCATATAAACAGATCTTGGTCCTTATTTGCCAGAGGATGCCTGGATGGGTGGACACTAAGCATGAACTCGCGCCTGCACTGCACATAAATCCACTCGTAAAAAGAATATTGAATCAATAGTCTCACTGGGAGAATCACGCCAATGTGAATTTACGACACGACAGATTCTATTTCCGTTTGTATGGGTCGTGACTGTAGTTTTGCGTAATCCCGCTGGGTGGCGTCTTGATTACATCCGGTACTCATGGGTGCCTGGGGACAGACTCGGGATGTCATGAACCGAAAAGAGGGTATTTCACTACCCCTACTTCTGTTCATCAGCGGGGAATCACCGCGGCATAATAGAGGATTACTGCAATGATGTTTTTTTTTTAAATCTCCATTTTACCCGGGCGGTTATTGGTGGCAAACCGGTCAGATGTTATTCCCCAATACTGCTTTCTTCATTGCCATTATAAAGAGATTCCTAGAAGGTCACTAGTTCCATATGTGTGTATGTATACCGAGTATCAAAATATTGAGAAAGCATTTATCAGCCCGTGCATAATGAATGGTAGACCAGGAGACATGTAACAGGCGGACCACCCCAATAAAGAAAGAATTGATTCAAATATTCATAATTTCCGTAAAATTTCCCATAAAGACTTTTTTTATCTTCTTTACTTAGTGTCTTAACTAAGACAACAGCAGAGTAGTAGTACACAACTTGCCAATATGCTCACGAGAATGTACACAAAATAAAAACCGAAAGAAATAACAAAGATACTAGGAGGCATGACGAGAGAGGGAACGGGCTGATCCGGACATGGGTTATTCATGATTCATGATGAGTGAAGCCCTCACCAATCTGCTTCCTGTCAGATGTTTTCAGCCCATACACACACCCCTCTTCAGCGGCGATTAACGAATTGAACCCACTGAACTTCCGATACACTACGACAAGCATTCCCATACACTACGACACATAATTATTCAACCTTTCGACACAGTGACGATGCGGTAATCTTGTTTCATACTCTACAAGACCGACTTTTTCAACCTACAGACAAGGCTATGATGTGGGGATTGTGTTTCATGGCCTTGTCGTAGCCATTTTGTAGTGTGCTGCGACCAGTGGGTACCCGCTAGTTGCGACATGGCTCCGAATCAAGATTTCCACATCATAGCCTTTTCAAAATGTTAAAAAAAATTGGTGTCGTAGAGCGTCAATGTAAGGTTCTATTACCGCATTGTCGCTGTGTCGGAAGGTTGAAGAAATGGGTGTCGTAATGTGTCTGAACGCTAGTCGTAGTGTGTCGGAAGCTCAGTGGGTACCCGAATTCGAATTCTTCATCATTCTGAAAAGGTTATGATGCGTGAATTTTGATTCATGGCAATGCCTAAGCTATGTCCGAGTGGGTTGCAAGTAGTGTGGGTACCCGTGTCCGTGTTCTATGTGCTTGTCGGGCTTGACCCACGGAGTCAGGCAGGTAGCCGCGATGTCAAGGCGCACCTCCTAATCGCAGTCACCGACACACAAGGTCCGCCTTGAAAAGAAATCGATTCCGCATTTGAATCGGGCCCAGATTTGATCTTCACAGTTGATTAGTCGGATGGAGTGGGGACCAGGTTAGTTATCTGTCCGGCGGCCGGCAGGGGACCAGTCGGAAACGACAGTGCGTTGATTTGGCCACCAGGGGGAGTTTCAGGTCACAGAGGGCAGGTCCCACTTCCTAAAATCAAATTTGAGAATCTTCCCGACTCAGGATGAAATTTAACTCCACTGAAGATTTCTGAGGCTTCTCTAAACAGCGGTATGCATGGAATAAATTCTTGATGACATAGATCTGGGTAGACTCCGTCAACCATTAACTAAAATCCAATGGAAATATCAATTTGAGAATGGCTGAAATCATGGAGTTCCTTACGAATCTCTTGAGACTGACTCTTTTAGCCGTTCCTTGACTGATTCTTGGAGCTGGCTCATGACTGATTCTGGGAATTTCCCATTGACCGATTCTAGAGCTCGGAACTGCCCCTTGATTCGTTATAGGGATCTTCCCTCGGTTGATTCTATGAAGTACCCCTTGATTTTTACTAAGAATTGATTATCATATATGTGGCACTTTTCCGCCTACAATTGCAAAGTTCCTTTTAATGAAGATATGTATATCAACTATTTTGTTTATCGGGCATGCTTGATATATAGTCTTTTTATTCTTGTAAACCTGTATGCATTGTGTACACTCATCAGAAAATAGGCAACCCAAGTTCCTGCATGTGATTACCACAACCATTGTGTACCAACAAAGTACCCTGGAGAGGGGGTGTGGTGGCTGGGGGTCCCCCTGTTACCCGGAAGGCGTGCCTGGGAAGAAATGCACGCCATATCGTGTGACCTGAATCGGTTCTCAGACTCTTTCACTGTCAATGGCTGTTTCATATCAGCCTTTACGTTGTTGTTCTCACAGTGTCCTCCTTCGGCCTCACCCAAAAGAGGTCGATCTGCCATGATTTCTCACTAACCACAGCCTACAGCCGTGATTATTGTAGGCTATGAATAGAAAAAAAATAATATACTGAGTACTGAGTATCCTACATTTAACCCCTCGCCAAACGTCTGCATAGAAAGAGTTTAAGAAACTATCTAAAACTATCAATTGAAACAATCTTAAAACAACTTTTTTTTTAAATTTATAGCACACCACGAAAGTAACGTCTAATGATCAAACAAATGGCATGGCTTCGACACATAATAGTACAAAATAAGTGCCCACTAAATGGATAAGGTATGGTGATATCTGGTTAGGTTTTGTATGTGTATTTATTTGTAAAAGACCGAGAGAACTATTCAAGAAGGAAAATGAATAAGAACCAGCAGAGAAAGGCTTTTATTTTTATGGTTCTATAATCAAGGAAATGATAATGAACAGAAAAGGTCGGACCTCCACTGCATCACCACTTTAAAGAGAAGGAAAGCAATTGATACTATGCAAAGAGAATACAGAAGGATGTCTTGACATAGTTTAGCGAACTAGACGAAAGACCATCATATTCTAATATCTATTTTGGATATAAATAGTATAGAACCTATATAAATATTACATTGCCCCGGAGAAAATAAACAAAATTGTGTACATAATCATGCGACTATAAAACATCCTGAACGGATGAAGACTTATAGTCTATAAATAAATTTGTAAAAATAGAATCCAATTTAGTAATGCAATGTTCATCTTCTTCAGCACTTTGATCCACACGAGAATACAATGCCTCTCCATCGTTATACATGTTGGGAATACATTTGCACCTAGAATTACATTCTAAAGCTGTAGATGATACATGTACCACGACAGTTAAGCCACCTCCATGGCTGACACTGTAGCTGCATCCCTCGCCCCCGCCTGAACTGCTCTCTGCATGTGCAGTAAACGCTACAAGCACAACAAACTGTTTCTCTATGCGCCTCCAGTCTCACTTAGTATTGCCCACAGCGATGTCTGGCCCAGGTAGTTATGGCCACCTCAGCAGCCGCCGTCCCTTCAGCATCACCCCGCCTCATCTTAAAACACTTAACACCCTGTTTCCATATGCTTATCCACCGCTCGTTGGCGTCTGTTGCGGATTAGCAGCAGATGCCGCGCTATTGGTTGGGATTATTGAGCGCGGACACGTGCTCAGATGTGCTGCAACAGAAGTGTAGTAGGAATAGTTCGGGTCGGAAATAATAACCGAGTTCGAAGAACGAGGTGTATATTTCCAACCAAAAGCAACAAGGGAGAGATGTAATTCAGACACACTCACTATGTTTCCTTATTATGATATACTCGGGCTGGAAATAATTAACAAAACTATTGTACAACAATTCACATGAACATTTTAGTTCGTGTACAGTGTGCAGAACAGAATCTGTACATTTGGCGTGCACAGGTATATAGAAGATTCACCATTCACTTTGGTTGACTACATAAACTCACTCGGCTTTGTCTCGTGAGATTACTTCGCAAAGCAAAACTCATGCCATATTTTCAGTGGCTACGGATTTCGATGCAGTTCGTTCATAGAGAATTCTGCTTATCAACATGAAATGTCGCACTGTAATGCTACCTTTGAAATAAGAAGCCACTTTCTATCAACTGGCCATTGTCTGGCACGATTCTAACAGATTCTGCCGACGTTCATCAGCTTCACTAACTGCTGAATTTAAATACGACATTAAGCCATTGCAAACTAAGCGATGTAAAGGTGTTGTTTATCTGATAATTAAACGGCAACTCTGGCTGTCCTCTTTAATTTACAGCCTTGAATTGAATACTTGGGAACTAGTTGATCAAAAACAAGCATAGGCCCTGGAAATGTGACTCAAGACTGCGTAGATCGGGCCTGGCGGCTTCAGAGGTCTCGGGTTTTATCCTCAATGCCGGACTCTTTTTGCTGTACTTTTTAGTCTGTACGGCGCCAGGTTGGGATGTTTTAAGTGTTGTTCAGGACAATGGCAGCTGCTAACTGCTGAGTGTTGGCTGTCTTCAGGAATTTGTTAAGGTTTCTAAAGGCGATGCATGGATATGATATATTGTAGAAAAACTGACTTGGCCTTTATTCTAGGAATTGTTGCAAACTCACTCACGGACCAGCAAATACTTGCCCGATGCCATTAGGCTTTCATCCAATATAGTGTGTATTATAAGATGCATTTGACAATGCACTCGCCTTTTTATCATTTTACTCTACATCTAAGTCAATCAAGTACTCTGGGAATGCGTATATATGAATACATGTATTTCTTTAAGTATCACCCATCTCTACTGCTCACCGTAAGTAAAATAGGTAAAGTGTGCAATACAGTGCAAGGGTGCCAAGTAGTATAGGAAACATGCCCAGTTATCTTTGAAAATAGGAAATAAATTGGATTATTTGTTAAGAATATGTTTTGTGCTCATTCTTTTTAATATATTATATCAATGCCAAGGTTATTTGAAGATTTTATGCCAAAATCATTATCACAGATTCTGGCAGATTTCAGATCCAGACATTATCAATTTCGGTGTTAAATTACAGATTTATGGCAGACTAAAAACTAATTTAGACGGGTTGGCAGCCCTGGCAGTGCGGTGCTAATACATAATTTGCCAGTGTACTTCTTACAAGCTATAAGCCATAGGGAATCGCACTATTTAGAGACTGATGGGAACCTATTAGGAAAAAGGTGAAGAGCCATAGAGAATCTAACGAGCTGGCTCATATACGCGTATTGAATGGACAGACTTTCTTAATTCGACCTTGTATACTTGAATTACAGTTAGTTAATCGATTGCATAAAGTGCTCCATATAGGACTTTAGGCAGATGCACTGATGGAATTGAATCACCCAGCCAGTTTGGCAGTAGGCGTCCGAGATGGACAAGGTGGAACTTTCTACCCGACATCGACTCCCTCTTCAACGAAATGCAGGTTTAGCGTTAGTTGTGATAAAAAAGAGAATCCAAATTCAGCTCTAATTAATGGCGCATTTCGTGCCATCCCAAGAGTGACAATTTTGTAAACTACTTAGAGCCACCACTTGGCAGCTCCGCTGATGGGCATTTGTTAATCCTATTATTCCCCGAGCTGCTTCGTGCCATTTAGGCTTCCATATGCAGGATTATGTAGACGCGTCCGGTATCTACTACAGACAGTAACATTTCTACAGTCAGACTTCAATCAGAACCAGGCACCCTACTAGGTTTTCCAATAGCATTGAAGGTTCCGCAAGGTCCGCCATTGTTTGATTATAAGACTGTTTGATTATAAGACCCGCTTCTAGGGGTGCAGTATAACATCGGGACTTCCTTGATAAAATCAAATGGCGTTTTTTCATGTTATTTGTATAAGTATATAATAATGAGTAAACATGAGCCAGTATGGTTGCCGTTCCCGGCCTTTTGTAACATTAATATGTTGTTGCAAAAGATTTCGAATGGTCATCCCTCCGGACTAATTCACTACGTTTTCTCTTATTACCAGTCTGCTGACCAACACAGAGGGTTTTATATGGAGGTCTAGGTTAATTAAATGGTGTTGCAGACTCTGGGCGTTGCGGTAGCAACAGCCGCAGTCATTTAACGGTTAGATTGGATCTATGACAGACAAGTAGGAAAAACAACAACGTGGCTGTGCCTTGAACTCAGGATCCCACGGATAGCTACTGACTACCTTTACACAAGAGTCCTTTAACACCGAGGTGTTGATGTCCCCTGTTTTGCAAATCTGCTGTTTCAACTATGACGTCACCCATCATGGAGATGTCCTCTTGGCGTCATCAGTTTCTGTCAAACTTCAATTAGCTTCTCCCCAGGAGCTACCATTAATAAATTACGTAACTCCCAGGGTGTTCGGGTGACGTCTTTAGGCTCAGCAGAAGAGGCATTCAGGTAAAATAAGGGAGAAACATGGACGTGGAGGGAAAAATGTGAATGAAAGCGTTATGTAATTTATGGACGACTCTTAATGTGCAGGGAAACTAATTAACGCCATCACGTCGTCAGAGAGGCGTCGACGAGTAGTCATAAAGGGTTTTAATGCAGCCGCCCAGCGCCCACAGCGGTGACCGGAGCCAACCCTGACTGATGGCCGGTTTACGTGATGGCGCCAAACATGCCAAGGTTCACGCAAAATGAACTTAGTGGAGAATATTGCACTCTTTAGCAGCTGCACATTATTCACCATGTCCATTCACTACCACAAGCAGTAGAAATAATTTTGAAGTTTCTATGGCCGGCCACTGTGGTCTCTGTTGTTAAAAAGAATTACAAATTTGAAACTTCCAGTAAATCATGTATTTTTTTAAACTTTCTTTCATTCTAGAGGATCACTAGCAACACTTAGCCAAATATGCCATGTAATACTAATACATAACTTTCCGAATAATTGCAAAGGAACAAAAGCAGCATTATCCTGCCATGCCCATTGGATTGCCCGGCCGTATTCATGGGAATGCCATGTGCTATTGCCCTGTCAGAAAGGGTTATGATAATGGCGCGTAGATATCAACTTTGAAAATCTGGGTGGCGAAATCGTTGGATTGGTTACAATCGGCGACATTCTCCCACTATTCATTGCTGTACAAATCTAGTGGCCATTACTCTTATATGGGATATGACCGACTCTGCTCGTCTGAGATCTAGCCTGGTCCATCCTGCTCTAGTACCCATTGATCACAGTCAGTTCACTGTACACTGATATCATACCTGTAACCGATTCATTCCAAACATCAGGTTAGTAAGAATTGGGGATATACGTCAATGTGATATACGGCAGAGAGGTATTGTGAGTTTGATGCTGCCATTTTTTCCACGATGCCAAAACAAACACGAGGTGTCTCAATAGCCCTGAGAACAGACTCTGCCCCCCTTCCGCCCCGAAGTCATGGAGCCATCTTCTCAGGTCATGCTGGAACTCGCCTATTCTCCTGGTAGTTCGTTGATGTCACTTGGTTTCCAACGATCTGCTTCAAGACTAAGCTACCAGTGATCCCTCTAACAGCTAACGAAGGAACCAACAATACTTCTGTACCCCATAGGCGGCATGAAACCCAGAAGATGGACTCACTGAGGGATATTGGTGTTGAGGCACCACCCAGAACCTGGATGCTCCCTGTACACGCACCTGAAAAAGTTGAGGGTGATCCCTGTACACGCACCTGAAAAAGTAGCCGGATGCTCCCTGTACAGGCACCGGAAAAAGTTGACGGGTGATCCCTGTACACGCACCTGAAAGAGTAGCCGGATGCTCCCTGTACAGGCACCGGAAAAAATTGACGGGTGATCCCTGTACACGCAACTGAAAAAGTTGCCGGAAGCTCCCTGTCCACGCACGCGCGTGTGACATCCATAAGTAATAGGCGCGCCCCGAGGGCTCGCGTCTGTTGACTTTGCTGAGAAGTCCCTAGTTTTATTGTGCGGTCGTAAAACCGCCGATAACCAGCGGGAACCGATCACTCTGGGCGATAATAGCGGACGATCAGCGCTTCATTCATCATAACCTCTGACGCGCCTGCTAATACTCTCCCGAAGGCGAAGTTATTAACTTCCCAGCAAAGTGGTATATCCTTATAGACAGATTTATTTTTTTATTAACAGAAATATTTGTGAACCACATCACTTTCCCTTTTATTTTTACTGATTGTGATGTCAACGAATTCTTTCAGGGCTCGGGGGAATTTTTACTGTGTTCTTGATTTTGACATTTTTACGATGATAATATTCGCGAAAACGACACATGTTTAGCAGCTGTGGAACTGCTATTTAAATTGCTCACCTCCAAGTGGCCTATTGATCGAACTGTGTGCGGAAACCTGGCACCACAGGGCCTCCAACCGCAAAACCTTCCCTTGTGTCATAGGGCAATATCTTGTTAGCTTTCCTAATCGCCAGCTCTGCTGGGGTGGACAGAAATTACCAATCTGTTCAGCCTCTTGGTCGCCTCGCCTCCTCGTGGTGCAAACCGGATATGCTTGCACGCAAGCATAACTAAAGCGACCGGGGTGGGTGTGGAGTTAGCTCAGTGGTAAAAAGCACGGGACTTTGTTGATTCGCGTCCCACTGCAGCCACTTTTCTCCTACACCCCCCAGCAGTGGTAGATTTACTGCTATATCAAAGGCCAATCCGTCTCATACCATGTCTATGTGGTTTGGGAAGTAAAAGAACTCTCACCTCGGTAAATGTGTAGGGGTGGGATTTCTTCCTAAATTCATTTCATACATTCGATCACCACCCTTGTGGTGTAAAAGAACCTTGAGAAAGTCTGGTGAGAACCTGCAATGGTTAACTGGACGTTAAATCAAACCCACAAACCCATCCGAATCGCCATGCTACCTTCACAAGGGAATGTTATTGGGATCGGCTACACCACACCTCCACATCCTCGTGCACCTTTACCTGCACCACCATTCATTCTTTACTCTCTACACCATCATGGACTCTGTCCATGACCACACACACGTATTATTTTTACCCACCCACCCAACACCAATACAAAATCATCTGTCACATCCCTCAACCTTTTATTATCATATTTATGAATCTTATCATTAATTTATTCAAAAATACTTTTGATATTTGATTATCATTATTTCATATCTAATTCGGATCTATAGTATTTGAATAGATTCTATTTACCCAAGCTGCCGCCTCTCTCTTTTTATTCCAGGGTATAGGTGTAATGATTTGCGTTTTTTGATAGGACAGTCTGTGGTGCCC
The DNA here is from genome assembly GCA_950022655.1 of Alentia gelatinosa. Classification (NCBI taxonomy): domain Eukaryota; kingdom Metazoa; phylum Annelida; class Polychaeta; order Phyllodocida; family Polynoidae; genus Alentia; species Alentia gelatinosa. The sequence continues at coordinate 48,036,560 of OX465585.1, forward strand.
CTGAATGTTACCGGTACCATATACATGGATTATCGTAAAACCGGATGAGTTTTGATCTGGGCTCCCGTATGCGACGACTGGAGTTTGGCGTAGTGATATCCGGAGCCAAAACTCCAGGAGTCGCATACAGGAGCCCAAATTAAAACGAATAAGGTTTTGATTTTATCCTACCCCCTGTGAACGATATTTTTATTAGAGGATAAAAACAAAAAACACGATAAAAACTCTCTGAAGTCCTCCATATAGCTCTCCTTGCTGCTCTTGAGGCGCTTGGAACTACTTTCAGCTGCTGATCTATGATTGGTCCATTTTTTGTACGCTCCTAGGAGCGATTTTTTATCCGTATGCGACATACGGGCGCATACGGAAAGTTAATGTTAAGCCTATGGGATTTTATATTAGGGGTAGGATAATATTATATACCTATGGCTGAACATTTATGAAGTACTACCCGCTTCAGTATAAAAAATGTTCGGGCGCTCTGTGCCCGTAGTGAATGAGCTATGAATCGGTGACTTTGTAAGTGAATAAAATGGCGTTTTCTCATCAATGGTTGGTATATATGATGATAAGAAAAGGTGGTGACTGAATCCGTAGGGATGACGTTCTCAGCCTTTTGTACCATATTTATATGGTTCAGAAAACCTCGAACGGCCATCCCTTCGGGCTCAGTCACTACATTTTCTCTTAAGCTGTGATGGTACAAGTCTGCTTTATGTTTCATTCACTGATTAGGTGATTAAGTCCCATTATTCTGCTTCACATCACACTTTCATATAGTCAATCCGTGAAGAAATCAGTCAGAAGCTATGCTATATTGCATAAAATTCACCATTTTTAAATAATAGTTGTCTATTTTACTGTTTTGCCAGTCCCCATTGACCGATCATGTATGGGAAGCCTCTAACCTCGATGCCAAATAATCGCCCGATAAAAGAGGCCCTTATATTTCTAGTCTCTATTTTCTACTGTAATTGTGAATTTGATGAGACTTAATAATTTCAGTAGAAAGGGTGTACCACAGTGCCTTTTCTGAGGCTTTTTTCACGGAATAGAAAATATGATCTCTCCGGTCATAGTTTATGCAACCCGAGTCACAGCACAGTTGACTCTTGCCATTCATTATTTACGTTTGGTTTAACTCTTCAGTCCTCCAATATCTGATCTATTATGTGGCCTGCACTAAGCCATCGGTTATAAACGTGTCGTTTTATATGATTCTCGCACGCATACCGTTTAATAAATCAATGGAATCGTACTAAGTACGAAGCAAAATCGGATTCTTACAATGTTCTGTTGTTCTAAGATGTATCGTTATTTTAATCCAAAATAACAGCTTACGTCTTTCAAATTGTAAATATATGTTGGCCCCATATGAAAAGTATGTTCACCTTACACTGTCTGTTTTATGTTTTATGATTTGATTTTATGTCGGATCTGGATTTCCATTTCGTCATGAGTCAGCGTAAAGATAATAGGAATTTTGAGCGAGAAATGGCAGCTTGGGTGCATTGATGACGGATATGGTAAAAAGGTGATTATGTAACAATCAATATCGCACTTGATAGCCCCACCTCCTTATCGCGGTCTTATTTAAAGCGTTTGTTAATAGGAACGGAATGATGGCCGCCTCCCACCAAGCCCTGATCATTACTGCTGAGTGCGGGGCTAGATTGGTAAGGGTTCAACGTGGGTTTGTGACGGCGTCGTAGATGAGAGGGGGTGGGAAGGGAGGTGTCTGGGGTTGCAGGTTGCCATCGTTCTCACAGGGATCAATACGTGGGTTACCCAGTCAGGGGGCGGGGAGTTAGCTCAGTGGTTTAGGACTTGTAACCCCTAAGGTTGGAGAATTGTGTTGGTTCGAGTCCCACTGCAGCCTCTCTTCACCTTCAGAAGTGGTAGATTTCCAGGCTAATCCTTCTCACACCACGTCTATGTGGTGTGCGAAGTAAAAGAACTCTCACCTCAGTAAAAGAATGCAGGGGTGATAATTCATCACAACCCCTGAGAGAGAAAAGGACTTTTAATGGTTGACTGTACATGAAATCAAACAAACAAACAAATCCTGTCTCCATCCCCTTGGATCTAGGATCGGCAGAGTTGAGGGATCACTGAACCGGCTGCATAATAACAGCCACCACCAGTCTGAAATGTTTGGAGTTAGCTCAGAGGACTAGTAATCACAAGGTTGTGGGTTTGAGTCCCACTTCAGCGACTTTTCTTCTTCATTCCATTCCCAGCAGTGATTGGCTTATTGGTTTATCAAAGGTTGATTTGTCTTATATCATGTCTATGTGGTGCAGGATTTCGAAAAAATTCTGCTTGGTAAAAGCGTAGTGGTGGGATTTCTGCCAGAATTCATCTTATAGATTTTCACACAAGCAAGAAACATTGAACCTTGAGGAAGTCCCTATATAGCCTCAGGTTGAACAAACCATCAAAACCAATTGATGTATTGTCATACCCTTCTTCCTCCACCAGGGTCGGACCTGTCATGTGTCACTGTCATACACGGTTAACACATTGAGCTATCACCTGTGCTTATTATGATGCATATACTGTATGTTTGACAACTAGTTTGTGATTTCAACAATTGTCCCAACTAGCCTACCAATGATTGTCATGACTAAACTAATTTCATTACCACAATCTTCTATGCACACCCCTACTTCAGGAATATGAGTACCTGCTTATACTATCCTGATGAATCCTGCTATTGATATATACTACTTGTACCTTCTACCACAAGTACTACTATTACCATTAACTGTAACCTATGCTATAAGTTAACAATGTAATAACCACCAGAATACCCAACCATATTGTGCTATACAATACAGGTGTTGCCATTCAGCGCCGCCTAACGGCCCACTGTCTAGTAACGCGGCCGCTCGGACAAACACCGCGATTCCAGCGGTATTCATATAGAGATATACAGCAATCACAGCTAAAGTGTGAACGGTGGGTGTGATTGCAGGAGTGTTGTTTTTTGACAGATTAAATTGTTGGAACAAACAAGGGTATTGTATCAACGAGTCTGGGCTGTCTCAACTTCATAGGTGATAATTATCTTGGTTTGAACATGGGAAAAGATAAGCATATAATAGCTAGGCCTGCCAATCTATTATTGTGTATTCAGTTTCGGTGTCCCTGTGTTATCTAAGTTATATCTAAAGTATCATTTAGGTGATATGCATGTATGATACATCAAATTGGAGCTGGAATGCCATAGAATACGATGAAATCATTGTCATTTCTCTAAAAAATGATTTACATGGGACTTATAAACGTATTACGCTCATATACTGAGTAATCCAATGCTAAAGTATACGTTGCCAGGGGTATGTTTGGCCGCAGGCATTACGTAACCACCCAGATAAGGTGCGACACCGGCCAGTGGAAAAAGGCCTATTGAAGACCCATTTCATCTCATTATTATCATTGTAATAGCTGTAGCTGTAGCGAATATGACAGTTACCGCCACGATTAGCGACCTGAGTGTTGTACAAATATCGAGGGCCCATGCGGAAGAACGGCATCCTGCCGAGCATGGAATCACAATGTACCATTGTTTACCCTGAATAAACGAGATTTTTAAAAAACAAAAAAACATAGCCCCACACCCTAACACATTCCTTCACACCTTAAAACATACCCCCACACCTTAACACATGTCCCCACACCCTAATACATACCCTTACATCCTAACACATACCCTCAAACCCTAATGCATACCCTCACATACATCATTCATCTTCCGCCTCCTGGATTTTGTGAAAGCTCCCATTCTTCGAACATGTGACCGTTCTGTCTCACCAGAGCCTCACATGTCTGTGACCCCTTCATTTGAACTGTCCCTGCCCCAGCAGCTGACCTCACTTTCTCACTCTTTGTGTCCTCTTGACCTCCTCCACCCGAACCTTTATTTCTTCAGGGGTGGCAGTTTCCCTAATTTCCTAGGAAAACCTTGTTTTCATTTTCAGTACAAGATTTTTTTTTCTGGTGTAAAAAAAAAGAGAGAATAAATTTGGCTTCAGTCACAAGAATAAACCGTGGTTCAAACCTCCCCACATACCACTCCCCCATTCCATGATCTGTATTCGATGTTTTTTTACTCATGAGCACAACTGACCACATCCCTGTTTCTTTTACAATCCCCAAGCGCTTAACATTGCCAAGACATACCGCCCCATCACAACCTTATGTTATCAATATGATGCAACCTGTACAGATCATGTATGTTGCTTTCTAACAAAACCTCATACACTAGGCTAGTCTGCCGTACAGCCTTTTTTCTTCTTTTTTATAGATTCACTATGGGTCCAAGTAATATACAACTGCACACATATATAACGTCACTGTGACTATTCACAGCAGACGCTAGGCAATAGACAGGGACAACGTGTTGCAACTATTATAGAAAGGAAATAAAGCACCTACAGAATTTCTCCGGATGTCGAAACAGTTCCATCTTATTGTCTCACCCCTGGTACAAGGTTTAGCCATAGGAATAACATGAAAAAAATTATACGCAACGATAACCCACATTAAGTAACAATACTGCAAGATAGTCGTGACAAAGTGATATGAGATTATGTCATAATTGCCTGGGTTACAGAGAGCAGACAAGACATCAACATGGAGATTTAAACGTTCCTAACCGGATTTGTGAAGTAATTTGAATTATTCTGATATTGTGATGCTAATCTAAAGCCTGTGAAAGGTTTGAGATAAATCCAAAACCGCATTCCAATCGTGAAATAAACAAAACTAGTATTGTCTAATTATACGGTTCTCGGTCCATTTCTATATAAATACTTGATAGTCTTTGCATTACCCACTAATTCAAGCATAAGAGTCGAATTTTTAATGAATTGCCATAGTAATTTCGAGAAGCACAGCCACAGACCATTATAGTGACTCATATATATATATAGTTCAATATCATATGTATATAATTCATATAGTTCTATAGAATTTCTTCTATTTTCATATGACACCATAATTCAGGTCTATCTTTCGAGATATAACCTGGTTTTATTGATCATTAGGGAAGAGAACGACACTGCAGGCAGCAGAGAGGAAATTCAATTTTATTTCAAGAGGGCTTTCGTTTTTATCTCGTTAGATCTAACGGCCAGCCGATAGCTATCTCGAATATCTCTGATGTAGATATCTGGACCATAGAGTATGTGCATAGTCTGGGTCAGGGATACTATGTGTAAATCTACTGTTGATGTCCGAATTCTCTCTTGAGCTAGTCATATGAATACCCTGAAGCCTGGGAGGCGTGGGGCACAATATCCACAGTATATTCGCCCTCGTCACCTTGAATTAGCCCATCCCCCTCTGCGTATGATCGTCATAAATAAGGAATCAGTCCGAGGCACACTGTCGCATCTTCTTTCATTATCGCCCATGTCTGTATTGACGCCGTTGTCGCCACCAGGGGTCGCTGCGGCTCGGCACGGAATATGGCCGGAGGAAGTCTTCCAGGGGAGACACGGCCTTAAATATAGATCCTGCGACTGCGCAGTAACCCGCTGCAACTTGCATCCGGGCAGACCTGTCGGTTCTCATTCCTGTCCGTCTTCCTCTGGCGGCAGTGTAGTTGGAATCCGATCAGATGGAGGACTGCTCCAGCGGCACGTTTTCCAGGACAATCGTGCAAAGATTGATATTGAGTTGTGCAATTGTTGTGTGGATGTGTGTTGCGCTAGAATACAACAACTAGGTGAGATATCTTGCCTGATGAGCCATCCCCTTAAACCTATAAAGGGTGTGCTCCAACCGGCATACTGAACAACGCGGGCGCCGCATTGGCACCACACGGGCGCTGTATTAACCATTGTCAAGCAGATGGATATATACGACATATAGCTTATGATCCATGGGGGCCGCCATGACGCCCCCCGAGTAGGTGTTCTTCACTAAAGGAGGTGAAAAAGTAGGTGTTCTTTACTAAAGGAGCTGTGAAAGAAATGAGTGATAATTGGAAAGTGTCACAACTCTAGCCTTGCTCACATATTTATATAAAGTGTTTCATGTCCTGTGTTTAATCATTATCTCATCCTGCTCTGGGATGGGTGTAGAGTCAAGGGAAGTATGGTAAAACATTGAAAGGCAGTTTAATTTCGTAAGAACAAAGAGTCAGAATATAGATCTGTCCCCCAAAGGGGCCTGCCATACTGCTGGCGACCTAGTGACTGTTTTATGAACTAACAATGCCTCTGTCCCCTGCAGTGGAGCAGGCCATACGCTCACCAGGGCCCGCCGTATGGCCAAGACCTGCTAAAAACTGATAAAATAGCTTTTGCCTGTTACCATAAAATAAGTCTAACTATAGGCACGTTTGGAAGATGCCCGGTAGAGTTGAAATCTGGCCTAAGGAACCTACCCTTAAGACATCGACATTTCATCTCCATTTTCACCTACCCAATGGTGGGTTATAATCAGCTATTATCTGTAATGTTCAATCCCTTTGATGTAGGATACCCTTGTAGAGCAGGCCGACTGAGATCAAAGGGTGCCACCTCATTCCAGGCCAGGTCAGGGACAGATGGCATATCCCACATGTGAGTAATGACTTACAACCGTCGTTCGGGCATTAAAACCGGAGAGTCGAAGTGACACAAAATATCACTGATTGTCACCTACCCGAAAAAATCTTTCAATCAGAAAATTTCAGATAATTGCGATAATGTCTTTCAGCCTATATGGTGGTCCAGAGGGGTCTTATAACGAGGTTTGATGTTTGCTACGAGTCACAGCTCCCGAGACATGACGGATGACGTTATACATTAAGAATATCCATCCTTGAGTATCGTATTGGCCCCATCGATTACCATCAGTGACATAAATAAACACTATATGCAGCCCAGTGTACACTCAGCCTTCTCCATTTTTATTCAGCCACTCAAGTTTTAAATGTACTACACACCTATTACAAGGATATATTATTATTGTGTGTCGACTTGACAGTTTCATGTTAGTGATAGCCTTTTCATGGTTACAAAATTTAAAACATTGTCACTGAGCCCATAGGGATGGCCGTCCAATGTCTTTTGTAACAGGAATATGCCACAATGAATTACAAAAGGCCTCGAACGACCATACCTACGGGTTCAGTCAATACGTTTACTTCTTTTTAAATAACATGAGAAAACGCCACTTTATTTACCTATCAAGGCGTCGATTCTCAGCCTGTTGACCCTCCAGTGCCCATTCACTACGGGTACAGTGCGCCCGAACATTCTTATACTGCACCCCTAGCAGTGGATTGTATTTCCTAGACGTCCAGCCATAGGTATGTAAAAATAGCTAAACACTTTATTACCCATGTTAATTTCGCCTCCTTATGGACTAAGTAAGGTCATCAAGAGTGGGAGGGCATCTTCCTACTTTGATCATTGGCCTTCCTTCTCAGGTTGCTCTGCTATTTCACTTTGATTTTGAACATGATCATTCAGAAATGGCGGCTTTCCACTTTCCAATGGAAATCCACGCTTCCATTTTCAGTTTATGAAATTCATTTTGTTAGTGTAAAATAAAAATAACATTAATCAATCCTCATTTACGCCCATAAACTAGTAGTTTGAACCTCCCCATTGACCCTCAGCCCCCCACAATGTCCGACACTGATTCAGTTTCCATGTATTCTCGGTCTCTCTAAGGTAGCAAGAGTCATTTCATAACTGTCAGAATTAAAGTTGTTAGTAACTAGGTCAGGGCTCCTGCTAGATCCTCAGGAAGAGTAGCTCGGGATGCTACTCGGGGCTGGGATCCATGGAAATGTATTTCTTTCACTCCTGGTATTTTCCCCCATAGACTTGGGAACTCGTACTCACCGCCCATGGAGTATTGTAAAAAGAAATACTCAGTGGGGTATTATGTCATAAACGTTAGCGACTTCATCAGTAATAAGGTTGGGGATCGGATTTAAACCCCACTCGATCTATAGCTACTTCAAATATGCCATTCGTCGGTATGGTATGCTACATAATCTCACATGGCTTTGCCTCGTGAGATTTTTCCATAAACAAAACTCGTGGCGTATTGTCAGCAGCTACGGATCTTGATGCAGTTCCTGCTTAGTATTTTTTTCGATTTTGAAATAATATTTATTCTTTTTTAACCACAATCACTCCTCTCTCCTCCCAGTCATATAAGCACTGTTTTACAATTCCCTTTCTATGATTTCTGTCAGGGCAATGCTTCGGCCATAGTCACTAATCATTCGAAAAACACGAAGCGGCGAGTCCTGCTTTAAGGTGCCTGGTCCTGGTTGGTCGTTATTGCCAGGTGACGATGCAATTATTGCAGCATGTCTTTTTTATGCAACTGGCGATGATTAGTTAAGATTGAAAACGCAGAGAGCGGACAGGCCACTAAGAGCATGAGCCAGACGGACTTAATATAGGAAGGAGCTAATCTGTCAACTCCAACGAAAATCTACAGGACCAGCTGTTTCCAATCAATTCCACGGTTGGAAATTCGATTAGGTATTTTATCCTAAAATCTGTAAAATCACGAACATTTAGGCTGACTTACACAAGATCGCATATTGAGGTTATGGATAGTGTGCAAATAGACAATAATCGATGATTTTGTAGACAGGCGACCGTAAGCCACTAATGGTTGACGCGTAGTAATACACAAGTGTAAGTCAGCGTATTACGAAATCAACCTTGATTGGTATGCAGAGCCGCCTATACAAAATACCATCGTTTGTTGTATTCATTATCCATCTTCCTCAATAATTCAAACCCTGGAATTGGCATGTAATTTGGGACTTATACGCATACAATTGATTTGAAATCTGACAGTTTTTAGACGATGAATAGTGGTTTACTGAGTCTCCCATACATTCTCAAATTGGAATTGGAAACGATGGATAATAAAGAGTATCAAAGAAGTAGAATATATACGAACGCACAGACCCATATACAATAGACCTCGCTTGAGCGGGTGTTCCATAAGGCCGAATTCTCACCCGAAAGATGTCACCCGATCGTGTTTAGGTTTTCTGGAGACTGGCCTCAGTCTCTGAGTGCTAACCCGCCATTTCCTTTACCCCCCCCCCCCCCTCCCCCGCTCCACTCTACATCACCTCAGCTGGAGAACATTTTGATTCATGGGTCTTTAAGAGGAAGGCTACATGTTTTGATTTATTATATACTCATGCAGTGTATTTCATAATTACGTACTACTGCTCCCTATGCAGTATGAATTATATACTGAACCCTGTGCAGTATACTGTTATACTGCACCCAATGAAACATCAGCAGTGTGTGGGCTTGAACGCTGACATGTCTTCTTTGCCAATATATGGTAAGATTTGATTAATTTTGGGTATATGATAAATACAGAACGACTCACCATGCTTGTGCATGCTACAAAACTCGATGGGAATTGATGTCATTTCCGGAACGAGGCCTGGGGCCTCATTCCGTAAAAAACAACAATTCTCCATCTCGTTTTGTAGCATGTACAGCATGGTCAGGTCGCTCTATATACGTACTCAATATAAAATTTAATACACAATTTAGACAACGAGTAATATGGTGGATGAGTAAGATGAGCGATGGTGAGTATTTGCGTCTGCGTACGTGATGTTGATCAAATCTCTCACGCTTTTATCAGTCTCTTAAACTCCTTTTATGTCGGACTCTTTTGAATGGACTCAGGTAATTTCTCCCATGCAGTTACTCCACGCCATTAATCTGATTGCTTGACCGTGGACGATTTTGGACATGACATATTAAACCTTATTTTATTGTCATTTCTAGTAGCCATCTTTCTTTCAAAGGGATGCCTTCCGTTCCTGGAAAAAGTATCCCTGAAGCGGAGTGAAATCAAATTTCTTAAAGAGGGAAGAAAATAATTTGAAAGTCAAACAGACACGGATCGAGATAAATAATGAATACACAGATACTGGTCGGCAGACTGAATACCTTCAAGGTGACCTGGCGACGCTGCCAGCCATCGATCGCTCACATCGTCCTCTGGTTGCGCCGATGGGCGTCTCCGTGGAGTCACGTGATCTCTAAAAGTCGTCTGTCGCGACAGCAACGAAACGCATCCAGCTAAGAATGCACATACTACGTGAAGGGGGTACAGATAACGATGGGAGAATCGCAAGTGAGATTTATTCATGGCAACAACAGAAACTATCTCCCTCAGAATGTAAAGCTGGGTGATTTGGGTTTTAAAAGGGGTGTGTTTTTTTTTTTTTGGGGGGGGGGGGGTTTTACTAGATGGGTTATGTACATACTGGGTAATGAGGGTTCATTGTGTGTGTGTGGAGGGGGGGGGGGTATTACTAGGGGTGTTCATAGGGTGTGTGGGGGGAGGGATTACGAGATGGGTTTTGTGTATGCTGAGTCGTGGGGGTCATAGGTTGTGTTTCTGGTTAAATGATGGGTTATGTACATACTGGGTAATGAGGGCTCATTGTGTGTGTGTGTGGAGGGGGGGGGGGGGGTGTTACTAGGGGTGTTCATAGGGTGTGTGTGGGGGAGGGATTACGAGATAGGTCATATACCACATGCTTGGTGATGGATGTCCATAGGGTAGCTGAGTTGTGGGGGTTCATAGGGTGTGTGTGTGGTTAAGAGATGGGTTATGTACATACTGGGAGATGGAGGTTCATAGGGTGTTGGGGGAGGGGCTACGAGATGGGTTCATTCCTATCACATTTCTGATATGGGAGAGGCCACATAGATTGTGATAGTGGCCAAATAGATTGTGATAGTGGCGCTAGTTCCAACCGCTTGCCAAGGCTACATAATTGTTCTCCTCTATTTTTATTAGAACCAGTTCTACCTCAAATAGGCTCTGTGATGTGCTCCAGAGGCCTGGTAATTAAGATATGGATGATTCAGACAAAGCTTTAAGCAAATGGGCCGGATCGTTGGTGTCAGCCTCGGAGGTGCAGATCAGAGATTTATCATATGTACTTGTGTCATGTAATCTAAATCTATGGAGGGTTGTTATCTAGTTATCAAATATTAAGTCTTCGGTTTAGAAACTGTTGAAAAGTGTCGCCCTTATCGCAAAATGAAGTAGAATACGGAAATTGTTACAGAAGTAGAATACGGAAATTGTTAGCATGCAAAAGTCCCTACGAAATTGTTTTTCCTTTGATAACTTATATTTGGAATGCTGAATAGTGAACAAAACATTACCATGATTTCGATCTACATTGTCGTATTCTCCTCGTATGTACCACAGCGCAATATCCTCGCATTTCCTTGTATATCATTGCTTGTCAACTACGCGGAGAAAATGATCATGCAGAAAAAAATCATGGTGATATTGTGTATTTACCTCACACCTATCACTAACTCAACGGCTAATGTGTGTTATGTAATCGGCTATTTAGGTGGGGTTTTTTTTACAATTCTCCATGGGCGTTGAGTACGAATTCCCAATGTTAAGTCTATGGGGAAAAACCCAGGGGTGAGATAAATCTTGAGATCCATGTGTCGTGAAGTCTGACCACCATGTATAATTTTAAAGTGCCGTGGGAGTCCTACTCCCAATGTGTCATGAACGACATGCCTCTTGGCTCGGTACTACAAATAGTAAATGTGGAATTAGCTTTCAATTTAGCATGCCCTTTATTTGGTAGCATTAAAGCTAAATTTTAGCACGGACTTGAATGTTTTTAAATTAGGAATTAAATCACGTTCTCATGTTTCTGTTTAGAAATTCAGCATTATTGTTACTGCCCATCCCAGGCTCATTGCTATTTATCTGTTATTGATTTGAAAACCCGGCATCCTCGCTATTAAAACAGTTGCCATGTTGATTAATGTTAATTCCATCTAATCTAATCAGCACCAGCTAATAGTGCATCTTATTAGAGAGTTTTTATAATGTGATACGTCAAACAATACCACGAACTCGCATATAACAGCCCTAGCCCTATCCAATGTATTTGATTGTGAATCTCATCTGAAGACAAACTCCACAGTACGGAATGAAATTCCCTCTAAAATCATTTGGTTCGATGCAACAGAGCACTGGCTCTCAGATGTATATAAAGGGGTTTTCCTTCGTGTCATCTATGAATTCGATAGACTTAAAGGCATATCAGACAATTCACCTTGAGAATAGAAACTCATGTCAATTTCCTAGAAATCTAATATGATAACCTCCAAGTGTTGTAGAGTACATAGTTACATATATCACATCACAGGATATGGTAAATGGGTAGTGCTGCATATTTAGATTTCAAAAACTATAGGTCGCTGTCCTTATTTTTGAAGAGACTCAAGAAAACCATATATTCAGTGCATTTTCTAATATAAATCAAGCAAATATAAACTGGCCTATTGTACCTATTTGGTTCGGTGAAACTCGAAAAATCAGTATGTATCACTTATTTGGTATTAGAATAAGTAACAAGAAAGTAGTTTGCCTTGATAGTTATTTGTATTAGAAAAGCATGAGGTGGCGCCACTATGTGTTGTAGATAAGCCTTTAGTGATCCCGTGCAGTGGTGGAGATGGATGTGGGGTATAACATAGCCTGACGCCAACTCCTCCACTCTCTATCAGATGCCCGTCATTTTGATTGATCGCCTGCCATGGCTCAGAGAAAGTTGCACCTAGGAAACCGTTATCAGGGAGTGATTTCCTCACGTTTTATCTCATTCATTTCTTATCACGCCTCACCTTTTGTATTCAGGGAATATGAAATTCACAATCTGAAGCGCCGCCAACAAGAAGAGAAATTTTCCCGCGTTTTTATCGTCGCTTCCTTTGTCCCGCCTTTTTGTATGCGCAGACGGCATTTGGAATAAGGAATGTACTATAGGTGGCGCCACTGTAAGAGGTAGACTCGATAAACTGGCGTTACGGACAGCTTCCCATTGGGAATAGGTGTAGGCAGGCTTGGTACCAGCGGAAACCACGGGTCAGCCGCTACCATTCAGCAGACACTGACCTCCGCTGGTACGCGGAGCGTGACCAGCATACGCATCAGGGAGCGTCTGGATGGAACCATGGCAAGAGAAGACGTAAGAGCGTTGACCTTGGCCCTGCTAATTCACTTCAAGAAGATCTATTCCCGTCTGGTCAAAAGCAAACTTTATTTCTCCTCGAAGAAAGAAATTGAGAAGCACTCAGGTTCTAAAGCAATAGAACACCGTCCTGTTGGCTCAGTGCTTTGATGGTTTACTGTTGTTTGCCCTACTTTGATTGTTTGATTGTTTTTTTCTTTTCCGTGAAGGCGGATTTCCTTTAACTCGTGATTTTTATGGCCGGAACCTGCGCCCCCTGGGTACGATTTCAGTGTGGCCGCTAAAAACATAGGAGCGAAGCCGAGCAACTCCCTGAAGGTCGCAAGTCTTTGAGTCGCTCAGATAATGGGCTTTAAAGCGGGGTTCTCACTGAGCGATAAATGCCTCTGCGATTCCTGCCCTTTGGCCTCACCGCGGGGAGCGGTACCGGAATCACTAGGGGGCCTCCAGAAAATATCCAACAGGTTTGATCCCCAAATCCCAAGAGATTTTGTACCTTTAGAGAGGGGCATTTGTCGGCGACAAAATTAGCCGATTTCGCTTGCGGGTTTACTGCTACTATTTTTTAATCACCTAATCGTTTTTACATGAATGTCTAAACGATATTTTACTTAGTCCGTTCACGCACCGCGCCACCTTCGGGTTACGGTACGTGAAGGTCTAACAGAGCATGGCTCTGACTGGCCAGCCACCTTTAGTGAGAGGAATTGCAGGGTTGGCTGTTCTATTTATAGCATCAGTTTGACAAGAGGGATACTGTATCATATTGCTGGTTACTAGATCGCAATACACACGAGGTTAGAACGAGCGATCCGCCATTTTTCCAGGTGGGAAGAAGGTAGGAATTCCCACCTTAAAATGGCAGTGCAAAACAGTCCCAGTATGAGAGCCTGTGCGCCCTGGCCCTGGCGACAACGGGCTGTACTAGAGTCTATATTTTACTATGAATGTAGCCTCTGTTGCAGCAATGGCATAAAATTGACGTCAATCCCTCACTTGTCTATTTCATAGATTCGATCGACAATGGGGTGGAACAAGCTTAATCTTGAGATGATCCCTATATACCCTAGCATTCACAAGGACGTCAAATAAACAAGTAAATTATCATTAACTTGTTGCCGAACTATCTTGTATACAATGAATTCAACCTCGGTTGTTGATATGGCGTAAAATCATTCCAACTCCCTCAGTATCTAGAGTGAGCGACATATCACGCACGCTGTATTAATTAAGCATGCTGCGGGGGTAGTGGATGGGAAGGATGAGGTGGTCCCTACCTTCATCATCATTCGAGGAACTTTTACGAGTGTGCTTTGTTTCCTGCTTGCCAGAGTGATCCTGGGCAATTAATCAATTGCTTCTGCCCACATAGTTCATGACAAAGGGCACTGAGGTAAACAGTTGCTTCACAAAATGCCTACCAATATCCCAGTACTCCCAATCTACACTGCATGTAGACCAGCCACCAAGACCCCAGTTGGTTGGGTGGACATGACTTAAAGGGGTGTTCCATTGAGCTGACTCGACGATCGCGATCACGATCACAAAAGGGCACAATACAATGTAAAATAATTCTCGCCTCAGGGGCAGCATTTCTGCCTAAATTCATCTCATCCATTTGATCCCTCCCCATGTGGTGTAAATGCAGTGAGAAAAGCTGAACCTTGAGTGTTTTTTTTGGTAATGGTTTATTGACCCAAAAAGTTTGACATTAAAGGCTAGTCCCTATGAACATTTCCTCTACCTGAGTTTTACATCTAAACAGTTTTAACAAGCATTTATTATGCCGGGTGGTGAAAGAACGACTAACTCTATTATACTCAAATAGATAGACGACTCCGAAGATTTTCACTGGTAAACTTTATACATTAATTATGCTACAGTTTTATAGACTTTCAGATGCTGCAAAAACTATTCGTTCACTATCTGCATGCGAACTTTGTGATATTGGGGAAGATACACAGCACCAGTGACTCAGTATCTACGAGGCATGCCCAGCTGACCATGTCCAATCAACAGTTACCGAAGTACCGCCTTGACCCACTTGAGCTTGACATATTTGTATCCTAAAAAGGCAGTTGTACAAATTGCATATTGACTGGGTGTGAGTGAGTTACAGAAAATGACCCATAGGTCATAACCACACCTATGGAACACACGCTTATGTGTTTGATAGGTAGAGGGCCCCTGTGGTGGGTCTCGGTGGTTGATTGACAGATGACAAGCATTGATTTGTGATGACGCCACACTAATCATCCACATTCTCTCGCACTGTCAGCATTGATTTTCAAAAACTGCGTAGTTTTTGCCGGTATCATTATGGCAAATTGAAACCAAAGCTGGGAAAAAAAGAGGAGAAAGGAATTGCGTTCGAGAAACAAATCAGGTTTCTCAATCCAGAAAAAAATGAAAGGGCAAAAAAGGAATGCGATTCACACACACAATTTTTCTTTGGTGATCAAGCAGGAAGTATGCTGCCCGAGAAACTAGCGTTGTTAGTGAATAGTTGATGGAGGAATTGTAATATTGGGACCCATTATGCAGTTAAGTGATAAGAATAAAGTCAAGAATAAATATGAAGTCTTTTTTCCTCTTAATTACTTTAAAGGTGATTACAGGAATATAACTCACTGTCGTAGGAGTGATTATGACCAGAACAAGATTAAACTACACGAACCCACCTAGTGTTCATATGAGAAAGTTTGTGTCGCCTACTGTGTATAAGTTCTGCAGGAGGTCTTCAGGGCTTCACCACAGTGTGTTAGTATTACTTTCATTTCACCACATATTCCTTTGTACTGACTTCATTCCACATGCACGACATATTAGTTTCTCTCCACCACACAACACCACATACTAGATTCACCCCACGGCACTGCACCTTATACTAGTTTCACTCCACCAAACTGCACTAAATACTAGTTTCACACTACCACACTACACCACATACTAGTTTTATACTACCTCACTACACCACATACTACTTTCACTCCACTACACCGTGCTGGCTTCGATTATTATTTTGATTCAAAGATTTTCTTTTCTGATTTATTATCATTATATGAACAAAGACGGGTGATAATATCGGTCACTTATAAATAAAAAACATGAGTAAAATCTTGATTTATATAAGGTAGAATTATTCAGAAGCAAAAATGTGTGAGAGAGAGGGAGCACTTTCTATATTGAAAATATCCACTCCAAACAGGTCAGAAAGAAACAATTCATACCCTGTATTGAACTGAATCCTAAATTGGCCAATAAACCTGAGAACTCATACATCAAAGTAAACTTTGACAAACCAACGTGACAAAACTCTGCAGCTGCAACATGTTCGTTTTTAGGGCAACCTGACTACAGCCTCAAGTCGTAGAAATACATTGGCTTTTATATGAAAAGGAATCAGGAATACGCAGTGGGAAATGGGTAATTGGCTCAGGTTTTTATAGGGATTGGGTATCGTAGCGCACAGTATACTTTAACAGTGCATTGTGCTGGGAGTTTCTCCAGTATCCACAACGTGTATCTCTGTGAGAACACGCGTTTTTTGTCCCAGTAAAGCAGGATTCACACTGAGCGACTCTTGTACCTCCGGGGGCATTTATGCGATTCTGTTGCGGTTCCGCTACGAGAGAGGCAATTGTCGCCGACTAATACCACTCTCCAAGGTACAATATCTCTTACGATTTGTGAATACAACATATTTTCTGGAGGCCCTCCTTTCGGCTCTTGTACCACCCCTGGTGAAGAGGCCATGGGCAGGTTCGGAGTTCACGCGTACTATTACCCGAGCGCATGCGAAGATATTTCATACAGTCAACTCCGAGGAGCATACGACCGCTTTTGTATGAAACCAGTTGATATTGTGATTATTATCCCCCTGCTCTGGTGTGCTGATATTAGTTTGTTTTAGGTACGTACTATTTTTCCGTGCTCACTATTATTCCGTATGCGCGCTTTATCGCAACCGCCGCCGCTACAACATATCCGTAGGCGCCGGGTATGTAATACACACTCCCAGCGTGTTTTCTATAGTCACTTTGTATTGGGGAATTATAGATATCAGTATAACACACTGCTCTACAGAATTTTTTTATTACGTCTTTTCTCAATTCAAACGATATACAGTGGAACCTTGTTAAGCAGACCATCCTCTAAGTGGGACTTAAGTGATCAGTATTGCGGGATGGTTATCTGCATAACGGGGTCACAATATACAAGATATAGAGGAGTAAGTTCTAAGTAAAGTTGCTTGCTTAGTTGGGTAATCTTTACAATGAATCGGTTGGCTAAAGGTCCGGCTCCATCAGAGAGACGGATTCGTCGCACGTTTTTAATTGGCCTATAAACGCCGCTCGACCAAGTTTTATTACCCCAACTGCGACGGATTTGTTGCACTCGATCTCATGAGAAGTACAAGGTATGCCACACTGGTGCAACGGGATCGTCGCAGTGCTAGTGGCATACCCCTATACCAGTGGCATATACTGATACACAGTGTAAACATATTAGATATGATTTATATGAGATAAGATAATTTCATATAGGAAAGGAAAAAGAAAAAAATAGACACTTAGGGGCCTACACCTGCAGCACAGTGCCTACAGCCACAGCCTTCCGTTTTCACAGCTTGTTTAGCTATCACACCTTCTGAGACCTGGTGCTGTCATACCAGTATGTGCTAGACACTGATAGCAGGACAAACCATGTACCAGTGGTATTGACTCCCTACCTCAAGACACGAGGCTTTTATACATACTTATTATAGGAAGCACTCCATGCCTGTGCGACGGATCCGTCGCATATCTTGAACATCTCATGATGTGCGATGCGACGGATTCGTCGCATCGCACACGCGCACACGCCTGCCCCTCACTGGTGTCATTGTGTGCAGGGCGATTAACACGGCCGTTTTTATGACCCCCGGCCGGCGTTTATTACATTTTATGGACTTGCGATGGATCCGTCTCTCTGATGGAGCCGGGCCTTAAGTGTGGTTTTACTGCATATGCAGGACAAGTGACATGATAAACATACATAATACCATCTGGAACGTGACTCTCTTTCATTTTTATGATGGTTGGGGTTGTCACATAGCCCGTGTATGAGAAGCAAAGTTCATATTTCACCAAGCTGTATTTCATACGAATCATAACTAAAATGATGATACCTTATTTTCAATTGGCATGTGGAATATTATCCGTTTATCTCACTGCTGGTTTCTCTTTCCCATAGACTTAAGGTAGGGAACTCGTACTCAACACCCATGGAGTATTGTAAAAAATACTCAATGGGCGATGACTTCACGAACATTAGCCAGTAGGGTCAGTGATAGGGTGAGATAAAATCTGAACAGTACTTAATCCATAGCCACTGAAAATATGCCATTCATTTTGATTTGCCACGTAATCTCACTCGGCTTAGCCTCATCAGATTACTCTGCCACTAAAACTCAGTGCATATTTTCATTGGATAGGGATCTTGATGCAGCTTCGAATATGGTATCCTTGTGTGTCTTTTACTTGTGGTTTGCACAAGCCATGCCTAGAGACAGGTCATACTGCATACGTCATATCATGATGTGTAGACGGCGTGTCATGACGGCTCGTGCTGGTACCCGTGACCTGTACATAGGTACATCATGATGAACGGCTGTCCTGCCACCACACTAACGTGTATTGATTCATCTCTGACATGGAGCCCGGCCCCGCTGTCAGTCTGGGCACCGCACCGCTCTGCGCTCAGTGGGGCGTCCCTTCGTGGAACGGGACCTTTAAGAGCAAGGGTTGTAAGTTTGTCGACAAATGGCGGAATTCCGACGTTTCCTACTTACCGATAGCAATGTTAACCTGGTAGCTCCCATTTAGTTTCACATTCATATAATCAAGAGATACGTGTATATATATATATATATATATATATATATACAGTAGAACCCCGCCTAACGGACACCCCGCGTAAGCGGACACCCCGTGTTAACGGACACCTTTGCTCGGAACGGTTCCTTCTATTAGATGTTTATTTTAACCTCGTGTAAGCGGACACCCCGTGTAAGCGGACACTTTGGCCCGGAACGGAGGGTGTCCGCTTACGCGGGGTTCTACTGTATATATATATATATATATATATATATATATATATATATATATATATATATATACTAAGAGATTGATAGATGGGTGGGTGGGTGGGTTTGGGAGGGTTGGTTCATGGTTGGGTGGTTGGATGGGTAAATGAATATATTGATATATAGATATATATATCTATTCATTGCCATTATATGCCTAAATAATGTTAGAGATGCTTCTTTTTTTGAGGGTTTTGAATTTTGGATTATTTCCTTGGTCCCGACTTTCATCCCTGACGAGCGGCCCGGGAACAGATTCCGGGTTTCCGGCCCTCAGCGACCTCTCTGATCTGTCTGATCTGTCTGACCTCACTGATCTCACTGACCTCAACGAACTCCCCTCAAAAGAAGGCACCGCTCAGTGGTGAGGAGGCAGCTTAACAAGTCCTTTTCTCCTATTGATACTGTAATTCTTCTTAATCGAAATGATATAAAGAAAGAATTGCGTAATGAATTACGCAAAACACAATTGGTTAACCAATTAACAGACGAGGGCTTTAATGTTCTTGATATTGACTGTTTAACATGTCTGCTCAATAAGTTCTGGGACATACTTATACCCTATTTCATACTGTCAGCAATCATTTATGTCCTTGCCATATGTTTATATGTACATGAATACAGAAAGAATACATGAGCATGAATTATGTAAATTGAAGTAGGGAATTATTTGATGATTGTATCTATTCTATGTTTCGTTTATTGAATATTTCTTCAAGCTCATATAGTTCCAAGGCTGGTGTGAACAATACTTTTTCATGGTCCACTCAATTCTACCAAATGGGTGTCAACGTTCATTGTATATTGATTGGTATGAGTAGATTAATAGGAAACTGCATCGAGATCTATAGTGCTGTTGAATTTTCACAGTGAGTTTTCATCGTTGCTAAGAAATATTCATAGTTCACAAAATTGATAATAAAGTCTACCTTTTTGGTCATTTTATTTAAAATACACTCAAGGACATATGAGAACATTGAAAAATGGCTTCAAGAGTAGGAAATGACACGCTCTCGAAGCATAGGTCCAAGTGGTACGAAAGACCTGCAGGGTGTGTGACACACTTACAGCTTGTGGTTCAAGGTGGCCGCGGATATAACTCCATCAGAGCGCTTGCTCTGGTGGCCAGTGTAACAGCACATCTTTGATATGTGAACCGCAAGATCTTTGATTGGGATTGATGTGGGAGGTATAAGTGGACCTCACACCCTGACTAGCCTCTTGTGACATTAACGTTATAGATACGAGGCAGGAACACTTCCACACACAACCGATGCTACCTTGCATATGACAAATACGTGTCAGAACCACACAACCGATGCTACCTTGAATATGACAAATCTTGTGACATTAACAGCTATCCCTGTGATAAGATCAGATGTATCATGTATTGTCTGACATTTTGAAGGAAGATTTTTCCTAAATAAAAAAAAAATAATAAAAAAATATAAAAAAAAATTCAATTCTATTCAATAGAAGAAAGTTTTCCTTGGCATTCATGCAAAGGTTTGCAAGCTAGAAGAGGAAGACACTTGGTTTCAGTTTCCTACCTCACAATTTCATCGGTCAAACTGCATTCTCTTATGACAGAGACACAGGTGTGGTATCAGGTGTACTGTAGGAAATTGGTATTATGTTTCATAATCAGCTCCTGATAATTATCATCAACACAATAGTCTGAAGTGCATCTGAACATCAGTTTTCAAATTTGAACTTTGAGGCATTGCTCCGTTCACGACACGGAAATAGATTGCTGCAGTAAAGTGGCTGGAGCCACCCACAAAGAACGCAAAATGTCTGAACATGTTCACCACCAGCCCCCTCACAATCTCGTATGCAATAGAACAAAGATGGCGCCCAAGACATCGATATCCCAATTCCTCACTGATCCGATGGGCTCTTATAGAGAACTGTAATCAGTAATACCTGTACGGTGTAGGATACTTTCATACAGTGACCACAGTTACATCAAGGGCATCTCGGGCAGGGCCAGACCGTACTGCGGTATGACTCAGTCTTAACCTACATGAGAGTGATGACCGATTGGCATCAGTAATGTAGTACGATCGGGTTAGTGAAGAGCGTATATCAAAAAGAATGTTATTGATTCTCAATGATCTGCCGAATTCATTACAGTGGAAAGTGCTAGCATGTTGCTGTCTTGTAGGCGTAATGCATGAGGTACGCACCTAGTGGTACGTTGTAAAGTTAAGGCCGTTGCTCGGTCAAACAGTACTCAGTCTGGCTTCATGGCAATGCAATTCAATGCATTCACACCTAGAGTGTGAACAGTAGACCTAAAGGATAGGACTGTTGGGACAAATTAGAGCATTGTAACAACGAGTCTCGGCTGTTTAAACATAAGAGTTGATAATAGCTGCATCCAGAGCAAACGTGCCCCGTCCCCATTGAGCTTAAGAGATGATAATTGTTTTGGTTTTTCAATAGAGGAAGATAAGCCTATGGTGACCAGGCCTGTACCAGGGTCTGTGTTGCATTACTGAGGCAATAAACACATTTAACCCACCAGTTGGTAGTTGGTATACGAAAGAATACGGTGCAATCTCTGTACTTCTCTGGAAATAATCTTAACTGAGGGTATGAGGATAATTTGTCTACAATATACAGTAGAACCTCACCTAATGGACACCCCACATAAGCAGACACCAGCGTTAAAGGACAGTTTTGCTTTGAACGGGAGTTTTCTCATCAATTAGATGGACAGTTACTTTCGTAAACGGACACTTTGGAGGGGCACCTTATCAAATATGGCAGGGTGGTGTTGGAACAACGATCCGGATTATCTAAATCATTTGTTAATTGGTGTGTGTGTGGCGGGTAGGCTGGTGGACCACATAGGCTGCTCTGGGCATCAGGTATGCCTGTCTGTCCGCGACGATTCAGCCTATTTCTACCGTAGAGTAGCCTGTATATCCATTGGAAAAGTGAAAACCCCTTGTAAGAGGACACAAGCGGACAAAGTGTCCGCTTATGTGGGATTCTTTAAGGTATTATAAACATATTGTGCTCATACACTCAGTCATCCAATGCTAATTTCCTTAAGAATATGTCGTCAGGTGTTTGTTTGGCTCAATGCATTGTGTAACCAATCAAACAGACTCTTGGCCTGTGGTAAAAGGTCGGTATGGCCACTTTCTGCAACTGAGTGTCTTAGAGGTTCTCCACCAGTGTTACTATCGGAGATGGTAAAACAGTAAACTGAATGAAGTGAGTCCAAGGCCACGTTCCCGTTACAACTTTATTGCTGAGGTTATAGCAATACTGGTTAGTTGTAGACTAACTAGTACATCCATCACATGGTGTTTACGCATGAGGGCGACCTGATTATAACCAAGGGATGCCCCTTGTTGAGTCGTATGGGGAGCGAACCTGGCTGGTTAGGCCAAAGGAAGGCTCACGGTCATTTCTCAATACAGTAATTGGAACATGACAATACCAAAAAGAATGTTACTAATTGTCTGTGATCTGCAGAATCCAGTGGATTGGAGAATGTCGGCATATTGCTGTCTTGTGGGCGTGATTACAGCGGCCTATTCACTACACCACTGCCTACTTTCTGAAACTGTACTACCACCGCCACCATCTCCACTACCGCATCTACCACCACCGTGTTCAGCCACCACATCCAGCTTCCCACCAGCCATCACTCTCCACCCGAGCCTCACTCACAGCCTACTTGGCTTCCCAATGCCTGTTGTCCGTTGGCTGCTCTCTGCGTGCGCGCGCAGCCTTGCGCTTACTTCCGCTGGCCGGGAGCTGGTTCCCGGCGTTCCTTTCACCACCTTTCACCACACAAACACAGCGTCCGTCAGCGGCCGGCGAGCTGCCTTTGTGTTGGCTGGAAAGGGTCGGCGGGCGAGAGAAAGAAAAGAGAGGGAGGGAGGCTGGATGGGTAAAGAGGAGCAGGAGGTGGCCTTTCCGTAACAGATCTCGGCCAGCATCATTTCTCTCTCCATTTTCATCATGCTTTCAGAAAGCGCCGGCTCCCTTTCCCATCCTAGTCCATCGTTGGATAAGCTGTCCATCTTCCCAACAGCTGCGGCCCGCTTTGAAACAGCGTTTATTTGATTTTCTTGTTTGTATCCGAGGGCGTGATAGATAAGTAAATCAATATCCCAAAAGAGACAGAGTCGCTCACCAAATAGCATTTATATTGCTAAATGATGTTTTTTAAGGGAAAGCCTCGGAATGCCAAGGCCGTAGAAACCACATGCGTTAGCGTCAGCAAAGAAGCCACAAAGCGGCGCATTTATCAGGGGGCTTGTCCTGTGTAGAATCTTCATACGATGTGCAAGAATGAAAGTCCATTAGTTCTTCTGTTGTCTTGTACCGCCATGGCAAACATTGTAGCAGATCCTTTGAGAAGGAACAGTTTTTGTATTAAAGGCGTCACATGACAACCGTCTTTCACAGTGGTATAGAGTTGATAGAGTGCGCCTTTCAACTATTACCGGTTCTCGTGTTTGCAGCAAGATGGCAGTTTAATGAGGCCTGAATGCGACAATTTCAAAAGAGAATAATTGATGGGGCTGTTGAACGTTCTTTATCATTTACACTCTAATGTTTGCACCGTGAAAGATGGTCCTTTTCACTCCCTATTTGATGGTCTGTGTAACATAATCTAATGCAAATGGAATAGGAACCCATGTGTGGCATCCAATACTGTCTCATTTAACTCATTTGATACTTAGATAATTACTCAGTCAGACCAAGGCCACCTCTTAACCTTGAATCGTATCTCTAACATAGACGTTAAGTATGGGTTTAGACAAAAATTGGCCAGTCCGCTGGAGTTATACCAATCCAAAGCACTCGCCCCGACCAACAGGGTTCTGCCACAGACCCCCGTCTTTAAAGGGTTAATAAACAGGGGGGATCACAATGACTCCTTAGTTTCATCCAAAACTGTTTGTGACTCATTGTGGTTTCATATTTCAAGGGGTTGTATTGCTCAGTATATACATTACAAAACAAAGATGTTTCCAATGTTTGGATATTCCTATGGTTGTTTGTTGTTTGAAACTGAAACTAATGTGAGGGGAAGACAAAGAGGGAAAGGGAAAAAAGGGGAGGGAAAAAAAGAAAATAAAAGAGCAAGCTGCCGTATAGGAGTCAAATTGTGTTTGAAATATTATGGTATTACTAAACGAGATGTTCCTATATCCATAGATTAAGGATGATGCTATGATCAGGTTATGTACTATTACTGAAATAAAGAAAGAGCTTGCTCAATTAAAAAAAAACCAAAAAAAACATAGACGTTAAGCTTTGATATTCATGGAGAAGAACACAGGCTTAGACGAGCTTAGACTCAAATAGAAACATAACGTCCCTTCGTTTGTCCAAATCCGTCAGAGCTCTTGTTTGAAATTCAAGGGAACTTTGCAGAATTTTGGTTGAGCTAAGTTCATCAAACTGACACTACTAAATCCTGTCATTGCCCCATCCCCATTCATGGAGTAATCCAATATCCACTCAGAGATGGAAATTTTCTTCTTTTCCAAGGAAATCCATATTTTCATTTTCAGATTATAAACTTCTATTTTTTATATAAAAGGAGAATAACTGTTATTTCAGTTATTTGAAATCGTACAGGTTTCAACTAAAGAAAAGTCTGAGTAGACTAGTAGCATTCTCAAAGTTGTGGATTGAAGTCCCACTGCGGCCGCCTTTCGCCTTGATTCATAGCAATAGTAGACTAACTGCGATATGAAAGACTAGTCCTCTTCATACCATGACTTTATGTGGTATTGTGTGCAGCTATTCCTCTCCTTCATCCCCAGCAGTGGTAAATTTATGGCTATACCAAAGGGAAGTCCGTATCATACATTGTCTATCTGGTGTGGGAAGCAAAAGAACATTGGTAGATATATAGGGCTGGAATCTCTACCTGAATTCATCACATAGGTTTTATCACCGCCCATGCAGTATTAAATCAGTGAGAAAGGCTGAATCTTAATATTTATAGTAGCCTGGTATAAACGTCAGTAGACTTAATATTGGGAACTCGCATTCAACAGGTTTGTGAGTATGGAACTCAAACTCAATGGGCTATAAAAATATACATATTTGCGGGCTAAGATAAAATCAGAAAGATATATCTAGGTTTGGTCTGCGTCCCCATTCGCCATTTAGTTTAGAGCACTTTGGAATATTCACTTGTTTATTGCCTCGTTGATATTACTGTGTGTTCCGAACTCGATGGGGAACGAAAACACTACCCTAATCAATTACTTTCTTAGTATTATCAATGTCCTCCGGGACGTTCAACATACCAACAAACGAAAAGAGAAGAGGGAAATAGTGTATTTTGCAGTAATCTTTGGTAGCGATCCTGATTGCCAAATTGAATGTTTGCTTTTTGTCTGTTTCAGGGTTGGACTTTAACTATGAGAGCATGGAGGACGAGTTGACGTGTCCGGTGTGCCTGGAGCTGTATGCTGACCCCCTGATGCTGCCATGCTCCCACTCTGTATGTAAGAAGTGTCTGCAAGACATCCACTCCTCCAACCGCCTCTCCTCCACAAAGACAGGTAGGACTTATACAGAACTGCATCGAGAATCGTATAAATAGACACTACTCCACGAGTTTGGATGTGCCCGAATCATCATCGAGGCGAAGCCGAGTGACGATTATGGCACATCCAAACGAGTGGAATAGTGTCTATTTTACGATTCGAGTGCGGTTCTGGATTTATCTCACCCCTTTCTATGCAATAGATAGTATCAGAATATCAGAATAGTTCGAATATACCTAGCAATTCCATATGACGTCATCGCACATTCACTACGCCACGGCCGTGGGGTAGTATTGTCACTTTACGGGGGTGATCGTTGAGTATTTTTTCTTAATGTTATTTCTATGGCAAAGCTTGTACCAGGGGTGAGATAAACTACATTACACACAATCCACTGTTACCGATTGTAATTCAATGGAAAGCGGCCGATTCCCAGCCTATTCCCAATGAGTATTGTCAAAAGAATACTCAATGGGCAATGATATTATAATAAACATTAGCCGATTAGTCAGTGATAGGATTGAGATCAAATCTGAACCGCACTTGATCCGTCATTCGTTTTGGTATGCTACATAACCGGACTTAGCTTTACCTCGTGTGATTAGTACGCAACCAAAACTCATGGTGTATTTTCAATGGTTATGGATCTTGATTCAGTTCCTTCTTGTTATTAAGTAAACCATGTTTAAGTCTGAAAATACTGCGCATGTCATGAAAGGTAGCCACCGCCACCATCCATCAAGCTCTACCTCAACCCCCACCAAAGTAGACAACTGCCTAGAATAAGAGACTCTGCCTCTTGAATTTTCACATGGCCTTCTTAAAGATGAAATCCCTGTACATGCCTTCTTCTCCTCCTGTCTATCTGACCAAGATTATCTCTCCTATTTATTATATTCAATAAGGTTGCATTGTTCTTCCATATAATGGATCCGGGTATAACTCAACTCAATCATACAGTCATTTAATTGTGTATATTAAATTTAGAATTTGAGCTGAGCAGTATACTAAACATTGGATGATATTTTAGTAAGTTATATGATTTGAATGGTAATTGATCGCCCTGATGGGTGTTGTTGGTCAATACACATTGTTTTTCAAAATTTGTATATTTGCTTCTAATTTATTCCACGATGCATTCCGCTATACATTGGAGATCTCTTGAATTTCTCATTCCTGGGCTGAATCTGTTGTTCTTCGTAGCTAAACGCCCCTTCTTTGGCCGCTTCAGGTATCGAGTGTCCATCCTGTCGGAAGGTCGTTCAGGTTGAGGCGGTGGGCGCCCTCCCGCGAAACCTGGCCCTGGAGAACATCGTCATCCGCTACAGCGAGGAGCGCAGCAAGAGCATCCGCAAATCGCTGAGTCTGGAGTCGCCCGTCTCCGACTACCTCATCTCGCCCATCTCCGACGCCTCCGACCTGCCCGAGTTCCCGACCGCCTCGCGGACGGAGTGCGAGCTGTGTGAGACCCGCTGCCCGGTGAAGGCCGCCTGGTTCTGCGTGCAGTGCGAGGTCTCCTACTGCCACGCCTGCTTCGGCAAGTTCCACCCGCGCCGCGGAACGCTCGCCCGCCACAAAGTGCGCCAGCCAATGGACAACGAGCTCGAGCACAAGCCCGAGTACTGCGCCGACCACGTGACCGAGGTGGCGTCCATTTTCTGTGACCGGTGTAAGACGCTCATCTGCTCGTTGTGTATGTGTGAGGACGAGGGCAAACATGGCGGCCACAAGGTGCTGGCGCCCGACTCCGCCTGCAAACGCATCAAGGTCAGTGGGTTTTCCCATCTGTTTTTTGTGGGGTTTTTTTCTCAAAAATTTCCATTGGTATTGATTTCTGCTACATCATCCATTGTTGTTAACATTTGATACTCAACCTTAAGGCCACCAAGTGAGTGTTCTTTTACTTTGATTAGCTTATTATAGATTACATTGTTTATATTATTACTAAAAGTTTAACGTTCGTCCCCAGTGAGTTTAAAAGGAAGATTGAGAAGTCATGTGATAGATATGACATGATATGGATAGAGAAATCTATGAAAATACACTGTCCATGGACAGGTCTACCTGGTCGTTCGATTGAGTGTGTGATCACGTGGTATTGACATTTCAGGCTTTCAGAATTATTATTGATTTGCAATTAATCTCTAGTTATGTCACCACTTACCAACATTGCATTCTATCAGCATCGGAGTACCATGTTGCTGGTTTTCATTGGGCGCCATTGATCTGACCTGTCCTGACACACTACATCTATATAAGTGTATTATTCTAAGTACAAAGGTGATCAATGATCCGCCGTTTTCCACAGTATGTTTCTTACAAAGTGCATTTGATTTATCTATCATTTTATACCTTGCTACACAAAAAAGTATACTATGCTCTGTTCATTTTTCATCCAAATATTACAATGTCGGTATGCCTTTAAATAATACAGTTTTAGTGATATCTTTAAACATAGAAAAGATTGGTGTATTTATTATAATTGACAATGGTCGATTCCAGTAGGTGCTCCCAGTATACTTTATGCTCCACATATATGTTTGGCACATACTTCATAAATCACATACCCAGCAAACATTAAGGGTTTTTTTAATCCTTATTTTAGATTTTACATGGTGCCTTCCTGTTTCATTACTATTCTGGATGTTACAATTGATTGGTCAATATATGCAAATATTACATGTGCCACATGTGTTACATGGGATGGTAATATCATGAAACGTCACGAAATTTCATATGATTGTTTATATGGCATGAGTTGTCTTCGTGGAATGATATCACGAAGCGGAGCTGAGTGATATCTGTAGCAGAAGACAAAAAATGGCATGTAAACAATTATATGAAATTGAGTGATGTTTAGATTTTATCCTACCCTATCATATGTTTTTAACTTCATATGTCACCAGTGGCATATAAATATTTTATGGCATAACCGTGGCATACAGGCCCACCATGTTAAGTCTATGGAGAATTATATGAGGGGTAGGATAAAACGATATATTAGCAAAACAGGGCGGGTGTTGCATGAACACGAACTCGCGGACCATCAATTACTTGTCCGCGGTTATTTTAGGTATGTACTTTTCAGCAAAGATCTTAGCACTGACGAGTGGGGAGTTAGTTCAGTGGTAAAAGCACTGGACTACTAGTTACCAGAACGTTGTGGGGTTCCCCTCTGACCTTCATCCCCAACAGCACTTGGTAAATTTACTGCTATGTCCAAGACCATCCTTCTAATATCCGGCCCATGTCATGTTGGAAGTAAAAGAACTCTCTCCTGTAAATGTGAAATGGTGAGGTTCTTACCTGAATTCATCTTCTATCAATAGGAACTATCATTTAGCTCAAAGGGTTTGTTTTCCAGTATACAATGGATTTGAATCCATATACAATGGTTATGGTATCTGACCGTGTTCGAACAATGGATAGTGGTTTAGAGTCCCCATATATTTTCAATTCGGACTTTATATACGATGGATGATACATGGCTATTCTGTCCTTTTTATACCCTTTTTCACTCAGCAACTATCGCCGCGATTTTTTTTCCTTTGAGATTTTGTCATGGTTGCTAGAAACGTGTGAAGTGAGTGACTGGGAGCAGCTCATTGTGTAGCGTTAAGAGACTGCATCGTGAGAGGTGATGATAACATGGACCTCCATTAGCTATAACGAAGACGTATCTTATCGGTCACTCATACATAATAGATTAATGGGCATGCGAATGAGAGTGTGGATATGGCAGTGTGTGGGTGCCAATCCCTGTGCTCGTAATCTACACCATAGGGGCTTAGATCGGCCAATAAAACTGTCACTTATTGCCTCATAACATACCCCCAGGACAGGGAGATTACTCCATCTCCATTACCCCTACTCTCTCCCGCATACCCACATGCAAACGTGACGTTAAAATCTTGAGACAGATTCCCCAATCTTTCCATTTTCGCCTAAGTCGAGAAAGGCAGGGTAATTGGGGATTTGCACCAAAGAGAGTTATTGCAACGATGGCAAAGCTTTTATAGAGTATGTAGTACTTACCTGATTTAAGTTGATGTTTTCAAATGTCATTGAAAGATATTTCCTAGCCGACTTCATTGAAATACGTCGTAGGCTGTGGGGATATTACTGTGACAGTTCTTAGCCTTAACTGCCCGATATACTAGGGTGACTTCTTGAGACTAGCGACAATGCGAATACAAGCGGACTTGAGTAACACATGCTAAATGGTTTTAGTATCATCGCAAGCTCTCATGTTCATGAAAATTCACATGAGACATGTGACTCCCAACCTAATGCCATGGAAATGTCAAGTGAACACCTGGTCCGCTAAAGTGATTTTTGCTGCTACTGTTCATGAGACCAGCAGAATTCCGGGTGAACGTGCGCGGAGGCAAATTCGCAAGAATTTCGCCTTAGTGGATCTTGTGCCTAAAAAGCAACAAAACCCAAGTCTGAGATACCAGCGTGGCAGTGACTAAGGTGTGAACTCTCTATGCTACCCTTGTAGTAATCCACCAGTAGCAATTAGTTGTATTTAGCACGAGTTGACTAAAAGGCTATTTATTATATTTGTGATATCAAGAAGGAATTGCATCGAACTCTGTAGCCACTGAAAATATGCCATCAGTTTTGGTTGTGGAGTAATTTCATGAAGCAAAGCCGAGTGAGATTATGTAGCAAATCAAAACGAACAGCATACTTTCAGTAGCTAGGTATCGAGTCTAATTCAGATTTTATCTCACCCATTTCACTGACTTATTCGCTAACATTTGTGACATCATCGCACATTGAGTGTTTTTTTATAATAAGAAATAAGCGTTGATGTTAAGTCTATGGGGAAAAATATCAGGGGTGAGATAAAGTTGAGTTCTTTCTAACGGTTTTACCAGAAGATTTGAACATTATCATTAAATGATTGTCATTATAATCTGTTTCATTCGAACGTTTGAAAATTTACGGTGCACCGATTTCTCTAGTGCCATCCTCAGCAGAGAAACGCAGTTAGAACCCAGTGAAGGGATGGCACATTATGTGACTGCTGGCCGTAGGGTGGCGCTAGTGGCGCGGGGTCACGTGTCCGCAGATCGCTGTCCTCAGTAAATCTCACCTCGGTCCGAGTCGCTCCGAGCAGAACCAGGTGCTCGCCCGTCCAAAGGAAATTTGGATAATGGCTAGAAAAAAAACGAGGATTTAAGAGCAGTCCATACACATGTAGGTCACCTGGTAATGAATATTAATGAGAACGGTCAGTGCTGAGGGTTTTAGTACGGTGATATGAACGCGCCTCGAGACCAGGATATTCACAGGACGAAACTTTGAGTATATTCCTGTATACACCATTGTGTAGATACTACTATGGGCCGCGTTTTCCGGTATTTTCTTGTAGAATAGCCTGTATTGTGCACTGGCTTAGACGGCCTGTCTATGTCATGTCTACATCCGTGTTGTGCCCGTATTGGGAACCAGGCGTGAACATTGCAACACTATAATAGATACCAAATAATTAGTATTTATCCTACCAAATCTCCAATAATTCATTTGATACCCGCGCGCAATAAATGACACTTTACTGCACGCTCGCCAGAATACAGTAAGCCAATGTTAAGCCTATGGCATTTTTTATTAGGGGTAGGATAAAAAGGGTTACACGATATCAGATAACAGACTCCTTACACCAACACTGATCTGGTGTTTTATCCCCGCTCCCCCCAACCCTATATGGGTGTAAACCCCAACTTAGCGCGGGATTACTCTATACTCATACAGAAGCAGGCGTAGACATGACGTCCAATAGTATTGCACTGTATTGCGCTGTACAACTTCGTATTTATGTACTTGTTACAATGGAAGGAGTGGAAGATCATGCTATCTCTATATGTATAGATTCATACAAGTTAAGTTATCCCCTGCTCGGTAGTTGGTCACTGCATGATACTTCTAATAATATGATGTTATATTCTGCCTCTCTTCAATTGCCGGAAAGTGAGTAAGCCTCCTAAACAGATCGATAATGATACCCATCTCACAGCTATGCGCATATTCTGCTACCAGTCCCAACTCTGTCCAGTCATTCTGCCCACACTGTCCCTTTAATCTTAGTTTCTCATAACCATGACCTGCAACCTTGCAAATGGTGTCTGCGGTGGGTAAGGATTTTATCACGGACCATTCAGTTACCTTAAGCGATACTTGCGTCAGCGATTTCACATCTTTTAGCATTACCAACGGCAGCTCCTTTCATGACGCCATCTGGAGTAGGACTTTAGATCAAGCAGCATAGTGTCATATTTGATGTGACGTGCCAGTGTGAATGGGTATTGTTATTATAATGGCAGTGCATGTGAAATATCGTGAGAAACAATCCCTTCCCATTTTGTCGCTAAAATTCAACTCCGGCCTAATCTTTATGTCGGGTAAAAAATTCCTCATTTCCAATATGCTTTATATGCCTGGAGCCGGTTCCTAAGATCAGTCCTGGGAAAGTCTGTGGTATTTCTAGCTCATTGATATTTGCAAATTTGCATCTGCATTTATCTCTCAATTTCCAGCGCATTGTCAGAGACCATCATTTAGTCTGAGATCGAGTAGAGAGATCTTTCAATATTATTATTAGGAGACGGCTCCCCAGTTTCGATACAGTTAATTCGATTAGGCAAAGTAAACTTTCTGGGTTCCCAGCCATCAGTTTGTCATTTAAAAAGAGAATTCTCTAGAATTTTGTCTGTAAATTAATTAAAACTTGTCAGTAGTGATTATCTCCATGCTCTGGCTTTATTTGCTGACGAAGAATAACTGAGACTTCATTCGGTGATCCCTGCATTTATCCAACTCCAGTGATACAATGCATCGCAGAGCAGCCATAACCTATTCACAAATATAGATTATCAATTCAGGCAAGTGAAACAGGATAGATTTTAATAAAAGGTGCCTCGACCAGTCCAGTTGATATTAGAGCTGAAAAACGTCTTAAATGCTTCCTACGAAGTAGGAAATTTAAGTTCAGGTATGGGTTGGGTGGGATGTGATAGGTGGCGTGTCAGTTGGCGTATAAAACTTAAGTGAGCAGTAAGTAAAACTAGGCTCTTTTCAAGCTAACAGTAAATTGTTTTTATTTGGGTTTTTCGATGTGAAATACTTCATAGGATAGCTAATTTGAAGTAATATACGTGGAATGGTGTGGGAAATCCTGAGAGCCGAGTAGGCTTTGAACATGGCCTTAAACCCGGGTGCTTTCACTGCACCTTTGCCCTGGTATCAGTTCTCTCCAGTGCCACCATGTGAGCTGCAGATCGTAATAAGACATAATTCGCATCCAAGGGGACGCTGCCAGCCGCCATCTTTTAGTACCGCCACCTGCAGTTGGAAAATCTAACTATCTCTGCCTCCTCGTTTTGGTGATTCAGAGAAAAACTGATTAGCGCCTGTCAGCTAATGACTACAAAGTTACTAAAATGTCTCCAAATTTGGTAACGCGACAATGGTCTGTGTGTCTCTGGGCTATGCCAGCCAAACATATCGATTGAAATACCAGACTTAAAGATGGCCTCCCAGCTTCGGCTATTCCTTCAGTATAGTAATGCTAAAAACTGACACAGTATTCTGATACCATCACATCTGTTAAGTGCTGGAGTCATTTAGAATTCTAAATATGAAATGATCCGGAACCCGTTATGATAAAGTAAATCGAACATTCTACGATGTTACCATTAGTTTTGGAATTATCGATTATATCATACCCATGTTGACTAGATATCAGTGTGTTTAGATATATCAACGATAAAGTGTGCGGCTAACTTAGGTTTTTATATGTTGAAATTACCAGAAACACATTTCCGTGGGAGTGGACTAGTGTGATTCTTTTGGAATCGATAAAATCTGTCATCAAGGCACACCGAAGTAATCTCCTGGGAAATTGGTTTTAAAGATTTTCTTCAGAATGGCTATGAAATTTGTAGGGATCCAACCAGATGTTGGAAGGGAATGATCACGGCTCTCTAATGCTGGCGTGTGATGTGCTGTGAGAGCGGAGAGTGATCGGATCCAGTGTGCGCATGCCTGCAGCATGTCCATCCTCACGCCGAGATCACGTGATCTAGGCTAGAGCAGTCCCAGGTTCCATGGCTGTTCAGAATTTCTAACCTTTTTCCATATGTGCTTCCAACCGCTAGGGCCATATCCTAGATTGGTATAAATTTGGTGAGAATTTCTTTTCTCTTTATTATTTTTTCTTAGGGTGTGGGGGGTGGGCGCTGTGTACCATTGAAATTCATAATATATACTCAGAAATCCCCTCGAAAGCACTAGTAAAAGCTCAAGATACAGGCGCTTAAGGGGGCTCTGGCCTTGGGCACCGCTGGGAGCCTTAAGATGACCCCCTGGTCCCTTGCCGATTTTCCGGGGTAATTATTTATAATGCTTGTCCCATCCGAACTTTAAACTACCCATGATCCATTTGAAGTTACCCGTAGGTCTTCTCCAGTCAGCCTGTGGTGTGGTACGTCGTAGGTTTACGGATCTGCAGCACTGCTCAGCAGATGTGAGCAATTCCCTCTGGCTGTTTGAGCTGCTCTCTTGTTTCGCCGAACAACTCGTCGGTGTGGAAATAAGATGGTGCTCAAGGCGCCTTCTCGATCCATACACCATTTACCAAGGGGAGATGAATTTATCGATTCTAAGTCAGCCATTGACCATATAACCCGTAGTCGGAAAAAAGACAGCACTGGTCAGTGAGTTCTCTCTTTTCGATTTTGTATTTGCTTATATTTTTGTATCGCTACTTTTCTCAATATTTCCCAATCTTTGTGGCCTATCAGCTCATGGAGCGCGGGCTTCCACTCTGCCGACCCGTGGTCGGTTCTGATCAGAGTGCAGACAGTGGAGGGGGTAATACACACATTCTCTGAATACGCAGTTGGCGCTAGGAAGTATAGCAGTGTGTGGAGCGATTAATAACGACACGAAGTATCACTGTAAAAATGCACTGAAAATTGCAGTAAACTATCATCACGATCTGTTATTCAAAGGGCTATCCGACTGTGTAAAATGATATGTGATAGGTTGGCAATCAAACAAAATCAGAGAAAGTGATAGTTAGAAAATATTGGATGAGGTAAGTACCCGGATATTCTCGTATTAACATTGATAACTATAAAAAGATATATAAGGGGGCAAAACTGAAAATGACCACCAACTGAACCTTCAACTGTCTTCAATATGATGCGAACCTATCAATAATTGGATGACGGAATTGAAAACCCTGTATCCTATGTCTAAGAAAAAAAATTAGGGGGTAAACATTTCAATATATATTTTAATTTGGAGGTATATGATAAAAGGAAAACATCACGTACCTTGTTTCTTTCAATAGAAATATTAAACTTGTTCTATGGGCTCGTTTAATATTTTGATTAAGAATAAACGTGGTCTCATGAAGGTGAATATGTTAATGAGGTATGGATATATTCACAACGTTACGGATGTCTCCCGTTGCTGTCCACTAGACTAGTATACACATACTAAGGATTCCTTTTACTCTTTATAGTACAATAACAATAAATTCTTCTGGTCTTCCTATTCCAAACCCACATCCGAATATTTCCATTTATATTAATCAAAATTCCTCAAAATCTATAGATCTGCCGCACCCGGTCACACCCTGATCGGAACTGGCTGAACCCTGGCGGCAGAAAAATATTCAAATGCGCCGACTATTGGTGTTTCACTGAACAAGTGAGTCTCCTAAATCCGATATATGTACACCTCCCACTGTCGTAAAAACGTTATACTTCTAGAACCTGCCCAGTCATTATTCTACTTTATGTTTTATTTCTTACCAGGAATTTGTTCTACATTGCCTTTCAGATGGGGTTATTCATTTGCTTGCAACTTTGTGACTGCTTTACTTTTCATGGTCTCCCATTTATGGTATGCTTTCCTCTATAAATATAATATAATGCCACGCAGCTGAAGTAAATTCCTTTTTTATGAGATTTCCATGCGTCACTCGACAGATAACAGACGCCGACCGAACTGCTCCGGTTTTAACTCGCCGTTAAAATAACATAAAGGTGACAAGTTAAAGAGCTTAGCCTTGAGCACACCACCTGTTCTAATTAAAGACTTATAAAAGTCCAGAAATAGAGATAATCATCGCTACAAACCGCCTTCCAGTATATCCCCGAGGCCTTTCAATGTGCTACAATCGGCCTCAGTGGGTTGGTATTTGCCTGATTGGTTCTATTTATGTATCTACTCATGGTACACATATACAATTGCATCGACTCCCAAAAGTGTGCAATGCAAGATGGCGCCTTAACTGTTTACGGGCGGGTGTCTGTGGCAGAGCCGGGTAAACGTGATCAGTGCACGGGTGTTTATATATTGGGGACCACGGAGATACCTCCGAAATGTCGCCAAGGATCATCATTCATAGTTATGATGATATACATAGGGGTGCAGGTTTTCCTACAAATGACAGAATTCCAATATTTTTTATATACCAGCAACACAAGAATATATATCGATTCATAGCCATTCTCTTCGAAAATAATGTAATAAATGATTCTTTTATTCATAACCGTTTTGAATTTCCGATTTATTCCTCAGTCCCGACTTTCATCCCTGTACACAATATCGATCCATTTTCAGGAGGAAAACAAACATTGACATTCTAAAAGTCTATTGACGGGGGGACATTGTGGGCACATACTTATGAGGCCACATTTGGCAAATCTATAATGTACTCAGTGTGTGGTGAGGTCGCAAATGTTAGACAATTTGTCAGTGATAGGGATGAGATCAAATCAGAACCTCTCAATCCATAGCCACTGAAAGTATCCTATTAGTTTTGGTTTGATTTGCCTTGTGGGATTACTCTGCCAACAAAACTCATGAAATATTTTCAGCAGCTACCGACCCCGATGCAGTCCCTTCTGAGTGTACACCCAGGCAGTACCCAGTATGTAGTGTATGTTTGATGGGTGTGGGTGGTATGCGGGCGAGAGGTTGGAGGGAGGGAGGGCGGAGGGCAGTTTCCAGGCCTTTGCACCAACCGCTGTACACACAGAAACCACCCCCGGAGGTCAGGCCTGAGCTGCTTTGAGCTGCTCTGTTTGTCCACCCTCCAGTCCCCGTGGAGCAGCCCCAGGCAGGCACAATAATCTGCCACCGTGCGCCACACTGGAGAACCTCATTACCGACAAGAACATCTCCTGTGTCCCTCCGTCGTACCCACCTCGCGGGCCCGGGACGTCCCCCCTCCCCCGCCGGGCTCCCACTCCCGCTACGACCGGCTTAAAAGGGACATTTTATCTCCGGTCCGTCCCGCCCGTTTTCGGATCAAATACAGCAGAGGGAGTGGCCCCAGAAGACAGACAGGGAGTTGTTTGCAGGCGAGGTGTTGCTGAACCGGAAGTTATTGAAGGAGGTCATGGGGACGCTGGGGACGGCGTTCCTCAAGAGCCAGCTGCGGGGTCGCCAATGCCATCACACGGGCGACGGTGTTGACAACTAAGCTCATCAATTGTATATCACTCAGGTTATTGGAAGTTAAAACATGCTTGGACCTGTAGATCTGGGAATCCTTCTTCATGACAACTAAATTTAGGTCCGGTACATGTCAGTTGTAAGCTCATGGGTTTATAGCTGCTCTTTGGCATGTCTCTTGTTGTTTTGACAATGGGCTGTACACTCAACGGAAACCGGAAACGGTTATGGTAGCTGTCCACTTTTCCGCGGGAATCCTTGTTTTTATTTCCAGTTATTAGAATTATTTTTCTTGAATAAAACAAAGGCAATATAAACTGGGTGGAGATAATCAGTTTTAACCTTCCCACTCCCAGCACTGGTCCAAACCAATAATGATGTGTTTTACATGCTTCCTCAGTCTCTTTGAGGTAGTAAATTCCACATGAAAAATATTACCTTTTTTCCTGACCCCAACTGACATCCTGTGATTATTAGAGTAAGAGACAAAGGGATAGTCTACGCTCATGGTATATCTAGCTTGTGTCATTAAATTGCGAAGGCAGTGCAACTTCTCTTCTTCATTTGGTGTCCCGAAAAGAGTAATATAAGAATGGCTGTGACTTGTGATTTCAGATATATATCATGAATTGAAAACTAGTTCGTCAGCAAAATAGAAATAAGTCTTAGTTATCTACGATAGATTGGAGGGCGCCTCATGCACCTCGGTGAATACATAGAACGAGATTAGAAGTATTAAAGAAGAATCCAACAAGTTTTGGTCAAAGTCGTCGTTCTCCACGAGTTTGATGTGGAGTGATATGAACAAGGTGATGCCGAGTGAATATCACATAGCATTCAAACGAGTTGGAGAATGACTTCTTTGACCAAAACGAGTTGCTTTCTGTATTTATCTCACCCCTGTTCACACTAAAAGAATGGATGACACACAGGATATAGACCATGGAGAACGGACTGTAATACTTGTAGGGGCATGGAGAACGAGTTCCCAATGTTAAGCCTATGGCCATTTATTCCAGGGGTGAGATAAATCTATGTATGTAGCCCACATGGAGCAGGTGGAATTCCGTCGTTGACGGGCAGCACAGAAATCTTGAATGTCTTGCTATTCACGGACCTCAAAACTCTCGTTCAGTCTCTACTAAATATCAGATGTTGCATGCTGACACCTTACCGATTTCAGGGGTGTCACATCTGGTATTGAGTAAACATTCAGGGTTCTGCGAGGAGGCATGGCAGCAAGTGACCGGGAGGGGGCGGGGTGGACACACAAAGTGAGATCAAATCTGACACTTACTTGGTTCATAACTGCACAACTCCAGCAGGTGTTTCTTCGTCTTCAAAGGAGTTTCTCCGACAGTCCAACAGATGTTTCTGCATCATCAAAGGAGTTTCGTCGACAGTGAGTCTCACTGTACAGTAGAACCCCGCGTAAGCAGACACCCTTCGTTCCGGGCCAAAGTGACCGCTTACGCGGGGTGTCCGCTTACGCGAGGTTGAAATAAACATCTAATTGAGGGAACCGTTCCGAGCAAAGGTGTCCGTTAACGCGGGGTGACCGCTTACGCGGTGTGTCCGTTAGGCGGGGTTCTACTGTATATATATCGTTATATATATTGTTGCCACACCCAATAGCGTAGAGTGCTAACACATAACGATATAAGGTTAGGCTTCATATGGAAGGGTAGGGAAGGCGAGGTACTGTTTTCTTTAATATGCCCAGCGTGGCGGTGAGCAGGTGGACGGGGAACGAGTCTACCGTTTAGCAGACGCCACCAAATCCTCTGCAGGCTACACATCCGACTTGCCGTCTGGTCCCTAGCCATTCACACTTTATGAGGCATTAACTTACGCTGTGCTATCGGCGGGAACCTGGGCCGCGTTGTGCATGAATGCCTCTTAACCTTACCTCCCCTCCCACGTCTTGTCAGTAGGTGGACCAGTATGGCGCCGAATTTCCTCTTGTTTTTCAGAGGTTTAGTCCAGATGATATTTACATTTATGAAAAATCTGTGTGCGTTACGTTGTTTCGTAATGAGTTACTATACAGCAAATTCGGATTTTATTGAGCATGGTTTACTGTACTTTGCAACAATAATATAGTAGACATTCGTAGTTTTCTGTCCATACAGGATCTGTTCTTATGACAGTGGTTATAGACACAATTAACCGGTTTCAGATACAAGCGGCCGTAATCTCCGAGAACTAGACGCGTGGTAATTCGCCCTGATATTACGTATATTCTAGTCCCATCAGAACACGACAGTTTCTACGTGGGACCAGTTTGTATCTTATTGTTCAGCATTGCAAATTGAAGTTATCAAAGAAAAAACTAGATTTTCGCCGATCTTCTCACACACCATTTTGTATACAAGGGAATTTTTCCGTGATATCCGCTCTGTGTAGGCCGGGGAACACGCCCACCGGTAATCTCCGCCCAGTGAATTACTCAATCCTTTTAAGTTTAATATGGCGAATCTTTATTAGATGGATAATAAATGTATAACTATTGTTGTTGTAGGAGACGGCGGAGACGGCTCGCGAGCAGACGGACCTGCTCGTCACCACGCTGAGAGAACAGCGCGGGAAGATAGAGGCGCTACAGGACGAGCTTCAGGTGAGCAACTCACACAGTCACAACCTGCACTCATACCTGTATACAGGTAACAAACATATGAACCTGGAACATATGAACTTACTATTTGACTTTCTAGATTACCAGTTCTGGTGGACAGTGAGATCACCTTATTGTGTTCACCGCCTTGGTGCCTGATCACCAAAATGAGATGTGTAAATAATGTTTGTTGCCTTAGGGCTTTGGTCACCGTAATAAGATGACCGGGTGTTTAGTATAAATATAAGGATCGTTATTTGCCATCTACCATTTCTTGTCATGAAGAAGACCCTCATAGGTCGAACGTCGACCAGTTGTTAGGAATAAAGTGAAAGTTTTCAAAATACAGAGGGGACATCCGTTTATTAAGGGGGAGCTCGGGTTCGATAGGATTTCTACATCATTTAGGTTACAAACGGGTTCCAGTGGGGAGCTAGATCACTGGTTAAGGCACTGGACTTGTAACCACAAGGTTGTGGACGTTGTGGGTTTGAGTCCCACTGCAGCCACTTTTCTCCTTCATCCTCAGCAGTGGTAGATTTACTGCTAAATCAAAGGCCAATCATTCTTATACCATGTCTATATGAAGTGGTATGCAGTCATCTTTCTCCGTCATCCCAAACAGTGGTAGGTTTACTGCTATATCAAAGGCCAGTCGTCCTCATACCATATGTATGTGGTGTGGGAACCAGAATGATCAGTTACATTGTTTTTATCTTACGTTGTCACCACACAGAGCGGTTAAAGCAACACTCTTTGGAGAACTTGGAGACAGATTTTCCTCGAAAATTTATGTTTTTCGTGACTGGATTCCAAATAGTTCCCGAGCTCGATCCCAGAGTGCAGGGTACAAGGTATATCTGAATTACAAAACCACCAGTGTATGTGAGATCTTTACTCACCCTTGTACTTAATCTTTAAAGGTTAGTCTTGCTCAGGAGTGTGCCAACATAAATAAGTCCATCGGCTTTATTCTAAAGTAGGTCGCCAGCGCACTATTCTGCAGTATTGATCTTTGGGCCACACTGAGTTTAGTGATAATGAAGTTACAGTATTCTATTTTGACTAGAATCATAGTTTTAACGATGGCTACTGCAGTATTAGAGTCACCATTGTGACGTGGTTGAGGTAGTTTGAATAGTTTCTGGCTGATTTAATTTCTTAATTTGTAATAGATTCTCCTCAGTCCCCATTAACTAACTTCCCTTATAAATGACGTGGATATTGAGTCCAGTTTATGTATGGATTTAGGATACGGGATTTTTTTCAGTTAGAAAACAATGTAGGACCCTTGTGGCCAGCCTCTTTGGTGAAATTTCCCCTTCTTCCAGTCCGGACTGGTGACAACATATTCTGTATGCATGGGGTGGGCCCAGCTCAACAAATCAACCATAACACATCCACCTCCTCAACTCACGAGTCACTCAATCCATTCCCCTAGAGGGCGTCCCGACACATGAGTCGATTAGACCCCTGGCGGAAACACCAAGAACCATTGACCTATGACCAGATGAGAAATCGATACGATTCTGCGCAGTGCCACGTCCGCCCATGCGGCCACCAGGGGCGCCTTGTGGCAAGGGCAGAAACGAAGGGCAAAGAAAGTGTTGGAGAAATGTGCCGCTATTTATGATATTTGCTAATGTGAACCTTTGCAGATGTAAATTGTATAACTCCTGTACACGTTTTAACTCACATGTCACGGAATTATGTCTTCCGATAAATGACGAATATCCGACTTTTCCTAATTTTAATTTGTAATTCCTCCCACCCAAAATGATATAGAATAAAACTTTAAATTCTGCAATATTTACACGAAAGCAGCACCCATCAATATCCCGATTAATTGTCGATTTTTCCTCAGCCCCGACTTTTATGTATAGATGTGTTATATTAGAAAAAATATTGACGTATGTATTGTTAGAATGATGATAACATTAATGATACCATGGATTGTTGTTGCTAATTAAAGGGGTCACTAATATATAATGAATATAAATGTATATGATAAGACTCGAGATTGAGGACATATTGAACGCTATACTCCGCTAACATCGTGTATTGCTCTGCCTCACCGACTAATTGTTCAATGTCCTTCCGTCCACAAAACCATTGATTCACAATATAGAAAAATATAGGTTTCTTCAATTTTATGAGAAGGTGGCTTATGATTTTCAAAATATATACGTACAATACAGTATATTTACTTTATTCTGTGGAAGTTTAAAGGAAATGACATGGGTTTTACTATGTGAAAAACAACTCATCACAATTTCTATATACCTGTATTCTTCTATAAGGTGATCACGATATCTATCTCCGAATCAAAAACTAGCAATGTGACCCCAATTTCTTTACTCACCAATGAGTTCTTTAACACTTGGAGATCATCTTATTCAATTTCCGAGATATTGCCATGGGTTTTACTTTACAATGTAAATTGTCAGATCATATGCCTTTAGCGTGACACTGACTGAGCTTCCTTCTCTTCCCGCCAGGACCTTCACAAAGACGTCTGTGAGCGCGTCGAGCAGCAATACCAGCGTCTCATCGACGACCTCACCACGGCCTTGACCTTGGAGAAGAACATGGCGCTGGCGGCCATGGAGACATCACGCACGCGCACTACGGCTCCTATCAGCACGTATCTGGAGGCGTCAGGCGCATGCGCGGCGCGGCTGGACAGCCTGGCGTCTGAGTGTGAGGACTTGGGTGAGGAGCGCCCTCTGAAGGACACGTTACTGCGGGCGCCCAGCGTGGAGCCTCTCACCGTGCAGCTCAGGGACACCAAGCAGGAGTGAGTCTTTGTGTTGTCTTTTTTCTCAATTGAGCTTCAATCTTATTACAAATCATTATGTATTTCCATTGTATATACGAGGCGCACAGCTTCAGCGCACAGAAAAAAAAATTTCGACCACAGGGGGCGACATAGGTCCCATCCGACCACCGACCGTCCACGGCAGAAAGAATTTTATCACATTATGTATTTCCAGGTTACATTTGCACTTTCAGAGAATGAACCAATGGTGTGAGGGGAGGAAAACAGACAGAGATACATTTGCACATTCATTTCCTTTTCGGATAATTTATATTTTCATTCCATTCCAGTTAGTCATATGCGGCTCTTTCGGTCCACACAAACTTCATGTCGAAAAGTTATTATAGTGTTATGCATCGAGGGTAAAAAATTAACTCTAATATTCAATTATCAAAATTAAAACGTGGCTAGGCCGAACTGCACGCTATCGCAGCAACCGCAGAGTGGGTGACAGTTTGGAACTGTCAGTCCCTTTTATAGTCTTGTACCATGTGACCTATCTCGACCAAAAAAAAGTTAATAATAATGATATTCAGTTATCAAGATGTGCATTACCTAGTTTATATGAAGTTAATTTTTTGTGGGTTCGTTTCATTAAACCAATTGCAGACCAGATTTAGTCCCCTTTTTTACCCTCCCCCCACCTTACTCTGAACTAATTTTAACTATATGTACGCCATTAACTATCCCATACCTTTCTCAAGAGAGTGTATCAAGGGAAAATGTAGTTACTGAGGGAAAATGTAGTTACTGAGCCCGTCGGGATGGTCACTCAAGGTCTTTTGTAACATAAAACGCTGAATTGGAGGGACGTATTTCATGTTACGAATTATACCATACTAGGAGTAACTATTGGCGTACAAGTTTTTTTGGGCCTTAACTGCACATGGATTGTCTAATGTTTTCAGTTACACTTCTTTTAAATATTTTCTTTGAGCCAGCATTCCATAACAATACTCATGCGTGTATGTTATTATTATATACCTGTGTCCTAATGTCTATTAAATACTGCAAACATCCTGACTGTGGGCAAAACTTTTATTGTTCTCGGTCATTTTTGATTTTTTTGTACGGCCTTCCGCCTACGGCGGAAGGCCGTACAAAAAAACAAAAATGACCACGAACAATAAAAGTTTCGCCCACAGTAAGGACGTTTTCTAATATTCCATTAAAAGAACTGGCATATGCCAGAAATGGCTTGAAATCAAACAACAAAAATCGCTGATTTACGGAATCTGTGTTCACTGGAGTATGACTGATGGTTTGCGTCCTGTTACAGATTAGACGCGATAACCGCTCAATACGAGACGATTCTCAAAGACCGGGGCGGCCACACCGAACTCTCCACAGCTGTCGACCAGTTCCGGACGAACGCCGTGCGCACACTACGCATGCTCCTAAGTAAGCTTTTTTTTTCTTTTTAAATTAAACAGAGCCGTGTTAATTCATCATTCACATATTGGCACATATGAGTGAACTGTGTTACCAGAGATAGCAGCTTTTCAATTTTCGAAGGAAATCGTTACTTTCATTTTCAGTTTATAAATTTTTTTTTTGGTGGAGAACAAAGAGAAAATAAATTGATCCACATTCACACAAAAGAAAGTGCTTCAAACCAACCCCACACACCACAATTCTATTCCATGACCAATAATGATGTGTTTTCAATGTTTTCTCAGTCTCTCTGAGGCTGTAGATTCCACAGGAAAAATATTTCCACTTTTTTTCATGAACGCAACTGACATTCCTTTTCCAATCTGTACATCAACATGCTATCTAATATTCTTAAGATCCGTTCATCAACA
The DNA here is from genome assembly GCA_950022655.1 of Alentia gelatinosa. Lineage (NCBI taxonomy): Eukaryota > Metazoa > Annelida > Polychaeta > Phyllodocida > Polynoidae > Alentia > Alentia gelatinosa. The sequence goes on from OX465585.1 coordinate 48,080,971, forward strand.
TAATTATATAGTTTTATAAAGATGTATTTAGTCTCATCGTATAAAGCATATAATGAAGAAAGCTCATAGAATTACATTTTGTCGGTATGTTTAAGTATGAATGTATAGGTTATATTGATTTTCGTTGATTAATACGAATTTAAACAATTATTTTATGTATTTAATGAATAAATAGTTCTGATAAAATACCGACACTAATAATGGTACCCAGTGTCTGTACTGTTATTTACTTCAAAGGTATTTCTATACCCAGTACAATTTGTATACATGTATATTGCACATGTATTGTCAACAATGCCTGGAGTCATTATATTGTTGTCCTCACGGGAATGCCTGGAGGCTTTCATGTTGCATTTACAGCTCGGTGTAAACACCTCGCTGTAAAAGGACAATATGGACAGGTTTATAATGCATGAGTTCATTGCACTATGCTACCACAGTGAAAACTCCACTGAACCGTGACGTGTTATTTTCCCGACAGGTGACCAATCAGAGCAGTGTACGGTCATCATCCCCCACATCAAGTCGCCCACGTCCCCGGGCAAGTCGGACCTGGCGCCGCGCATCCACAACAAGTACCTCATCACGTGGGGCTTCAGCTCCACCTCCTTCACGGGCGAGCAGCTCACCGGCTCCTCCTCGTGGACCGTCACCATAGAGCGCAACACGGGCCACTGGGCCAACTGGTCGACGGGCTACCTGTTCGGCGTGGGCATCGCCTCCTCGCCGCTCAACGTCAAAGACCTGGTCGGCATGAACCGGGCCTCGCACGGCATCGTCTGCACGAGCGGCTCGCTCTTTTACAGCCACGGAGATGTGCAGGAGCATCTGCTCACGGTGTGCTCACTGCCTATATCCGTGACGATGACGGTGAGCAGTACGGAGCACCCGGACTACACCATCCTGTCGTACAAACTGGCCCCGCCCGGCCAAGGCACCTCGCTGGTGGGGCGGAGGGTCCTTGCTGACCCGGAGTTGAGACAGACCATCTACCCAGTGTTTACTGTGAGCCAGAGGGTTAAGTTGTTATTTCCTACGTTTGTGTGATCGGGAGGGGACAAAAATCAGATGTAGATGTGGGTCTGTATGTAATAACTACAGCCAGATGTGTGATCCTACTGCAACCTCAAGTGTCTTATAGGTAATATGTCTGAGGCATACCAGCTGGACCATATGTATAAGTTAGAGGTACCAGGACCATATATATATATGTGTGTGAGTGGTGCCAGGACCATGTGTATGTATATGAACGGTACCAGTACCATATGTATGCATGTGAGGGGTACAAGGACCATGAATATGTATGTGAAAGGTACCAGGATCATATATGTGTGTGGGTGGTACCAGGACCATGTATATGCATGTGGCGGGTACCAGGATCATGTATATAAATGCGTGAGTGGTACCAGGACCATGTATATGTATGCGAGTGGTACTAGGAACATATGTATGCATGTGACGGGTACCAGGAGCATATTTATATGCATGTGAGAAGTACCAGGTATCTAAGCCATACCAGGAATATGTGTTATATCTTAGACATACCAGGACTCGGCATGGTACTGTTAGAAAGAAAAAGTGCACCCTGTAAAAGATATCTAAACCGGAAGGTCTATATCTTCCGGGATGCTGACTGTGAATTGGCTTGGTCCGGAACAGAGGTAATTACCAGCCAAATAGGGTAGGACAAAATGGCTGCCATCGGGTAGGCGCCACTGTATATTACACAGCCAAACTCTTCACTAAACTCCAGATGAATCATCGTTATTACGAGGAAATGTAGTTACTGAGCCCATAGCAATAGACATTCAAGGTACTTCAAAGATGAAAGACTGAGAACATTGTCGCTACGGGCTTACGTTCCCTTAATATTATATACCTGGGAATCATCAATAAACGCCATTTTAATGACTCACATGCTAGCGGTCATTCACTACAGCCTTAGGAGGCGAACATTATTGATACTGCATCCCTAGCAGCAGATATTATTACATAGGTGTTTGACCACAGGTATATGATAATAAACCCGACGTAGAGGGTGGCCACACGTTCGGTAGGAAAATGTGTGTTACAAAAGAGGCAAATGAATGCGGCTAGAACCACAAGAATTGCTGTGCATTCCACTGAGCGTCAAGTGGGAATATTTACCTGAACTTAACACGAGCGGTTGAAAGCTGGTGGAAACAGGAAATCTGCTACCAACCTAAGAGGTAGTTGCCACGTAGAGAATAATACCAAGGAATTCCATATTTATGTGCGGAGAGGACATTATTCGTCACCAAAGACACGTTACTAAGAAGGAACTGAATCGAGATCCATAGATGCTGAAAATACACAATGAGTTTTGGTTGTGGGGTAATTTCACAAGGCAAAGCTAATTCAGATTACGTAGGAGAGCGAAACAAATGGGATATCTTCAGTGGCTATGGATCGAGTGCGATTAAGGTCTTATCTCACCCCTGTCACTGACTAATTGGCTAATGTTTGCGACATCACCAATTGAGTATTTTTTTCTGCAATACTCCATTAGGATTGAGTCTATGGGAAAAATACTAGGGGTGAGATAAATTGATGAAACTGTGAATACCCTGTAACGTGTTTCGATTCAAGGACCACACGTGTACGCATATATTCCGTGCTACTCATGAATGTGATATAAAGCTTTTCTTATCTTCCACTAACCTAAATGAATGTGTACTCTAAGTGTACTTGGCCATTGATATCTATACAAATTAATCCAAGCCAGTTTCTGTCTTGTTCCCCTCTGTGTTCATGCGTATTGTGGTGGTGGTTTACGGTGGTCTTCATAAAGATGGCTACTTGCGTTTTCATTCCTGTGTTCTTCAAACTTTCAAACCTTTACAGTGCCACACATTTGCCCAGGAGGATGGCAATGATACAGAGGCTGTGTTAACCAGATTTGGAGACCAGTGCTTGTCCAAAATGGATTAAAATTAGATATCAAGAGAAAACGTGGTGACTGAACTCAGAGGGTTGGTTGTTCAAGGTATTTTGTAACATAAATATATATGTCCTGACACCGGATGCTGAGGGACGTATTTTATGCTCAAGAACGACATCCCTAGGGACTCAGTCACTATGTTTCCATATCATTATATACCTAAAATGTATGAGAAAACACCATTTTATTCACTTACTAGGTCATTGATTCATGTTCATTCACTTATGGCCAGTGTGTCCGAATATTATTTATACTGCACGCCTACAAGCGGGTAGTATGTCACAGACGTTCGGCCATAGGTGTGTTATAAGAAACATCACCTATATTGGAGTGGGAATCTATATTTTCAAGGGTAACAAGACTTAGCATCATTCATATATGGTGTGTGGGGTGTGCCTCTTGATATTCCCTTTAACTTAAGTTTCTATACTGAGGCTCTGGTATTTGGCAGAAATCTCATATGAAGATTCTAATTATCAGCATTCTGGACGCGCATGTTTGACTATGAATGGATCTGGGAGGTAGTCATACATAGGATTTAAACCGAGGTTAACACTGTGATCCTTCTAGAACACTGTTAAAAAGCATTTTACAAAACGTGTATAACTAGGTTTTAGTGGATCTTGTAACACCAAAAGATGGCGCCACCAATTTTAGTTTTACCATGTCAACCAGGTGGCATTAGTGTTCGCGTGAATTTTTGAGATTCTGTTGGTCCTTGTGATATCTGATATCAGTACAATGTTTGGCGATTACTTAGTTGTGTTTCATGCCTTTACTTCAAGTACATCGATTGTACTCATTTATTGGGGTTTTTGGTCCTAGTAGATACTTCAGCTCACTCTATTATTGATGTACTTCACTAGGACTATTTTATACCAACAGACAGGTCCTTTTAAAAATCCTAACCAGGAAGACAAAATACAAAGCAATTCTTCTTTTCAACAATAATGTATATTTTCCATTGTTAGGAAGATTATTCTGTGGACAGAACGCAATTTGATATTACAATGATACAGATCTGCTGTTATTGACTTTCCCATAGTCTCTTAAAGGGAAGATATTGAGCTCCTAAAATGTCCTTAACTTGCATGTTTATCAAGATGAACGGTGGTTCTTGTTACAGAAAATGGAATTTAAAAGGTGGATGTTTATAAATTATTCCTAATTGAATCTCAAGTCGGTCACATGAAATGACAGCGTTTTCACAAATTCATTTGATTTCTTCTTTCCACAGTCAGATAGTATTCACTTTCTTGAGATCCTAGTGTGGGTGTCTACTCAAAATTGTATGTTTTGCTTCAATCTCTTACGGTATAAATCTAAGATATTCCAATGACATTCATGGATCTGTTTCATTAGTTTCGAGGTAAAATGATGGATTACAACATGCTAGATTTTTTTTTTTTTTTAGGAAAGTTAGTTTATTTACACACATAATTATTTGAGGGGGTGTTCCATTGGCGTCCATAAATTTGACATTAGTCTCAGCGTTGGGCCCCTGTTACCCATGTTTATAGTAAGCAAACCCCAGAGTCTAGCAGGGGAAATAGTGCCAAATGACGCCCTGTGATCGCCGTCTTAAACATACATATATGAAGAACAAACCAGGACTATTTTCTGCACAAGAATCATTTCAAAATTGCACCGACAATAGAGTGTGGTTAGATTGTGCATGAATGCAGTTTGTCTATGACGGGTGATTCGGACGTCTGGAGATCACAGCGGAATGTTGTTTGGTGCTGTTCCATTACATTTGTGTCCATATCCAGCGTAATCGCCGACGGCGGGTGATCGCCGCACGACCTCGTTTGGTAAACACTTGTTCTTTTTTTCGACGCCTCCACCGTCTCAATGGAATACCCCCTTAAGAGAGATTTATCAGAAAATGTGTAAATCCTCTTCTCATCTCAAGCGTATTTTTGACCTGACCTTTTCCCACTAACGTCAGAAGTCAGCCTTCATCTAGTCACAGTCTCATACTCTAAAAGATATCGCTTTTATTTCGTTCTGAACATTTTCCTTTACCTGCGTTTTTCAAAGGCATATATGTACGCTACAATACACAGTGGCGCCACCTGGTGATTTTCAAATACTGCCAATTCTCAATTCAAACCAGTTCCTTTGCCCTATTCTAATACAAAATGAGTGAAATGTGAAATATTTTCGAATAGGGAATGTACTGAAAAATATGATTTTCTTCAATTCTTTCAAAAACAAGGACAGTAACCTGTGACTCTTAAAATTTCAATGTGAGGTACTACCCATTTACTATATTCTGTAAAAGCTTGTAGAAAATGACATGGGTTTTAATATGAGAAACCCAACTTTTAAGAATTTCTATATATTCTTTTATGATATTATCACAATATTTATCTGTAAATCAAAATCTAGCATGGTAACACCCATTTAAAAAAAATAGTAATGTGTTCTATAACACTTGGGGATCCACTTGATTTTAATTCCGTAAATAGTCAGATATGCCTTTAAGATGAAATCAACTGTTTGAACTGGTCCAGAACCTCGCAGGTTATATTTTTAACATGTACTGCCGATTTTCTTATAGGAATTAAAGACCAGGAGCGGTTATACTTTTCTGTATGAAGAGAGGATATAGTGTATATTAGAATATATAAGGCATCCCACCGCTAAAACCATCTCCAGTGTAATAATGGTATGAATCTGAGGAGATATTATGAATGCATCGCACAAAATATATCTATCTTTACCTGATTATACTAGGTACAGATCAAGTCATGTTTTCGCTAATCCCCACCTATTGTGTCATTCTGCCATGTATCATGTATTTTCTGCACATGTATAGTGTAAATGGGAGAAGAGTGAAAATGAAATTACATAATGTTATATATAGGAGAAAATGTGAATGAGATATGGGATCATAAATATGAATAAAAGCTCATATATGTACACATTTTCCTGTTTATATTTGTTATAAACTATATGTGAGGTGATAAGGTTCATGTATGTCTCCTTGTGCCTCTGTAATAGAAGAATGGAAAAATTATAAGTCATTACATGCTCCTCTCTGAAAAGAGAAATCATTATACCGCTTGATCCGACTTAGCCTGGAAGCATGGCCCACAACTCACTATTATTTATGTCTAGACCCTTAAGTGCTTAACAATTAGTCCCTGCCAGTTCCCGTCAGGGGCCATGTTGTATGTCTATTTATTTGATCGGCTTCAAGAAATGTTAAAGATTTTCTTGCTGCCACCTCTCCTCACCGAACGCAGGGCGATTACTCAATACCAGATGTGATAACCCTCAAATAGGGAAGGTGACCCTTGGTGTATCCATATATTTTGCAGATGATCAAAAGACTTGTATTTCAACAGAGCCTTTATCTGTTTTAAGGAACCTATATAACCTATTAAAATCTATATTTTTCATTTCCATGCAGATTGATGTATATAGGAAATTATAGAAGTTAAATCGCCACAAAGTCAAACTTTATATACTACTCACAGTGCATCTTGAAGGAATATCCTACAATTCGGAATGGTGCCACCTGGTGGTTTTGAATATTCATATTTATCTATATTAATTGGTTCTTTGTGGCATATTCCAAACCTAATTGACCAAAGTTTTGTCTAGTTTGAGTATGATACCTCTTAGCTAGATGTATGTATGAATCATCAATCTAAAGAACATATTGATATATCTCTTTATTGAAAAAGATTGCTGTGAACAAAATTATATCATGAATAGCATTTTACACTATAACAGCCACACACACTTCCATATTCACCTTTCATCTACACTGATTGCTCCCCTGTCAACCAAGGAATATCGTAGGTAAATTATCTTACTCTGACAGAATCTGGCACCATCTTTAGTAGCTTTAGAAACTTTAATGTTAGACCACAATAACACAAACATTACAGGCATGTTTAACCTCATTTACATCCACGTAATCATTATTATGTGAAAGGCAATACTGCAATATTGTGGATCTGTGCAAAACGACATTACGCTATCATGCCCAGCGCAAGAAATATGTTTACTTTAAATCAAGGAGTGATGAAAGACTCTACTAGAGTAAGGGTCTTGAGCTTAACTTTTACCCTTCTCCATTATAGAAAATTCTTTTGGGGCTCTGAATTTTTAGGATGATAGATATTTACATCAGCAGTTGCTCAAGACAATATTGTCATACTGATGGAGAAAAGCAGCTACCATTTTCGGAATATACACAATAGTCCTCAATGACTCACAATGGCACACGTATGATGAAGGGTATCCCCAAATACAGATGATTTTTAAATGTATGCCGGCAAAACTAGGAAATTCACGAAAATAAATCTATATGTGAAATTCTAGTGTATCAAAAGATACTATGAAAAGATCTTTGTAAACGATAACACTTCCCTATACAACCTCTCAGCTGCATCAAACTGTAGTGGTCCATCAATGGTGCTAAGAACACCATGCCAGCCATGAGGATCGTGATAATGCTTCACACTGCAGCCATCCTTTTTAAGCCTCTCCACGAGCCAGAAGCCATCATCCCGCACTGTATCATAGCCCATGGTGGCCACCAAGGTAGGCGGCAGACCACCAAGGTCATCAGCCATCAGAGGGAAGTTCAGAGGGTCGAGAATTGATGTTTCAATATCTAATAATTCAAGGTCATCCTCTACGTCCTCTACATTGGGTGGACTGTACTGGTCATTCATGAGACTGACAGGCAGACTTGACGGCCGGATGTACTGGCGGAAGTGCGCAGCGGAGACTGCGCGGACGTGACGGTTGGAGATCAGCGTCTCTGTGTGACGTAGTGAGGCATTGACGTAGAGCAAGGTCAAGGTTGCAAGACCTCGGCGGGTTAGATCGGGGATGACGTACCGCTCATTCTGTTGCATCGATGGCGTATTGAAGTCGAGCGCCTTTGAAAAAACAAAGGATTTTAGAACAAAATGTTGATGGGTGAGTATGAGAACTATCATAAGGTAGCATTATGTCGTAAAATATTATTATGGATCTACACTTCTCAAAATTCATTCAAAAATATAATTTATCTATATAATTCATATTCCATGTAGGGACACTTTTTTCCATATCCACTGTCACATATTGACTTTTCCATTATATCTAGATAAAGAAATAGAACATGCACCACTTTGTAAATGTTTAGTCACCTAGCTTTTCAAATTAGCTACTATCAGTATCTTTAGAAAAGCGACATGTATGTGAAAAACAAACTGTGACTCTTTTTGTCAATAGCTTACCTGTAACCAGGGGTAAATGGTGGCCACATACGCCAACTTGGGAGCGTTTTTGATGTCTCTAAAGCTGAGTGCGACGGATACTGCCAAATTGCCTCCAGAACCATCGCCAGCGACCCCGACTCGAACTGGGTCCACGCCAAGTGACTCGGACTGTAGGAAGACGTGCCTTTAAGAACGACATAGTTAAAGAATTAAAACACGAGAGACAAGATTGTAAATGGTCTTACTATAAATAGTCCCGCAAACATATAATACTAAGAGAAAATGGTAAGTCCAACATTGATGAATGAGCGTGGACTTATGAGTAAATAACAATTAAAAGGTTTGGGTTATGTTCAGTCTATGGGTCATTTCCTTTAACCCAGTTGCACGCAGCCAACTTGCCATTTCTACTACAGCCTTTACAAGATCCAAATATCCCAAAGCACCAGTGGGTCAATGAGGTATTTCGGTCTCTAATGATCATTATTTGCAGCACGCCGCTCTCTCCCATTTAGGCAGCATAAATGAGGTTATTCTGTGAAATATGAAAACATACTAAAACAGTATAATATATGCGCCAAATGTTTTGCATGATTTTCATTTCTGTCAGGGTATATGTTACACTAGAGTGTATGAGTTACACAATAGGGTAGATTGATTGGGTTGGAGTAATATAACTTGCCAGTGACAAAAAACACGGACCAAAACACGGACCAAGTATATATGACCTTCACCAACGACAGACACACTGCACACTGGGTTGCCTATCATGTCCACTCCACTGTCAATGACCTTATAAGCTGAATTAGGCATATCAACATTTTGCAGCAAATGATAACATTGTATCCTTCCCCCAAGTATTGAGATGATTCTTGAATTCATCACATACATGTACATGTAATAAATTCAATAGAATGGAAGTTCACCCTAACTAACAATTAATGTACTGATCAATGTTCTCTTAATGATGTTTTCTTTCATTCGTCCATGATGATACATGCATTTATTACTTTTACTATCTGTGGCATTGGAAAGCCTTAAACTATTCTGAATATTGTTGTTTGTGATATAGTGATATTATTAGCAGTTCTGGTCTTTTATGATGACAGTTTGTAAAATATCTACATCACTTTTTGGACTATATAGCTAGCATCATGGATTGATATATATATGATCCATCCAATGATCAATAAATTCATCTTCTAATTACATCATTTGGTCCCCCGTTGCTATGGTTAGTTTTAGATTCATGCAGCACAATATTTCTTACCTTGTGGCTCTCATACAATCTTCTAAGGCAACAGGACTTGGATATTGAGGAGCTAGAGAGTAATCAATGGCCACGATAAATATACCCGCGTCTTTGACAAGTCGGCGCAGGAGTCCATCGTAGGTGATAGAGCTTCCCTGCATAAAGCCACCATTGTGCATATACACTAGCGCCGCCTGGTTCCTGTGGCTCGCACTACTCTGACGGTAAAGTCGTACAGGGACGCCGTCAAAGATGGCCGCCGCAACGGAAACGTCATTGCCGTCTGCGGAGAAAATGGCGGCAAACGCCTTGCTTATGAAGGAGGTAATGTCTTGTTTGAAGACGTGATAATCTTTAAAACCGATGCCGTTGGAAATCTGCATGAAAATAAAAGTTATTATTAATTTAGTGTTACATAATACAGGGGCGTCAGAACATTTTGAAAGTGGGGGGGCGAACTGAAAAATTGCTGACTTTTTTCTTGGTATTGAGTCTGACTTTGAGATTGACCTGTCCCATTGGATTTACCGTAAGTCATCGAAAAATCTGAGAAAAGTCAGGTCGTTACAGTTAGGTCAAGTCAGACTTTGACACTTTCCCACAGTGAAAAGTCAGGGCTTAGCCATTATTGGTAATTGCTGTCCACCCTAGTGTCGCCTCGCCTCCTCGTGGTGCAGACTGGATAAGCTTGCATGCAAGCATAACAAAAGCGACCGGGGTAGGGAGTTAGCTCAGTGGTAAAGAGGTTGTCAGACTTTGTTGATTCGGGTACCACTGCAGCCACTTTTCTCCTTCACCCCCAGCAGTGGTAGATTTACTGCTATATCAAAGGCCAATCCTTCTCATACCATGTCTGTGTGGTGTGGGAAGTAAAAGAACTCTCATCTCTGTAAATGTGTAGGGATGAGGTTTCCACCTAAATTCATTTCATACATTTGATCACCACCCTTGTGGTGTAAAAGAACCTTGAGAAAGTCTGGTGAGAACCTGCAATGGTTAACTGGACTTAAATCAAACCAACCAACCAACCAACCATAGCCATTATTGCACGCTAAAGAGTCACACTTTGATATCTTACCACGGGAAAAAATCAGGGCTTAGTCCTAATTGCATGCTAAAGGATCAGACTTTGATATTTTACCACGGTGGAAAGTCAGGGCTTAGCCACCATTGCACAGTAAAAGGTCAGACTCTGACATATTTCCATGGTGAAAAGTCAGGGCTTAGCCATCATTGCAAGCTAAAGAGTCATACTTTGATCATTTTCCACTGTGGAAAGTCAGGGCTTAGCCATCTTTGCACTGTAAAAGGTCAGACTTTGATATTTTACCATGGTGAAAAGTCATGTCTTAGCCATCATTGCACACTAAAGAGTCAGACTTTGATATTTTACCACAGTGAAAAGTCAGGGTTTAGCCATCACTGCACAGTAAAAGGTCAGACTCTGACATATTTCCATGGTGAAAAGTCAGGGCTTAGCCATCATTGCATGCTAAAGAGTCAGACTTTGACACTTTTCCATGGTGAAAAGTCAGGGATTAGTCTGACTTTGATATTTGACCATGGTGAAAAGTCAGGGTTTAGCCCTAATTGCACGCTAAAGAGTCAGACTTTGACACTTTTCCATGGTGAAAAGTCAGGGATTAGCCCTAATTGCACGCTAAAGAGTCAGACTTTGACACTTTTCCATGGTGAAAAGTCAGGGATTAGCCATCATTGAAAACTAAAGAGTCAGACTTTGATATTTTATCACGGTGAAAAGTCAGGGTTTAGCCCTCATCACATGCTAAAGAGTCAAACTTTGAGACTTTTCCATGGTGAAAAGTCATGACTTATCCATCATTGCATAGTAAAAGGTCAGACTGTGACATATTTCCATGGTGAAAAGTCAGGGCTTAGCCATCTTTGCATGCTAAAGAGTCAGATTTTGATAATTTACCACAGTGAAAAGTCAGGGTTTAGCCATCATTGTACACTAAAGAGTCAGACTTTGACACTTTTCCATGGTGAAAAGTCAGAGTTTAGCCCTAATTGCACGCTAAATAGTTAGACTGATATTTTACCACAGTGAAAAGTCAGGGTTTAGCCATCATTGTACGCTAAAGAGTCAGACTTTGACACTTTTCCATGGTGAAAAATTACAACAGTTTTTACACTTGATTCATTTAAATTTGAAGGTGCTGACTTTTTTTGGGTGGCAAAAAAGTGGGGGGGCGGCCGCCCCGGCCCCTGCCCCCCCCCCCCCCTATTCTGACGCCACTGTAATAAGAGATAATGGGCCAGTTGATATGAGGGATGAGCTATCCGAAGCACAGAACAGAACATCTTAACTGCATGATATGGCTGATACTAGAAATTATCATCCGATAACAGCACACCATTCACCAACAATGTGCTATCTGTACTAAAGGAATATCAGACAATTCACCTTGAAAATAAAAAACCCATGTCATTTTTCTGGAAATTGTTTATGATAATGTATTAAAACACATACCTAACATAAATAATAGGGGGGCACCTTGCTAGTTTTTTTTTATTTAGAGACCAATTTCATGATAATATAATAGAATATACAGAAATTCTAAAAAGATGGATTTCTTATAGTAAAACCCCTGTCATTTTCTTCATACTTTCACAGAATGTGGTAAATGGTATTCCTACACATTTCAATCTTAAAAACTATTGGTCAGCGTCCTCCTTTTGAAGGGATTTATATTTTTCAGTACATTTCTTATTCAAATCAAGTAAATGTTAATTGGCCTATTGTACCTATTTATATTTTGATAAAATTTTGATTGTTTTTTTTGCCTTAATGAAACCCTCCAGCACTTACACCGATATACAGAAAATCAATACAATTGAACCTTACTTTGGCCATGTCCTCTATGACCTTGAAGTTAGCGACAATGCCGGTAGCGTAGAGACACGGCTGCTCCATCTCAGGTGGGGTCGGATTGTAGATGTAGTAAGAGAGGAGGTTCACGGTGAAGAATATGACGAAGTAACACAGCTGGCCATTCATTGTGCTGCCGTCTAGTCTGCAACATTATCGACATGTATACATACAATGAATATAATAGGATTACATATTGATTTGTTGAAAGAAAAACTTTTAAATACCTATGCGTGAATGTCTCACTTTCTACTGACCAGGAGTACGGATTCCATTCATCACTGAGTGACGAAATAATTCTTGTATGTCCCTCCGCTAAGCAAAGGCCTAGCCAATGATGTATGCTAGAAAGTCAGACTGACATTTTTCTGTGCTGAATAGTCAAGGTTTAGTTATTGTTGCATCCTAAAAGTTCAGGCTGACCTTTTTCAAATGCAAAAAAAGGTCAGTTGTTTGATCTCCATCGTATTTAACCTTCATTCAGTAAAATTGAAGCTGATGACATTTTTGGGGCCAGCAGAAAACTAGGGGGCGCCCCCCCCCCCCTCTTATTATGACGCCACTATAATCTATACAGCATTTACGAGGCTATGGTGTTAATACTTATAAACCAACATGTTCCTCCTGTATTGGAAAGGAATCCCCTAAAGGCCACTGTATTGCAGACAACTTATGACTGGAATATTTTGTATAGTATGACCCACTATAGTATGACCCACTCTACTACTGTAGACATTCACTCAACTCTTTTCACAATGATAGGGTGAGAAAGTATGAATCGCACTCGATAGCCATCGAAAATATCTCACTCTGTTTTGCCATGAAAGATTATAGAGGAAACCCATGAAGGTTTAGGGTCTGAGCCCGTATCCCATCTCATTTGAATCACGTAGTAATTCACTCGGCTTCGCCTTGTGAATTACTACGTGATTCAAATGAGATGGGATCGAGCTCTGACCCTAAACTTGAATGGGTTTCTGAATTTATCTCACCCTTAATATTGACTAATGGGCTAACTTTCGTGATATTATCCCCCATTGGATATTTTTCATAAATATATAATACGATACGAGATACGAGTTCCCAATGTTAAGTCTATGGAGAAAAAATATCTGGGGCGAGATAATACTCGGCAACCACAACATAGGGGAAGGGGGGCTGGGGGTGGGGGCTGGGGGGGGGGGGGGGTGGTCACTCCCCCGAACCCCGACCCTCCCGTAGATCACCCACTTATCCTCTTAGAATAGGTGTTGCTCTCTAGACAAAAAACTGACAGGAGCCTTGAGAAAGGTTACTCTCAAATTAAGTACTCCTGCCTCAACCAACTGGGCGATGAGGGGTATTTGTTTTTGTCACCGCGTCTCAAACCTAGGCACATAATGTCGGCTTCACCCCCACCCAACCCCATCCCGGGCACGTTGAGGGTGCGTACCGGTAGCTTCTAGCACCGTCGTCTGAAGTTGACATGTGGTTTAACTGATTCATCCTCTTAGATGAACCAAACACCACCCAAAAAGGACGGCCGGTGAAATATTTTACCTTTCATAAGCTATTATGAGAGGATTATATTATTAAATTTAGTTTACTTGTAGCATGTCTAGATAATAGTCCAAGAGTCTTTGGTTGACTGAGTTCGCCAGATAGGCAGAGCTTCTCGGACTAGTCTATCAGTGGCTTCCCTAGAAGACAGCATTTAGGCAGTGCATTTGAGCATGCCAAGAAATATACTTACTTGATTTAAAAAGTTGTCAGGCACAAGGGGATATGGAGATGAAAGGTTTCAGAATGCATTATTCTGAGGAAAACGTCCAAGCTTTCACGAGATCCATCCGGCCTGCCGATGAGAGAGAGCACGACTCGGCCTGACTACTCAGAAAGTAGGGCAGGGTAGGTGGGCTACCCTGCATGAACTCTGTGGAGGGGTATACATGTTATATAGGTCAAGTAAGCAGCTCACAAGTTGCACGTCTAGTCTCTTTCGCGGACCTCTTGGACGCGCGCAAGGCAGCCTGACACTGAAGCCTGTAGTGCGGCCAACTTTCACAAGGCATGCCTCGTGACATGCTGGATGTCAGGTTGGCTGTAGACTGACTCACCCCTCCTTGCTGGGATTCCTGGGCCTGTCAATGAATGCATTAAGGGAAGTCCAAATGTTGCAAAGTAGTTTTACTTCTTAATAATATCCATAAACAATGACTTGAGCAAGTCTCGGTTGGCTGGTACCCGCCTGTGTAGACTTACTCAAGTCTTAATGATGATAATGATATAATGATGGGTAAAAGAAGGGTAAATATGTTGGGTTTTTTTTATTAGTACCGTAAAGGGGTACAATGAATTAGCCCCGTAAACTGTTACATACTAAAATAAAATCGACATTTGCTCCCCTACTATACAGCTTGGAGCATAGTGATGACAGTAAAATAAGGGTACTATATAAAACTACAATGCAAGATGCAGATATATGAAAATACGATACATTTCTAAGGGGAGAGTCTATGTTTTTCATTATTATTTGCTTATAACTCAGATCTTCAAACAAATGGTTGACTTTAAGTAGGGGTAGTGTCCTCCTGAGGAATTGGCTAAGACTATACAATTATTTACAGTCAGTTGATTGTAGCCATGTTATTAGTGTATTTGATTTGATTATGGACATTCAAGATTCAACAAAATCAAAACCAAGTATATTGCAGTGGCGAGGAAGGGAGGAGTAAGTCGAGAGGTACATACAGGGTCTGGAGCCAGTGTAGAACTTCGTAAGGTATATTCCGCTGTGCCTGTTAGCGGATACCCGGGGAACCAGCGTACATGACATGCAGATATGTCTTTGACATAGAGGTGAGTCAAGTCTGATTGCTTTCTAGGCCAAAGGGCTGGATACAAATATCTGGAAGCAAAGTATGGTTTTGAACATCCTTGCATAGAAATGCATCTAATGTCTAATGTTTATTCTCTGGTGGACCCGCTCTCGTGGCGCCATCTGGGCGCTTTGTGTGCGCCTGTTTGTCGTCAGCGGGTGAAACACACTCTAACTGTTGTATAAAGGGCAATCTTTTGTTTTTATAACAGTTATCTATACTTATTCACATATTTGATTGCCAAAAACATGGATTTCGAGGCTGTGAATTTGTTATCAAGTGGTTCAAAGCACTTTTTCTTGTATTCTAATTATTCTATCAAAACCCATTTGATAATGTAGAAAACAAATAACATATAACAGATTTTCCGTCTGTTCTTGGAATATTTACCTAAAGTCTAACATTATGAATAAAAATATGCATTAAATATAGTCAAGTAACTTCAGACTTGTGGAAAATAAAATGACCTTTTATATAGAATTATCTGGTCCAATAATATCTGGATAATGCACAATACATCCTCAAACAGTACTGTCCCTTTGAAAAGGCTATTTTCCAGGTTATGAAAAGAAATAAATTATAATTTCTCAGGTGTTTTCTCTAGGTGTTATATGAATGAGATATACAATTATTTCGATAAAACACATACAAATCTATTGTCTATAGCTTTGAGAAGTTTGATTAACATGATTTAGATAGACAAATTTCATTTTGAAAAATATGGTAAGTGGATTTACCCATAATGATGATTTTTCTATTCAGGAATACTGTCTAGTTGTAGGCCTACAGATTGATGGGAAACATTTAAATTGATGCAATAATAATTATATGGATTTGTTAAGAAGTATAGTTCTTTGCCCTAATTGCTCACTACTCAAACAGGCCTACTCAAGATAGATCATACTCGTAGATAAGGTACTATTATTATTATTTTATTTCATTACGATTATTAATATTGACTCCCTCAATATATTATTCATGGATACGGTATGTATTCTCTTTTTTCCAATATTCGAATGACCTACTCTATCCAATATTCGAATGACCTACTCTATCCAATCTTCGGATGGTCTACTCTATGACTGCCGGGCTCTTCCATTGTAAATGGAAATACCATTATCTCCTCTATTCTAGGTATTTCTTTTCGCCTTTCCTTGCCTTTCCGACGTATCACACCTTCACAGGTAGGTATGGTCTGATTGGGCGAAAACTTGTGCATTCCAGGATATGATTGGTGCGCACATTCATAACAGATGACCTACTTTCCTCCCCTCCACGTGCATTTGTTGACAGGATCTGAGAGCATTGTGGGACACCTGTGACGTCACACAGAATCCACAATGGCGGACAAGGGGACTGGATCGCGGATCTCCGGCGCTGAAAATCACTGAAAATGTGCTCTGTAACTAAGATTACCTAGTTGATAGTCCTGTCAGAGGTAGACTAAGGTAGGAATATGGTCTGAATGTAGTTGACTTACGTAAACAAGTAAGTTTAACCATGTTATTCAGTCATTTAGTTCTCCGACCATGTCAAAACAATCACAATGCACTCCCGGGACAGCGACAGTGACAGCGACAGGCGCAGCTGTCACGCCCACGGACTAAGGCACACTGTGTGGGTCTTCACTGTTTATGCATAATCTCCATCTTAGAGTGTCCACCAACTACAATTCTGAGGTATTAAGTGGAAATGATTCGCCAGCTACTGAGCGCGTGTGAGGAGGGAAATGTCTCGGTCGTTCAGTCACTATTGGACCAGGGTGTAGATGTGGATGCTGTTGATGACAACGATGTGACTGCTCTGCAGGTATGCGCAGCCAACGGACACGAACACCTCGTGAGACTGCTCCTAATGAGGGGAGCAGCTCTCGACAAGGCCAACTCCTTCGGATGGACTCCATTAATGCACGCCGCTCGACATGGACATGTAAATGTTGTGGCTTTGATGCTGCAAAACAAAGCAGATCTGAACGCACAAAACCGCCTCGGTGCCTCTGCCCTGACGCTGGCATCGCGCGGAGGCCATTTACAAGTATGCAAGGTGCTGATAGAAAATGGGATCGATTTAAGTCCCAGTACGGGGATTGGATTGACGACTTGCGAATTTACGCCGTTGATGGCAGCTGCGCAGATGGGTCATGACACTGTGGTGAGGTACCTGCTAGACCGGGGGTTTGACCTCAATTACCGAACCCCGTCAACAGGCATTAACAGTCTGATGCTGACTGCGTTAAATGGTCATATGACCACCTCACAGATCTTCATAGAACGGGGCGTGGACCCTAACCTTACCAATGTAAATAGTCACACACCACTGGAGATTGCCACACTTCGAGGAAAGAGGGAAGTCTCGGGGTACTTGGAGCGAAAAACTACAAACAAGCCAAAAATAGGTAAATTTGTTATACAGTTTATAAATATAGCTAATGTAACCAGCCCTGCCCAAACAGTGGGGAGATGTGGGGGTATATATTTTACCTCCAGTGTATATTGCTTATGCAATAATGTTGGATCCCTGACTATGCTGAGAATAAGAATGAAATGGAGATTGTAAGATTACTCCGCTGGAGTCACGTTGAGACCAGTTCTTAGGAACTGAGTGAGTTCCCAGGTTAAATAAATGTCCTAAAAAAAGAAGAGGGTTCGACTATAGCTTAGTATAGGTATATAAGAATAATCAATCATACAAGATTTAACATGATCCAAGAAGATCTAGCAAGGTACTACGAGAGACTACCCAAACTCGTCAGAAAAAGTGATGTAAATGAACAAACACTCACTACGCTTATAACCCATAATATATCTAAACTAGATGTATGCATTAAAAAAGATAAACAGATCAAATAGAAAAGGTGTATAAGGGGCCGATGAGCAGCTCATTGATTTCGTATTAACCATTCCCTGCTTGCCCTATATAGTACGGTCCTGGAAGGTCTAAGAGAGCATGGCACCTATTGATTAGACAAATTTTGTAATCGGCTTTTCTAATTGTATATCGTCAGTTTGACAGTTGAAAATTGTAGCGATGGAGTGTGGTCTCCCATTCTCTAATTTAGCTACATAAAAAAGTAAACTCTGTATGCCTCTACATCCCATCATGCCTGAGATCAGTTTTCCTTTAGTATCTAGATGATATTCCTTAGTGGCACGATGTTGGGATTAAGTCTACTGGGGGAAGGATTTATGGTTTGTTTACACCAAGGTGATATCCCCCCCCCCCCTCCCATCATCTCGTGGAGAGGGCTGCTCACACTGTCTATTAATTTACACCCTACCCCTGCATGCATGAGACACGGATTGCTGGCAAGCTGAGGAGCAGCGATGGGTGGGAGCTCTCACCTAACATTGCAGGCTTTTAATATTCGCAGTTTGAGATAGCCCGTTGGGCGTACTACAGTCTAATTCGTGCAGAGCCATATCTACCCTCCAGCTGCAATTTCCGGAAACCAAAGCTGATGTCTTACTCCTCTCGCTTAACTTTAGAGGAACGTAGATTTTTTTTGAGGGGGTGGGGGGAAGGAGCCAGGTGGGAGATCTCTACCACTACTTTAATATTATACCAAGTTATGTCATTCCAAATTATGCATTTCCAGGTCCATTTAGTATTACTTTATGTCAAAGTATTACGCATATATGCAGGGTATCCACATAAGATTTTTAGTAAGTCAATGGTTAGGCTACTTAGTATATTATAATACATTTATACAGGTGTGTCTACACAGACACCTCACAGACGCCTGCCTGACTTTTCCAGGGACCTTTGCAGACCGTTGTCTAGTGTCTGATTGTCCAGACACCAGTCTAACCACATCACAAAAGAGTCACATACACACCATAAATAAGCAAGCGAAATAAGCTGGAGTGTTGTCCCCACAGCCCAATCAAATTTGATTTTGTGTCCCTCCAAAGTGTTCCCTTAACAGGGGGTAAGAAGCATTTTGTGCCGAAACACCTGTCTGTTTATGTGGGGTAGCCCCATAACCGGGTTTAAAATAAACACATATTTCCGTTCCAAGCAAATTGTCCGTCGACGCGGGGTGTTCCCTGAAAGGGGTGTTCCATTAAAGGGGTGACCCGGAAGCGGGGTTCCACTGTATATGTAGTATGGTTTCGACTCAAAAAACATTCTGTTGTTTTATTAAAAAAAAAAAAAAAAGACCTTCTTTGTAAGCCTAAAGGAAATCAGTATTTTCTCATCCCTAAAACGTTACCATCCGTACATCTTCCAAGTGCTATCGACAAACTATAAACCTCCATTAAGCTGTTATATCATAGCTACCCAGAAATGCTCCTGCGAAACAAAGCATTCGTACGGCTATGCTTTATCCCGAATTCCACCGGTATCTGAACCGTGTGTGCCAAGAGTGATTGCACTGACCGCTGACCACTCGACGGGCGAGGCATTGTGAACCCGGCCGGTATGAGGTGGCCTACGTATCGGTCCTAGTTTGTATAATAAACGGCAGGTAGGCCTTTGTGACTAGCTCACAGGGGTCTGGGACTAGGTGTGTTAAGTGCTGTAATTGGTGGCCGCTGGTCCCTGAGCATTGCCGGCCACCGCAGGCTCTCACTGCGGGGAGTCTTAATAAGTAACTTTTGGTTGATATAACGCCGAGTCCAGGGGTTAAGGCCGTGACACACTGAGCGTTTCTTGTCCCTGCGATTACCGGCCTTGCCATCTAGATTCGCCCAGTGGGTTTTAATTCCGGTACCACCCATCAGCCCCACCCACTATCAACCCCACCCCACGTGGAGGTTTCAATTTGACGGCGACAAATTGTACCTTCGCGGATCCCGGAATCGTACATACGATAGATTACGATAGATGTCTGTTTTTCCCCCATGCGATTTCCACGGACATTATCGGATCGGCGTCAATCGGGTCCATGGGCACACTCTATAGACACGATCAGTGATGATACAAACATTAACCAATCAGTCAGTGGCAGGGGTGAGATGAAAATATGAACCACACTCGATCCGTAACTGCTGAAAATACACCATTCATTTTAGCCGCTACGAATCTTGATGTAGATCATTCTGATCAATGGATTGGTATAAAGCAGGAAAAACAACCGATATCTTTACTAAGGACCATGCTAATGAATGTGTGTATGTGTGTGTCTGTATTTTCCAGATCAAGTAAAATGATGTGACAACAATCCAGTTATTATGAACAGACATGATTTATTGTGAATCTCAGATCCCGAATGTTATTTCAATTTACAAGTTTTCGTCCTTGTCTTGTACTTGTTCTATAGCTATGTATAACATCGCGTTCTAACCAGAGAAATGTCAACATTATTAGAGGAAGATCCTCACACCTAATAAAACCCTAATCATATTTTGGCTCAAAACGAAATAACTTTCAGTATAGTGTCGGCTTGTCAAACACATGTGTCTAGACTTGCTCAAGTCTTTGATTATGAACATTCATTAAATGATTAAACACAATAAGAATAAAGTTCATTCTCTGACTGTATCCCAACGAGGAGGGTAGCCATAGGATGCAGGGACTGGAGCTAGTCCAACATGTGTCCTACCACGTCTAGTAAAATTAGAAACGGAATTACCTACAGTCAGAGTTGAATGAATAGCTGTAGAGATAAAAAGAATAATGCGGTATATCATTATACAATTTGACAATCTTTTACGAATTTGGATAACAAGGAATATTGTCTACTCTATATCTAAGATTCCTTCACACTTGATAGATATACTTAAGCAGGTAACAATATAGCAACAAATGAAACTGTAGATAATACAATACAATAGTTACTATTATAGTCTGCGTAGACTTTGAGTATATTTATAGGAGGGGCGTGTACCAGTAAGGGATTCGTAGCTTTTCAGCACTGAGCAAGTACACAATAGTGATTTTACAGGTGACTTCCCTTCTCCGCTCCCATAGGTGTTATATTCATAGTAACATCAAGATCATACAACGCACTGCAAACCCACCCTGCAGGACACTCGAGTCTTTGTGGTAGAGGGCACTTGCCGCCCGTGCCTGGGGAATGTACACAGCACACAACAGAACGTGGTGCGATTTGTAACAATCCCCAGTTAAACACTACCCTCCTGAGAACATCACCCACGCACTTGGTAATGGGTTTTTTTCTGAGATACCTATTTTTTAAACCCCCCCCCCCCCTCCAAAAAAGAAAGAAAACAACTACAAACTACACTCATAATTAACGAAAGATGCATCACTTTGGCGACCTTTACTAAATTAATAGTTTACTATATAAATCCAGGGCTCTCTGTTTTAAAGAAACATTTTTGTGTATTTACACGAAATCAGAGCTTCGGAGCTACTTAGGCCCAGTGAGAATTTATACCTAAAGAAAGGATAATATATTTTCTAGAGGAGCCTGGGGCCGCCTTGGCGCTGAAGTCTTTTCTTTTACTATTTTATAGAAATTGTGTTCAAAGTTCTCTCAACACTATAAACCGGAATATGCAATTAGGATCAGTCAGCTGTAAACGTCGCCAGAGTTATAAATATACCATAATCGATGGTTTTGTGGACAGGCGGCCGTAAACCACGAGAGATTGACGCATAGTAATACACTCGCTTACGCTTGTGTATTACGCCGTCAACCTCGA
Organism: Alentia gelatinosa; assembly: GCA_950022655.1. NCBI lineage: Eukaryota > Metazoa > Annelida > Polychaeta > Phyllodocida > Polynoidae > Alentia > Alentia gelatinosa. The sequence continues at coordinate 48,102,778 of OX465585.1, forward strand.
GTGGTGTACAGAGCCTCCTCCCCACAAAACCATTGTTTGTTGTCTTTATTATCTATCTTCTCGAGCAAATTGAACCCAGGAATTGCCATATTAGAGGATATGTCATTAGGGACTATCTGTTTGCTTTATAGAATAAAAGGGACTATTCTCCTTATATAATGGCTTTCAGGTTGTATAGAAAGGTTGTAATATCTGGCAGTTTTTAAACAATGGGTAGCGGTTTTCTGACTGGTTTTCAATGGAGACTTTGAATACAATGAATAATAAAAATATATACATCTGCTGATAGAGGGAGGTCGGCTTCAGTTTAGTCGAAACACATTAGGTTCTTGATGTATTGGTTTTACTTTTAAGATAAGGCTAATCGCATACTGAGTTGTCCTCAATGGTACTATATGTATTATCAGAATAAATAATATTAGTCATAGATATCAACTTTAGTCATCGTTAGATATAGAACATACTTTATCGTATTAGCATCGATGTTCTTTATAGATACTCAATATGCATGAATTTTATACTAATTTCATTTTGGCAAGCCAAGTTACACATGTTTGGTCAACAAGTTTAATGATGACATGGCGAATTCAGAGACATTTTTTTCCTATTATCAAATAGAAAAACAATGTAGAAATTCTTCAGTCTTATCCTTTTTATTAAGTCAGAACCATTGTTGTTTGTTTCAGCGCCGGAAGAAGTAAAACCGGATATAATTGAGGCAGCAAAACGAGGTGAGTTTCCTGACTGAAAGATTTCAATACAGAAGGGTATCTCTCTTGGTTACACAATTGCCTATTTTAGTTACAGAGATGGATTTCTTAGTTACAGAGGTACCTATCTTAATTACATGCATCTCTCTGATTTATATAATTACCTCTCGTACTTACAGAGATACCTATCCATTAAAAAAAACATGATCAATTTTTCATTGAATTGAATAAAACCATCGAAGTGAATTCATTTATTGTCGAGTGAGCAGCGCGTGAACGTGACTTCGGCGTGTCTCTCTCTCAACCAGTGTGGTTGTGATAAGTACAGAAGGAAAGCACCGCTCAACTTACCTATTAATTGTCTATGCTATGTTTAATTATATCTATGTTATAATTGTGCTAGATAAATATATGATCCTAATAGATGCACTGTGTGTTGTCATCCGTAAGCACACTTATATACATAAGCCATAAAATTCGCAATGTGAGCCTACAAATGGTATATAAATGTTGAAAGAATATAAAGAAAAGTTCAAAATATCAAAACTTTACCCTTGCAAGTCCCTACTCTAAAATATCAAATCATAGCCCAAGAAGACATACTGGTCACCAGAGCTCAGTGCCTTGCAGTTTCCATGTTTTCGAACACTAAAAACTTACTCTGTTTGTACTATAGTTTTAGCTGGGTATCCCGAACATAGTCTGACCTATCTGCTTGTGTAAGTAAAATTGAGGGCGCCTTCTTCACAACACGTGACCCTACACGCCATCCTACCTCGTATGCGTGGTGTCCGGCTGATTATGTCCAATTTGGTCCCATTTTCTGCGCGCGACTGAGTCCTGTAAGTGGCAGTAGGAGAGCCACCCCATTCAGTCAGGGTCGTTGTAGTAATTTTTGTCATATTTCCCTCAAAGATGTTGGATATAAGTTTATGGTAATCGTAGTTTTGAAAGTAGACGTTTATCCATATCTGACGAATTTGCCTTGAGGCAGCAAAACCCATGTCATTTACCTTAAAGTTGATTATGATGAGCTCAAAGTATTGTAGAACACATCTAACTGAAAAATTGGGGATTACCGTACTAGATTTTCATATAGAGACAGATATCGTGAGAAAAGTATCATAGATTCCTATATACCTATGAGCGAACAACCTATGATTACTTAACGCTGCTGGGGGTGGAATAACTTTTGTTTACTGCCCAGGTTGAAGTTACTGCCCAGGTTGACGTTTACTGCCCAGGTTGATGTTTACTGCCTAGGTTGACGTTCAGAGACGTTCTGTTTTTATCGATATTAGCCGACAATTGAAGGTATATAGGAATAGGGAAACCACGTACCAGTGGAAATAAGTCAAAGTTACTCGGTAAGGCTTGGAAAAATTACTGCCCGCGGCCAAGGCCTTGGGCAGTAATTTTTCCCAGCCTTACCTCGTAACTTTGACTTATTCCCACCGGAACATAGTTTCCCTCTAATATATACATATTTTTGAAAAGTTGATCTTCACAGTAGTAAAACCCATGCTATTTATTTAAGACTTTTACAGAAGGTAGTAAATGTATAATACTAAACATTACTACTTTTGTTCATGAAAGAATTGAAGAAAATCTTAATATCAGTTCATTTCCAATATAAATCAAGCTAATGTATATGTGCCTATCACCCCCATTGGGTTAGGTCAAAGTAGGCAAGATGTCATATTCAACTCAATTGGAATTGAAATAAACCACAACAAGATAATTTGGACTGGTAATTATCATTATAAAATCAACTGGTGGCGCCATTGTGAATTGTATCAGATGTAAATTTATTTATCTTCTCCTACAACATGTAAAAATATGCAATCAATCAGGCACTCTGTAAGTGATCTCGAAGGGCTGGCCAGACAATTACACAAATCACACAAACCAGCAAACCAATCCAATACCAGCATATAAAGAGAGATGGCAGTTTTCCTATTTTCCAAGGAAATCCTTGTATTTAATTTCAGTTTATACATTTTTTTCTTGTGTAAAACGAAAGGGAGAATAAATTATACCTCATTCGCGACAATAAACAGTGGTTCCAACCTCCCAACAGATTGTGGCCCCATCCCATAGTCAATAACGATGGTTTCCATGTAGTTTCCGTCACTGAGGTAGTAAATTCCACATGAAAAATATTTCTCATACTTTCGATGACCCCAACTGACATTCCTGTATAACTGATATTACTGAGTTGTTTCCTGTAGGTGACATTCAGCGCATGCGTGAGATCCTAGGGGAGGACATCTCCCAACGTAACGCCTGCTCGCCACGAGATGGCGCCACCCCGCTGATGTTTGCCGCCATGATGGGGCGGCTGGACATGGTGGCCCTGCTGGTTGAGGCGCACTGCGACATTAATAAGCAGGACACTGTCAGTGGCTGGACCGCGCTCATGCAGGCCACTTATCATGGGTAAGCCAAACCTGACTCCTTCCCATATGCTGGGACTGAATGAAAGTGTTGGTTTTTTTTTGGGTTTTTTTTCAGAAATTATTTTTTTAATATGTTGAACTTGTCAAATTAGTATTTTGTAATTGTAGTTTTTTTTGCACAGACAGCTTGTCGTCGATGCATGGTAACTTCATAAGACTTTATTCTTTATATTTTTAGGAAAAAAGTTGTCGCAAAGTATCTCATCAATGCCAATGCTGATGTCCTTATTCCTGCTAAGAATGGTTGTACTGCTTTCGACATGGCTTCCTTAATAGGTAAGGACAGTTTTTTCTCATATTGTCCATTCCATTCACGGTTCTTTGACCCTGTTTTATTTTATTGTTAATTTAGAGCTATGGGGCTATACTGTAATTTTAACGGGAGTGCATTATTTTCAGACGTAATCGTGGTCTTTCTTACTGTAAAAATCATAAAAATTAAATAGTGTGTGATACAGTCTTTCTTTGGGATAAAGCGCTAAGTGTCTTTCTTTTGTAACAGAGATATGTATATTTGTTCCTCGAAGTATGTTACCTGTTTCCTTCTTAAAGATATTGTGTCGGTAACAAATAATGGCGTATGTAGTATGAAATAACTTGATGACGACTAGTCTTAAAGCTTTGTACAACTTTGTTGGAAGAGGAAAAACAATGCCTCTGTTTTTACATTATATTGGCCAAGATAAAATCCAGTCAACTCATGAAGATATCAAGTCCTTCTTTGAATTTATAAGTTTTGGTGAACTGAAATTAGACACAATTAACTAACAACTAGCCATTTACAATTAGGGAAAAAAAACCTTTCACAATAAGTTAGAATGATTTTAGTAATACATATTTTCATGCTTTCCATGGTTGCACCAGAGTTATTAGCCATATATTAACAAAGACTATTACTTCCCATTCCATGTCTCTGGGGTGTGGGAAGTAATATAATTCTTGCCTCAATAAACGTGTAGTAGTATAGAACTGACCACTGCTACTGTGGCATAAATCCCTTGAGAAAAAGCTAAACTTTGAAGTAGTGCCCATCTACCATCAGGATTCCTTGGGCAGTAAAGGAACACATCAACCATGCTAGATTAATGAGATGATGTAGATTTGTATAGGCTGTAATTTGAATTAAAGTTGATATCGTCGGTGTCAGATGATGTTGATACAGAACTCTACCGGCTGCTGGCAGCCAAAGCAGTTCAAGTCAACAGACCAGACCGCAAGAAGAACTGGGCAACTAAAAACGGCAATACTGGCAGCAGTGACAGTAACGGGTGCGTATTCACTTCTGAAGTTTAGGCACCGGGTCTTTAGACCTGGCAGTTATTTAAAGTGAGGATGTTGTGTGAGTTTGTTAACTCTGAAGCACGGAGACCCGGCTACTCTCTCTGCGGGTTAGATAGCTTGTTCTTATTAAGGTATTAGCCGTTGACAAGTATTAATGGTTACCATTTAATGAAACAAATATTGCTGATTTTAACGAATAAGCCATAGTTGTAAAGTTTAGTGCAACTCTCCCCCTCATTTAAATGTGATAACGATCTTTATGACATTTTAGGCGAGGGGCAATCCAGGATAAATGATAACAGAAAAAAAGCAAATCCCAAAAGACGTTTATGTACTGCTTACCTATACATGCATATTCTCTATCAAAGGTCTGTGTTGTGATACATGTTTTAGATTTGCATTTTATAATATCATGTGATAATTAGTCACAAGTTATCACAGCTGTTGCACTGTTATAAATTGTTACACATTTGAGAAAACTGCACAGATATGTATAGGTGGTAGAGCGTGTAGTTAGACTGGACACTTGTCTGTTGATTTCACAAGGTATTGTCTTATAGATCAAAAGTGAGTCACATTCAGGCTCGCTGGTGGAGGGGGCGAATTTTTCTTTATCAATCTTTATTGGGGTCTCCATCAGTTATTACAGTTTTTCAAAATGCGATACATTATTCTTGATCATATATATGGTCCACTTGCTATGGAAATTATACCAAGTTACTTAGTATGTCAACTCTTGGTTCCATGCGAGACAACAATAAATGGGAGAGTTTCAGATCTCCAAGGATCTTGTATTGTAACTCTTCCAACCCATAAAACAAGTAAAAAGGCATAAGTATATCCTAACAGTAATCGTTAATTACTAAATTACATGATTTTAAAGTTCTTCATATTGAGCCTACCTGATCCACCATCTTGATATTATAATATATAGACGTTCTCAGAAACTGAGGCGGAACTCTACTATACATCAGGTTTTTGGTCAATGACAAATATTTTGTAGGTCTTGGTCTTTCTGATTTCTACATTTAGATTGTTCCACTAAATGGCTCCGTCATGTAGAATTGAGTTGGTGTGAAGTCTTTTTAAACCAAATTTTAACAGATAGCGAAGGTATACCGCCCTGTCCCAGTCTGGTTGGGCCCTGGAAGGGGCAGGAACATAAATGGTAACATCATCTGCCTTGTGGTGGCCCTCAAAACCAAAGCGTCTGGTCAAGTCATTTGCAACAATTTTAGCTTTTCCAAATATCCAAAATGTTGGACGAAGTGTCATTTTTCTCAGTCCATGCAATTCACAGTTGTTGTGATCCAGTGCAGTTGTTAGTGCTGTCTATAGGTCGATATATATATAGCCACGTCTTTATAATTTACGATATTCATGTTTACTTCACATCTACGCTGCTTTGCTTGTTTACTTGTTTACTTGTTTACCTAGACGTAGCACGCGGTGCACTGCTCACTTGCTTGGTTTCAGTTTGCTGACCACCGTGCCCACCCCGCCCCCCACCCCTCTGCCCACCCCGATGGTCACTGTAGCCGCTCCGCTTGCGCCCGTCAGCGAGGAACCGCAGCGCTCGGGGCTGCGGGCCTGGTGGAGCCGCATGTCGAACCGCTTCCGCAACCTGAAGCTGGGCCGCACCTTCAACCTGCAGTCCAACCGCCTGGCCCCGCTCCCGGCCGGCGCCGCCGAGACCCTGCCGCCCACGGACGGCACCCTGAAAAAGTCATCCAGTCCAAAGGTAAGGCCGCTATTCAAAGTAAGACGGATTCGTAGCTAAAGACACGTGAGAGATAATTATATTTCTTTTGATTAAATGTGTAGTGGGGCAGGTATCAAGTGGTGGTGTATCTGCTCTTCAGTAGAGTATGTGGCAGTCTAGACTTGCTAAAGTCTTTGATTATGAACATTTATTATATGATTAATCGCAATCAGAATAAAGTTCATTATAGTATGTATCCTTCTTTGACTGGCCCATGAATCATCCCAGCGAGGAGGCTAACCATAGGTTGCAGGGACTGAAGCCAGTCAAGTGGCAGTCCTGCCCCAGGGGTTCGTTGCTCCTAGAAATGTGGGGAAAGAGTTGCTCCAGTAATACCAGATTAAGTTGTGTGGTATCGTTATTTTCACGTATCGCTTTATTTTGCAACACTGCATTTCAGTGACATAGGTGAAAGGTATATTTAATTTATAATTGAATATAGATGGCAACATAGGTATAACGCGATCCACAAATAATCTGGAGCAATTGTTGCGACCTCGAGTCGCTATTCTGCGATCCGCAAAACAATGTAAACCGACATTTGTCAAAGATGAAACCCAGTTATAAGAAAAACTGAGCTTCTTCCAGTATAACTAAAAGTATTTGAAAAAGAAACGGGATTATAGACTCTTGGTTTCGTTAGTAGTATAACTCTTCAGGTCTTATAGTCGAGGTCTCAATTAATTGTCTTATAATAGTGTAATACTTATTAATACACCACGAATCTGGCTGTTTATGCACCCCGACTTACAATTGATACTTCTCATTATAGCAAAGTCCGCAGCACGTGCCAAAGAAAAGCCTGTCCGTGGACGAACTCAACTCCACGTCGTCGTCTATGTCCTACGAAACCATCATGTTGGAAACCAAGAAGAGTGCCTCCATGTACACTCTGGTGAGCTACGCTCATAATATACGGAAACTGCCTGCCTTACTGCCGTCGGATATAAAAATGTGCTATGAGATTATTGATTAGATATATCACGAAGTCGTAGGTAGTTTCACCCTTTTTTCCTGACCCCAACTGCCATCCTTGATACAGTGTATATAACTTACTCCATACCTGAGACAATGACCCAAAATGTCTTCCACATTGAAATACAGTGGAAACGCTGAAAATCTCAGAGACCCTGTAGAAATCCTTGTTTGAATACAAAAGAATAATAAATTATATATTTCCCGCCAGGTACAAGGACTGCACGCGCCGCACTCCACCTTACAGGACGGTACACTGAAACCTGTCCGACCGCCGTTCCTGCCGCCACCTACGTTTGAGACGGATCGCCCCAAGATGCCACCAACAAGCGCTCGACGCTCCAACAACAACAGCTCCATGTCAAATACCCTGGTCTGTATATTTTTTCATATCCTTCCTTTTTTTATTTCCAATGATGTGACGAATATAAGGACCTATAACAGTTTTTTCGATGTTAAATCAAACCAACAAACCAAACCAAACCTCAGAGATTCGACCTCGCCACGATAACAGATGTGCTTTGGTTATTCTAGTATTAATAGTAGTGTAAATCAGTGATAACTTCAATTAAAATTATTTTTAAAACCCACACCAAACATCTTGGTATGGCCCTAGCAATGATACCTAGATTCATCAATTTTGGGAGCAATGGGAATTATATGTCATATTTGTCACATCAAGTAACCACAAACATATGACGGAAGAGCATGAAACTATTGTGTATCGAGTAAAAACCTTATTTATAATCTCTAGTTCACTTATGCAATCAACCTTGGATATCAGCTGATAATCGCTTGACGCCATGGTTCTTAAACCCAAACCCAAACGTCAGTTCCAGTGATAGCACAATGCACTGAAGGTGATTCCTCTCTGGGTCCGTTATTACAAAATTATTACGAAAATAGACCCGGCCTGAAACCATCATTTAAGTGGCATCAAATTGCCTTCAGATTTATGAGACGTGGCTATAACACTTCTGAGTAAGCCAGATGCTACCTTCAAATGTCAACTTCTTCCGAGTAACAATTGTTATCCGTGTAACAACAAGGTTCACCCTCATGGAAACTAATCTATGTCGTGTTCTCACTCTCCAGCACAATACTGGAGTATTGTTCACCAAGCATATTTTTTATGAGAATCTATTTAGAATTCAGATTTGATGTGATAAAAGAAAGGTTTCATCCGATTCGGACTCTTCAAGCATCTTAATTAATTTGGCTAATAAAGAAAAATATATATCTACAAAGAATTATGAAAATTTGAATTTGCTTCAGACGTCGACGCGGCCCATCGTGCAGCCCATGTTCCTGCAGAGCCACTCAGCGTCGATGCAGAACCTGAGCATGTCGCCGACGTCGCCGTCAGCCAAAGGCGCGTACAGCTCGCCCAGCCCGTCGTCGTCAGGTGGCGCCAGCGGGCTCACTGCTACGTCACGACAGCGCGTCTCGTCGTCTGCGTCCAGCAGCACGCTGACGGCCGGCAGCGACACGCTCAACAAGTCAGGTACCTACCCGCAACAAATGTCTCTATTTATATAGGATTGCTTACAAAAATCTTTCTATTTCTTTTTCAATAGACCATTTTTGGTTCAAGTCAGCATTTACAATCATTTATAGGTGCTACACTCGACATAAGTGTTAACCAGACGACTCCTCCAACTATCTAAGTCTGGTTTTTTTAAACACCCAGGAAAGCCCTCTACTTTGAGTGATAGTTTAACCTGACAAGGTGTTAGATAGAATTTAATAGATTCACCTACCTTTTTTAAACAAAAACTTTAGAGTCACATTTACGTCAGCCTTGGAACTCTGCTGTTGGTTTGTACACTATAAGTATGTTTGGCAGACGCCCAATGGAATCGAATCAAGACCAGGATAGATTTTCCGCAGGTTGTAATGATTTGTATCTTTCTTATCCAGTGTACACGGGAGGGGCATATTTAACTTTTCATACATATATGCGTGTCTCATATCTGACCAGTGTGAAAATGGAACGTAAACAGGTTTAATTTTGAAATGGGAACCCCATACTCTGTGTGCTCTCCAGTCTAATTATCTTTAAAGGAAAGATTTGCTCTCGTTATTGAGCAAATTCATACAAGTTTTTCCAGACTGTCTCACTCTCAGTGAATTCTCTAGAGTATATTACAATTGTTCTCCGAGATGCACGACCAGATCCAGCATTCAATAAAGCGGTAAAGTTCTGTTTCTTTCAATTTAGATTTAGAGTACATACAATTTTTAAAATTAAAAGGAGTGTTTATTGACAATCGTTATTCATTGCAATTTGATGTCACTCTCGGTTTGAATAATTTGTTCTGTCTGAAATCAGTTCTGTTAATGGCCTGTCTTAAAGTTAGCGTCCTACAGCCACAATTTATCTTAAAACTGGATGAGTTTTAATCTTGTCCACTGTATGCCATGACTGGAGTTTGGCATAGTGACTGTATGAGGCGAAGCCGAGTGAAGTGAGTGTAAACTCCAGGAGTGGAATGCGGTGGCCAAGATTAAAACGAATCAGGTTTTGATTTTATCCTACCCCGTCTCCTTGATTTTGAAATATTACGTGATAACAATTCTGTATGCCACTAGTGGCATATAAAACTCTGTATGCCAGTCAGCTTGGCATACGGAAACTCAACGTTAAGCCTATGGGATCTTATATTAGGGGTAGGATAAATCTTATTTTATCTCTACCTTTCTTCATAATGTCGTCCTCTCCTTGTTGTAGGTGGAGCCCGAGGCTACGTGGATCCTCTGAATACTCCAGTTCGCAGCCCAGTCCACCTCTCCTCCCACTACGGAAGGTGAAGTATGGTCTTAGCTCTGTCCACACATTGACATGCCAGTTTTGCATATTTTCAGTAATATAGTAATTTTCGTCATAAAGATTAAGAGATTAGACTAGTAGGATTTTGAAATTTTCCAGTCTTTTTTTAATCATACTGGCATCTCTGCCAACAGAAAGCTTATTTCTACAAGGATTTTCCCTCATTGATATTGACATAAGATCTGGTTGCAACCAACAAGGTTATAATTGTTAATTGGTTAGTATGACAGAATTTGCATCAGCAATTTTACATCTTTTAGCATTTCCAATGGCAGCTCCTTTCACCATACCATCTTCCAGCCTGTTTGACCTGTAGACCATTACAGGGAGTAGTTTCATACTTGACACCTAGCTGGCCTGATTTGTATGGAACAGTGACTGGTTTGCCATTGTCAGTATGTGACCAATGGAGTGTTGTCTCAATGATCTGCTGCACAGATAGGTCAATCAATGAGTCAATCTCCAAAGGATCTAACTAGCCTACAGAGATGTGAAACTACACAAATGCACAAGCATCACACCTTAAGCTGTAGGATTCACACTAGATCAATCAGCATATTTTTGTATTTGCTATGACTTCCGTCTAGATTTTATTCTCTTTTTTGTTAGTCATTACATGCATTCTTGTTTCAATAATCTTATTTTAAAATTAAAAAAAAAAAATTATTTAAAATCACATTCTCCCTCCCGCAGACACCACAGTCCTGGCCGCTTCTCGCGCGCCTCTCACATTTCGCCCAACAGTTCAACCAGTGAGAGCCTGTCGCTGACCCCGCAGAAACAACTGCGCACAAAGAGCGGCTCATCCCGAGAGAGCACCAACTCCACGCTGACCCCGTCCCCTTCACCCACGCTGAAGGTGACAGAGGGGTCGGCGCCCAGTTCCAGTAGTCGGTCTGCATCGTCACACAAGCCCAGTTCAGGCGGTGAGGAAGGTCCGTAGTCTCAGCAACCGTTTTCATTCAATTGAATTATTTATATAATTTTTTTCTTCTCAAAAAATCATTATCTGGTGGGGGAAGGTCAATTTTGTTTACCTCGTCATCAAATCTATTTTTGATTATTTTTTTATGTTACACCACTGTCGCATTAAAACATCAGTATTTATAGTATGATTAAGTTATTATAATCCTAAACTGTAAGCTTGGGTAGACTTACTGATACATGTACGGGAGCGGGATAGCTCTGAGATTATAAAAGAAATTGCTACAACAAGATATATATATATAATTCATTATGTACAATCATCTGAGTTATTTTGTAAACAGGTGATATTTTAATGTTTTGTAATCACTAATCTTCGAAATTAATGTTATTTTTGCATGTTCCTTAGATAACTAGAAATTCCTCAACAAATCTTAATAAAAATATGTTATGTTTGTGCTTCATTACCATATTTTTCTTAAGTAGATGAACTTGGCGGTCTCTTGAAGAACTTGGCCCTAGAACATTACCAGCCAATCTTCGAGGAACAAGAGGTGAGAGCTTGTCAAAGATGCATAGAAATGAGACTTTTAACCATTTGGATATAGCCCGTAACACCCTGCGAGGGGCGTACCTTTGTTAAAGTCAATAGAGTCACCTCCACGCATAAATACCAAGTACATTTAGAGTGCTGTACCTCCATGTACTAGATAGTCCACAGTTAGCCATTATTGCAATAACATCAGCAATAACGCTTGGAACAGGAACATGGCCTTGGACTCACTTCATTCAATTTACTGTCTTACCGTCTCAAACAGTAACAAAGTATTCCAGGCGTCACACAGTGAGTTTCTTTACCTACAGGTTGACATGGAGGCATTCCTAACCCTGTCTGATGGAGACCTCAAAGAGCTCGGTATAGCTCAGATGGAGCCCCGACGTCAGATCCTCTCCGCCATCACAGAACTCAAGTCCGGCAAGGTTAGTCTCCAGTCCTGTCTCCTCCCTGTGACAGTAATACTATGCAAAGAGGACATAAGCCCATATTAGACCAATCTTAAAATCGTCTTGGTCTATAAGAGTATAATACATAAATATATCAACTTTTAACCCTTTAGCTACGCTATGATGCCTGGAGGCATTCCCGGGCATAGTACGCTGTGATGCCTGGAGGCATTTCCGGGCGTAGTACGCTATGATGCCTTGAGGCATCATTTCCAAAATTTAAGTAATTGTCATCTATTAATGAAATAATACTAATATTTTCTTACATTCTTCTATGCTAGTACATTGTGTACAGGAGAGCCCCGTCTAATAGTTGCCTCTTCGAATGGAATAATATGTGCGTGTTTGTGCTGTGAGATGGTTTAGACATCACTTACGTCTCGTAAATCATATCAAACATAGATGACTGAATTATTAGATAAATTTCAACATTTTTGTAGTCAGTCTATAAAAGATTGAAGCTGTTACTTTAATGATTTATGTTCCTCCAGGGCCGTGAACGATTACAATGCCATGAGACGATGACACAGTTCCAGACGACGCTGTCCTCACAAAGCCCGCTGCCCTCAGGTGAACTGCCCGAACGTTTGTACCTGTAAAGGTAGCTCAAGTCCCCTCTCATTATACTGAAGACATTCAGTTAGCTTGTGCATAGAATGCCCTAATATTTATGCATGTAAATGTAACTCAAGTCCCCATTTATTATAGTGAAGACATTCAAAGTTAGCTTAAGCATTTTATTATACACCTCACACTGTCATGTACTGGGTATATGCCATTCAGTCGACATCAAGGGAAGGTAAATTTTGCCACATTAAAGCATAATTTGCTCGGAACATTAATTCTAAAAATGAGTTTATTTTAACCCTGCTTAAGGGGGTACCCCGCTAAAGGAGATACCCCGCTAAAGGGGACACCCCGCTTAAGGGGCCACCCCGCTTAAGAGGACACCCCGCTTAAGGAGGCAGCCCGCTCGGAACGGAGGGTGACCCCTTAAGCGGGGTTTTACTGTAATACTAAAATCATACTTTCTTTAATAAAAAATCACAAATACACTTGGGCAGGCCACCACAGCTTTTCGCGCTGGACTCTCCAGCCTGACCAGACTCAGCAAACGGAACACAGCACCAAGTCACGGTCGTCTTGAGGGGACCGCCGCCGGCGACACGCTGCTCCACTGCACAGTGATACTCCATAATCAAAAGTTGACCCGGGTTTCAGTCTTCACCGTGAAGAGTCGCCAATTCCTCTGGATCTGATGCCGTATTCGTGAGAATACGAATCTGCCTGAGATTATATTAAGTGAGTGGCACCACGGTAAGGTGATATATAATAATGTCAAGAGTTAAAAGACATGAAGTGTACTTGCCTTATTACTGTAACCTTACTCCCTCCAGTCACAAAGGTGCTGATGTCCTGCCTGATACTTGAACAATATCTCCCAAGTGCTGCTTGTTGTTGTTGTAAGGGCAGCGCAGACTGTTATTGTAGATAATGATACTATGTACACAGGCATACAGAGACGTCAGGCTTCGTAGTCAGTCATAAGTCGGCCCGACTGGAACGGTATTACCCTATCTGTTCACCGATGTATAGGTCTGAAGTGTCACAGTTATCACCGCGCATATATGCGTATTGAAAAGACTCCAGGTATGTGGCTCCGTGCCTAGAAACTGTAGTTGTCAGTAGATGTGTTACATAATGTACAGCTTAATCTCCAAAGCACTCAATGACAACGAAAGTTTTCCCCACAGTGATGAATGAGTGCAAAGGGTGTGTTCCATTGACCCGATGACAATTTAACATTGTCAGGTGTGTGCTAAACATGGTTATAGAAGAGAAACCCACAGTCTACAAGGGAAATAGTGCCTACCGACGTCCTGCAATCACTGGTTTCAGGAATCTGACAATATCTATTTTGTTTGATTTTTCTTTCAAAAAGTTCAGTTGACAGCATTATTTTGATTTCAGATAATTACATAATCCACTTTTACCTATCTTTTGAAATTACTTACTACCTTTTGAAAACTTTCTTTATGTGAGAAACAAAAGCGGATTATTTTCTGTGTAAGGGTTAGGTGGTGCATGTATACTGTGGGTGAATCCGACGATTGACGCAGGATGTCGGGTGACACTGCTCCATTACATAAGTGTCTATAGGCAGAACAATCGCTGACGGCCGGTGATCGCCGCCGACATCCATTTGTAAATGCAGGCTCTCTTTTCGGTGCCTCAAACGGCTTAATCAAATACTCACTTGATGGTTTCCGGAATGAAGCTGGGAGTATTTTCGAGATATATTATCAACTTCTGGACTTCTGAACTTCTAAAATCGGACACTATATCTAAATATTAAAGATGTTTGTATGCCATATCAACAAAATAGGGGCACGGATATTTGTGTAAGTCTGGTATGATGCCATACTGACATTCAAGCATCACTGTGAGGAACATTTTTACTACATCTTTTGTTAAAGATGCGAATAGAAAAATAAAACCATGTATTTAAAGTGAGGTAACCACCACGCTATTGATCATCTGGGCAATCAGTTCCGAGTTGATTTTTAGCCTTGTCGATATTTGGCCTTGTAAATTGTGTTCACTCCAACAGCTGTTAAGGATCGAAGTATAATGTGAGCGATTCATTCGCCAGCAGCCTCCGTTGATTTTCCAACGAAGATCTCTCTGCAAGTCTTGTTCAATTGTTTCTCGTTTTTCATTATGAAGATAACGTCAGCGGATACGCCGGCCGACTTGAATAGCACATATACCAAAGAATGGTCAAGTAATCTCTGGATTGAAATATGTCAAGAATTATCTGGTACTTCTTTTGACAATCGAGAGATTCTGTTAATTATTTGTTATATACATGTACACTCAGTTGCTTGATCTGGCACGCGCTGGTAATGGATGATTGTGGTATCTGATGTATGAGTGCAGAGATGGCAGCTTCCCATGTCACCGTAGAAATACAGCCTTCTATTTTCAGTATATGAAATTGGTTTATCTTGTGTAAAATAAAGATAACTGACGCCAATAAATCAGTGTTTTGAACCTCCACACAGACCTTCAGCCCCACGTTGAAGCTGATACCGATGTGTTTTCCATGTTCTCTCGGTCTCCTAATAGGCAGCAAATTCCACAGGAATAATATTTTCACTCTCTCTTTTTCTGACCCCAGCTGACATCCCTGATGCGGGTATGATTGCGGATGCATGGTGCATGTCACACAATGGTGTACATGGGAATGACTGTGTATTGTACATATGTTTGTATGTATACCAGTTTGTATGTATAATAAAGTTGGTACTGTTTCCAATGACAATGACTGTCAAGTACATACAAATGATGACAATGAGTAAGGGAGATGGACTATCTGATACCGTGTATATTAGATGTCTGAAGAATGAAACACGATTACAATTTAGATAAATAAAGCGGATTATATGTGATACATAATGTGTAAGGGGTTGTATGACTGTTAGTTTGTATGGTACATGTATTTATCTCTCCGAAACAATGACTGTATCCTGCTTGTTAAATGTTTTATTATACACCTGTGCACATAGTTATTTTACTTACTGACCCCTGCTCTCTACATCATGTATGGCCTACTCTGCCATGCGCTGTTATATGGACCAGCTCTGCATGCCCAAATTAGACTTGAAATGGCGATTATTTAAAGGTGTATGATAAAGGGAAAACAGACCAGCCGTTTCATCGGTGAATCATT
This sequence comes from Alentia gelatinosa, assembly GCA_950022655.1. NCBI lineage: Eukaryota > Metazoa > Annelida > Polychaeta > Phyllodocida > Polynoidae > Alentia > Alentia gelatinosa. The sequence continues at coordinate 48,118,457 of OX465585.1, forward strand.
ACTTACTCACAGACCCCAAAACACGCCCCATCTGCATAACGGCGTCGGGGGAGGTATTTGCCAGTCCGTGAGTTTGTAACAATTTACAGATTAAATGCCAAGTCAGTTTTCCCATTTTACCACACATGACACACTGTGCATGGTACCATTTGGAACAGATACGTATGAACAGTGTTATATGATACATGAACAAGGTTAGTTAAGATATTACTGACAGAATTACATATAATACACGTTATTCCTAGAGTAATAGGTGCGTTGGTCACTTCCATTTTTATTTTGTGTTCATGAGGTGGCTAGGGAGTATTTCATCTACTTTCAAGCTCAGGGAAAGTGGAATAATGAGTATCTGTGTCGTATAAACATGCTTACGTTAATTTAAAACGTATATATTTGTAAGCTTATTTCATTATACGTTCCTATATTTTACAAGTATGCTTGATAATCGAGTCAGAATGGAGTTATACCCAATACTGATTCATCGGTAAAACTATTTTAAGTGTGTGGTGTTGAATTGGAAATTAGTGTTGCTGTTGTAAGTGCCACAACACAAAAGATGATTTATGATATATTGAATTCTCACTAGAACAAATTTAAGCCCTCACTATAAAGGAGACCATATTTGCTATGAACGTTAATCTGTAGAAATGTCTGACGAGTATGCATGGAAGTTTGTACATCAACGGTGCTGAATGGTAACTGGGGGTCCCAGCTAGAAGTATCTGTATTCGGTAAAGACTGATAAGAGGATTATGTATTTGCGTATTGCTAAGGGGCATTCTCTATATAATTAAATATTGGGTCTTTTCTACTTTACTCACACTTAAATACCAGTAGCATTTACAACTTGGTTCCTGAAATGAAAGAAATATACTCAATTTAAAAAGATAAGACCACGTTTCTATAAATCACATGATTGTTTCTAGTTGAAAATTCCCTAAGTTATTTATGAGGGAGAAGGGAGAGGGGTTTCAGCGAGGCATTAAACGTGAAGTTGTTATGAGATTTGAATGTTGCTTCTGGTATATTATAATTGCGGCGGCGATGTTTGATACAGTTGAAGCGTGCTAAGAATGTATTTTTAAGTGTATTTTTATAAGGTTTTAAGAGATTTGAATGAAATGTACGTATTTTATATGCTGAATTGTACATATCTGTCACATTGTATATTTCTTTCATGAGACCCTCTAAATTTCAAATCCTTCTATTTGCCTGAAAACAACTCAAACGGGAAGTTGATCCAGTGTAATTATGAATTCAACCAATCCGCATCTTTTGGAAAGGCGTTTTGTCACCACACTGAGCATTCGATCCATTATCTTTATTAACATCGGAAGCCAAACAATGCATGAAAAAAAACCATTCCTCTTTGAGGAGTTTGGAATGTTGCATATGTATTTATCAATGAAATAAATAGTGCATTATTTTCAGTTATCTTGTGTCAGACATGTTTACTTTGACGAATATTGCAGAAATAATTTCTCCAATTTATCAATGAAACTAACGTATGTTTTACACTTTATGTTTTTCACTTATATATGAGGAGACCGCCTGGCTGGTGAAAAAACATGGAATGACTATTTCAGCCAGCTCGAGGCGATGCTCCCACACCTTCTACCAGGAGCAGATTTCACCCGGCAATCAAGACCTGTCACCTGCTAGGCCAGGGTCGGGGGGACTGCCAAGGTGTTCCACCAACAGGCCGTCGCCTTCTCGAGGCCATTTCTGCCGGGAAATGCTGTGTGGTCAGTTAAATTTTGGCCTAGTATGTGATACAATGCTTTCACACCTAGAATGTGGATGGGAATGGACGCAAGACTTGCTTTCTACAAGATAGGTCTGTGGGACAATCTAGGGTACTGTAACAACACAGTCTACTAGATAGCAGAGCTCCCAATTGCCACATAGATCCAGAATAATTTAATTATTTGTTAAGTCAGAATGCATATCCGTCAGCCTTATCAAAGTCTAAACATATACATTCAAAGTCTACAAAGCACCAAATTAAAGCTTAAACTCTATAAAAATCCAATTAAACCAACGCTAAAATTGCGTCGCTAGGTATGTGTTTGGCTAAGCTCGCTGCTTATCTAAGGGAAAAGCTCCCCTTCTGGCCTAGTGGAAATTCAGAATTATTGGTGTGGGAAGTGAATTCAGTTTATAAGACTGACGAATTTGTAATATTCATTCGACCTTATGGCTTACTATTGTGCTGATTCTACTGGCATTTCTGGCTGGTGTGGTCTCACAGAACCTGGCTGGGGATCGTCCTATATCTTGCAAGACCTGGTTGTCTGGTTACTCTTATGGATATGGCCTTGATCATCGTTCACAACCACCAATGCAGGTTACACTTTAGCGCCGCCTCGCGGTGCATTGTTCAGTTTCACCATTCCTTGGCCAAACACTGCTCAGTCTAGCCTTGTGCCTATATATATAGAGTGTAGAAGATGGGCGCGATAGCAAGACTTTGGACTAACTAGGATGTTGTGATATCGAGTATGGGATGTCTTATAGGCCAGGGCAGCAAGTAGGGGATTTTGGGGCTATCTGGTTTAAAACAATGTTTTCCTTCAGGAAAAAAACGTGTACATTGATTTGTACTGAATATCTCATTAGTTTGGTCCATCTTCTTTTTCTTATATGATAGCCCAGAGAATATTTTGTATCGAAAATATAATAAGAAAATGTTGCATCTTTTCGATCCAAGTTTTCTTCCCCCAATTAGCGCCTACCGTGACTTGTTCATTGATTGATGTACAACTACGTTCGAAGTTTATTAAGGCTCTTCCAGTTGGCAACATCTGGGGGCTGTTTCACTAGAAGCGGGGTCAAAGCGAGAGGTAGGACCGCAACAGTGGCAGGAATAGCGGCACCAACAGTGTCAATCCCAAATTTACGTTTCAACAGTGGTATCGCTGTTGAGGTGAGACCAACTCTCACTGTTGGCACAGGTCTCGCTAAGCACACGCGTTAGACATTCGAATTTATTTGTCGACGGGCCGCGATGACGTTTAATTTCACCCCTTCACATAGGAATTAAGCGATGAAATTTTTACACGAGTAAGGCAGATATATAACCTATAATCGTACCAAATATGAAGAATATCGGCCAAGCCGCTTTGAAGATATCGACGTTTGAATTTGGTTGTAGCAAATACTGCACTTCCCGCCGGCCTCCGGGGGGAGACTAAAAGAATAGCCGAAACCCCCGCCGCACTACGGAGGGAGTGAAAAGAACAGCAACTAACGCTAACGCATGGAGGGAGTAAAAAGTTCAAACGCCGATAACTTCGGAACCGCTTGGCCGATTTTCTTCATATTTGGTACGGTTATAGGTTATATGTATACCTTGCTTAATTTCATTGCTTAATTCTCACGGGAAGTGGGTGAGAGTATTCTATACACGTAACAAACAAGTGGGTAGACCCTCTCGCTTGCAGCAGCTCCACAGTGGCACTAACAGCGAGACCCAATTTACTAGTGAAACAGTCACTGCCACTGTTGGTGCCGCTCCTTTCCCGAGTGCCGTTCACGCTTGGTTGCACCTGCTAATGAAACGCAAACTGCCGCTTTGCTGCCACTGTTACAAACAGCAAACTTGTAGCTCCTAGTGAAACAGCCCCCTGGATTCAAAATAGACGCATGTCCTAATCTTTGCTAATTAGTATCATAAAGCCTTTGTAGCCCGAGACGTGTTTAATGCTATTATGACATGGCCATACTTAGTGGCCTCTACAAACGTTTATCAGGTTGCTTGAATTGATAGGACATACAAGCAAACAAAAGGTAATTTTTGTCAGTTTTCTTTTCTGTAAAGAAGTCCACAATCCCTACAACCAAAATTAAGGTATCAAAGTATTTTCTACTAATCAAACCTTTTTTAAACCTTATCCCTGAAAAAATTCTATACACTTATATTCCAGAAGTAATCTTGTCTTTCAAAATGATTTCTCCGATGATCAATGAGAAACTAAATTGGACTATTTCCTTAAGCACATTGAATATATACATCATATTTAAGTCCATATTCTTAGCTTAATCATAATCCTTGTTAATCATCCTTTCTTTACAACCTCAAATTATGAGCGGTTTCCTATAAACCAAGCTCAAAAGTATTTCTCAGTCTCTTATGTGACTGCGCCACTGTTAATTAAGCCAGGCCCACCAATCTGTGATTGTGCAGCCACTTATGATTACCTCGTTAGTTAATTCATATATAAAGTATTAATATGGCAATATAAATTATTGAAAGAAATAGGAGCTCATCTACTCCAGAATATGTACAATTGCTGCAAATTATCTGGAGATAATCTACACGCCTATTATAGACGTACTGTTACATTCAAGTCATCTAATGTCTAATGTCATATCGGACAATGTCTTTAAAATCGAAACCCATGTAATTTAAGCAGCTAAAACTAATCACAGGAGATATTTAGGGCAGTAATTATTCCGAGGCGACCGCAAAGGAGGACCTTATGGGACCTTCCCTTATATTTCAAGGGACTGCCCTGCCATATTCGAGATCATGTATATCTTTCAGCTATTGTCAATCAAATTAACAAATGGAACAAAAGAAGGGTTAATCTTTGTGATATTTATTTGTATAATTTCCTTGTTGAAGTTAAATGACAATGGGATGTGCTTATGGCTATGCTTCAAATATATCCTTACGGGTGTGATATTCTCTGCGATACTTCGCTTCGCAGAATACAATTTCAACTTGAAACTCACTAAGTGACATTTTGTTTCCTGTACGAGCAGTGTCTCTAGATATATTCACGAGTTCAGTGGTGCACTGTGACACAGTCATGTTTTTTCTTTTTCAATATTCCATGATGTAGATGCAATGTGAAATAAATGAGATGTGTGGTTGTCCTGTCTTCTTTAAACCATGATGGCTGGCTGGATAATCAAAAGAGTGGCTTCGGTTGTTGCGTTGGAAGAAGTCCGAATCGCTTCTTGATGGCTATCCGCTGGCGAGAATACTTGTCATCAGGCGTGAACCGGGCCGGGTGCGCCGACTGGGTGGGTTTTCCACTTGGAGAAACTTTCTGGAGAAGATTTAATGAAGGACAATCCAAATTAGTTCGACGGTAGGCCTACCAAGATTTTATGCAAACACATGACGAAATCTGCTTTTGACCGTTTGTTACACTTACAAGTTACAGGGTTCCTCTTACACAGCTATTTATTTGCTAAATAATTACCTTGTAATACCTGTTAACTGTGGAGCAGAGTAACTACCGCTAGTGAGTGAGAAGTAGTGAATGTAGGTAAAATATTCAAGCCCTCATCTACTGTTGTAGACAGGGCTGGTTTCACGAGCTATAGACTAGTGACTGCTGCTGTATTATCGTTCACGTTCTGCACGTGTTGGGACGGAGTCGCCCGTCGATCCACGTTTGCTAATTTCTAGGATAAAATTCAATAATCGTAAACTTTTATATTGGACGCCTGTTCCACTACCTACCTTTAGTGTGTATACCCTTTTCCCCTCTTCATCTTCGTACTGCATAAGAAACATTTTGAATGCGTAAAGCTACAGCGCGCGTAGAAGTTTCGCTTTGGAGGCAGGAGGCAGGTTCAGGAAGTCACTTCCGGTGGCCTACTTCTGCTGGTTACTATAAGCAGGTAACGCAGAACCAGCGGTGTAGGAGTGGCTGCATTTGTTTACAGTTTTTGTGACGAGTACATCACGGGATCTCAACCCATACGAGTTATTACTCATCATGTCCAATGTTTATGACCGGTCTCAATGAATTAGCTGCATCTATTAATGTCATGTGATACAACACTGCTGAGTGCCTTCTTCAGGTTACATGTTTATTTACCGAGCTTCCTGGATCAGCAGACACGACGCGGGCGAAAATAGAAGGATCAACTACCTGAAGCGGTCCCCGAAACTTTCTGTAAATCAAAACTGTACGAGGAACGTGGTTTAAGATTACAGCTCAATTTAGATTGTTATATATTAGCAAGGTAAGTAGATTTAACAGTGATATAATGTACTATGCGATTGATGTATCATATAGGTACGACTTCATCAGTTTTGAGCAGGTATTTGGAACTATCACAAATTGTACTAGAATCTAGCTGAGACTTAGAAATCTAGTACAAGTACCGTACAACTAACAAGTCAGCCTCACTGGAGCACAATCGCAGATAGACTACTGCTAGGTTTCGCTACTATACATAATATAATTATGCTAAATATAGTAAGGAATGACATGTCCCCTCTAGTCAAGAACATTTCTGGGTTCTGTGACCGTGTTAAATTTACAGGATTATCAAACATTGCATTTTTAGTAATTTAATCATTTGTCAAGACTAGTTTTATAAGTTGCTTTTGTGGTTCATCAGAAAGCTGTGCTATATTGACTTTGATTTTGCTATTTGCAAACTCGTTTTTATGTGGCCCATGCAGGGCCCTTGGTAAAGTATTCCCCCCCCCCCCCCCCCCTCGTCTTCAGGGCTGGTTTTACTGGCTTTGTGACCCATACAGTTTGTCCGTCTACATAGAGAAATACCGGTCTACAAAGTGAAGTGCATAATATAATATAAATAATCCAGCATTAGAAGAATTACTGTGGTACTGACAAATGCGTATCCGCGTGGTGGGGGAGACTGTTTGGTCCCCCCCAGTAAACACGTTTTATTTCTAAAATTATGTTTGTATTATTTATTATTTTTAAAAGTTATGATATACAGCAGTGAGTAATTTTTACAATGGGAAATATTGACACCCTCAAGATAGGGTGGGTGGGGGTGAGGGTAATTATATAGAACGTCCTGACCATGCTGTACAAGCTACAAAACGAGATGATAATTCATGGTTCGTACGGAACGAGGCGTTTATGCCGAGTTCCATACAAACCATGAATTATTATCGTTTTTTTGTGGCTTGTACAAGCATGGTAGGTCGTTCTATATTTACTATATACCCGAAATTAAAAAAAAATTCATTGGGCTTAACAATCCATATTTTGATAAACGAATATGGGTAGGTAGTCCGTATAATAGTGTACGGACCAGTGGTCCATACAGTATTTTTATGTTATATGGCGAAACAGTGCGTATTTAGAGTATATACGGCATGGGTATATAATAAAGGATATCATTATTCCTTATCCATTTTTTCTAAACCATTGTAAGACCAGCGTTGGCCTTTTTAATTGGAATATTGATTTAAATGTTTAATAGACTTGATGACAAAGTTATCATTATTATTTACAAAAATGAAGATTATAACGCAATACTTAAGATTAAGAATTTTGTTCTCTATGATCATCTATTATCTGATGTTGATAAATGGACTATCTGAAGCAGGAAACTAGGTCACTACAGGCATCTACATCGTCCTTGCTATTCTCTGAACCACAGTCATAGAATTACATGTAGATTGTTTATTCAATCTTTACTCTATTCATACTTTCAGCATGTTTTTCATGTACAAAAAGGGGTAGGGACGAAAACTCAGCAAGGATTTGGTTACTCGCATTACTACTTTCTGCAGTGCATTCTCAACATCGACAGTACATTCAACCTCTGTTTTCCCCATTGCAGCATGTTCAGTAGCAGCAAAAGACCGAATTATCTCAAGTTGCGAACCAATCTTCGGTTAGCCATCAACAGGCTGAAACTTATGGAAAAGAAAAAAAGTAAGTTTGTGATGAATGTTTACATACCTTTTGTATTTCTTTAGGAGGCAATGCCCTGTCTTAAGATAACTCACCAAATTTGATTTCCGTGTCAAATGCTTTTAATATCATGCTTATCAATAAGTCATAACACTATTTTATGTAAATGAAGTTGATCACTGCAGGATTGCACAACATGCACCTCAGACATCGTACAATTTTACAATGCATTAAAGAAAGCAGATTTTATGAACTATAATAGAAATATTTATAATCGGTGTCATAAAGATGTAAACTCGAATGGCGAAATTCAGATGCTAAACCTTCAGAGCAATAAAAACTGATTTTATTAAGAAAAAATTGAAGAACAATAGAATCAAACCTCCTTATTGATGTGGCTTGATATTGCTTTTATTTAGCCGAACTTGCGTTGAAAGCACGGAAGGAGATCGCGGATTATTTGCAGAATGGGAAGGATGACCGGGCTCGTATTCGAGTAAGTGGACAATGCTTTTAAACGTTAAACCAACAAGTATAGGGTTACATGTACATGTATTCAGATAAATTAGATATGTAGGAAATATAAAGATATCTAATCATAACGATAAAATCACAAGTAGACGATACCCAGCAAAAACCTTAAACCTTAACCAGGCTACACCAGCCTCTTAAAGGTGTTGTCAGGCCTCAGAAATGTGCCAACTTATTGATTTTCGGAAAACAAGTGATCAAGTCTCTCTTACTGATTTATATACACACACCCCAAAACAATGGGCATATTTTACCATCGATCCCGACACTCTCCATTCGTGTTTCTTCTATATTTTCCCCAAATCGTGACTAGCATCCCTTTATATACCCATTAATGTATGCTTAATTCTATTTTCTTATGTTTCATAGGGCCCTCCCTAATGAGCATAAACGTTGAGATCAATAAATGATAAGGTGCTTTATATGTGTCATTTCTCTAGAAGTTTGATTCCACATATAAGTCTATGATTGTAGAAGTGTCGCCGTAATTGGATCCTTGAATAATGCCTTGGTTGGCCTTACAATGGATAATATGCTCCATGAAACCTTTGTTTATATCTGGTCAGGTTGAACACATCGTCCGCGAGGATTACTTGGTGGAAGCAATGGAGATAATTGAGATGTTCTGTGACCTACTTCTGGCCCGCTTTGGACTCATTGAAAAGATGAAGTTAGTATTCGTTGTCTCACACATCGCTTGATGAAAGGTCATCTCGAATTATGTGGATATACTTCCATATAATATACTCTTTTATAGATACCTTTATTAGTGTATAGTGTAACGTCCAATATGTTCTAATATGCTTACTTTGGTTGGGTGGTATTCAAATCTATGAGATGAATTTAGGTAGAAGTCTCACCCCAACACATTTACCATGGTGAGAGGTTTTTAATTGTAACACGGTATAGACATGGTATGAGAACGATTAGCCTTTGATAAAGCAGTAAAGGTCTGGTTCCACCAACACGATGGATTTGCCATGATATGTTGTGGTGTATCTTGTTACATCTCACAGTGTCGGGATATGTTGTATCTCCGTTATCGCAAAACATAGCCATGTGGTGTCGGGTGTATGTTTTGGTGCTCCACCACCACGACACCTCAAGACAAATCACAACAAATATTTGAACCTAACCTGTCTTAGCAAGACACCCAAATCGTGGCTAATCCTGCTAGATCTTGGGTGTTGGTGGAATCACCACTTTAATCTACAACTGCTGTGGATGAAGAAGAAAGTTGGCTGCAGTGGGATTTGAATCCACAAACTCCCACAAATCTAGTGTCTTAACCACTAACTCCCCACCCCCGTTCAATAGAGACAAAATGATTAAATCTTTGTAATACTTTCAGGGATATGGATCCAGGCCTGGAGGAGCCGATCTCCACTGTTTTGTGGGCAGCACCGCGCATGTACACAGACATTCCCGAGCTGCGAGAGGTGGGCAAGAACCTGTCTTCATTACCAAACTCTTATAGCAAGATGAAAAAACATAAATATAAAAAAAAATTCTTATATCCAAGATAATTATATCACAGGAACTTTATGTGGCTACCCTGCTGATTCAAGATGTTACATGTATCGCTGGAAAATATTATTGAATTTAAGATAGACATATAAAGCAGAATATATTTTTCAAGTTTCAACCATGGTTTAAAGGATGCGTGTATAATAGTGAGAAAATGGGGAACCTACTAGACATAACAAAGCTTATATTTCACATGACAAAAGTTGGCATAATATAAAATAGTATTTAATTTACAGGTCGCCAACCAACTGACGATCAAATACGGAAAGGAGTATAATGAAGCATGTCGTACAAATATGTTAGAAAAAGCAAATGAACAGGTAAGTTACAACACCCTATACATGTACTAAATAACCAGCCCTTTATCACAAGAACTACTTTCATCGCAAAACATTTCCATATGTCTTAATTAAATTGATTGTCTCAGCTTTCTCTGACAACCCGATCATTCAAAAACAATATAATTCTATAAACTAGAAATCCATCCTTACAAGTTAAAAACGTGTGTTCCGAAACGTCGGCCAGTTATTTAAATACAAACAGTCCTCAATGGGACTTTGAAACCGTTTACCAGTCTTATTTGTCTATTCGCCAAGTTTAGGGGTCTCTTTAATTCATCAAGTTAAAAATTTGTAGATGTAGGTAGGGCGTGACGAAATGACACGATGAAAATAACATCGGGAAAGTTACCCATGAAGTACTTTTGAACTTGAAGGTGCAAGTAAACCTCTAGTAATTTGGACCGCCCAGTGCTAAGAATACCATCTGACAATAAACTTATTTCCTATTATATTCAATTTGATGTTTTTCTTCACGTTATATTCTATATCAAATCCCTATATCATCATCACACACCTGCAGGTACTACACAAGATGGCACTTATTGCGCCCCCTAAAAAGCTAATCGAGAGTTACCTCGTGGAAATAGCCAAGACATACGATGTGCCTTTCGAACCAGACCCTACTGCCTTTGTAAGTATCCTCTTTTTTCATCTGCACTTTATGTACTATACGTGAGATACCAGTCAGCGCCGCCTGGCGGTACGCCGTTTCAGCGAGTGTCCCATTAGACCGACAGTAACTGGGAAAAGACGTATCCGTATTTCGCGGTGATTACCGGCCGTCAGCGATCGTTCTGGTTATAGACAATGCCCTAGATTGTATAGACAATGCCCTAGATCGTATAGACAATGTTCTAGATTGTATAGACAATGCCCTTGATTGTATAGACAATGCCCTAGATTGTATAGACAATGCCCTAGATTGTATAGACAATGCCCTAGATTGTATAGACAATGCCCTAGATTGCCCTCACTTTAGTGACACACATACCAGCTCAGCAGAATATCCCATTCATTCTTAACCAGCTTTTCTCATAGAAAACACTCGTATTCTCTCATCAATATTCAACGAAATCGTTTCCCACGATGTGGTTTCGGCGACTCCCAGCACTTGAATGTGGCTAAATAGATGAATACTTACACAATCATCCTCCCTCAACGATCAGCATTAACAGCCTACCTTTACAACCCTGATTTCATCCCCTTTAAACTTCACCTAATACATGGAAATATCCCCTACCTCAGCTGCTCTGCTTAAGTTAAGTTTATCTCTCTCGCGTGTAGGAGGAACCTCAGCAAACGTCAAACCTGATTGACATTGGCTTTGATGGGATCGACACCATGCCACCTGGAGGTGGTAAAGGCGGCGGTGGTGGTGGCGGGTTCGGAGGGAGCGGAGGAGGAGGAGGAGGAGGAGGAGGAGGGGGAGGCGGGATGAAGCCGTTATCACCGGAACATGCCTACCCACCACCTGTGAACCCTGCAATGAGCGCGCCTGCCTTCGGTGGTCCTGGTTATCCTGCAGGATTTGCACCACCACCTGCTGGGTATGCACCACAGGCTCCACCACCTGCTGGGTATGCACCACAGGCTCCACCACCAGTAGGGTTTGCACCACAGGCACCAGGATTCCCACCACAGGTTTGTCTTCATTTATATCACTGAGACACCTTTTTCATATTGCAGTGTTACGAACTTACAAACAGGATCATGTTTTTTAAAAAAACTTTTCAAACAATAATGACACAGTGATGTTGCATAATATAGATCCTGTATCTTGTACAAGGAGTTCAAAGGTTATTGTAGACTTGAATAATACTTAATTGACGGAGTAGCTTTGACGAGGTTACATAGTGGTAACAACAGACTGCCGAAAATAAGGGCAAGATATATCAAGAAAGGTATTAAAAGCTAAAGAAAGGGAGCTATTACTCTGTCATGTGTGTGAACTTGGTCTGATTGGTGATAAATACCTACATTGAGTGTAGAAAATAGTACAAGACTGCAACAAATTATTACAAAGAGACTACAGCAAATGCCCCTTCTCAATGTCAACCATTCCATTTAAGATTTGTAAGCCAATAATAAGTAAAACCATAGAATCTCTGCCTACACATGTATTGTATTTTCACATATTTGCACATTTGATTATAGTTTTATATCGTACCTATCATATACTGTCATCACGATGTTCCAAGCTGTTTGTAACCATTCTTGTACCTCGAGGGTATGTATTGGTGACGAAGCTCACTACCCTGAAAATTAGATTCCCGATGAGTCTAGACAGGACCGTGACACCCCACTCTGCAGTGAGGGGTATCCGTCGCAGATAAACGACTGTTCACGATATAAATACTCACTTGCGATTTTCTTTTATGTAAACCAGTATCTAAATGTCCCTGCACTTCCTTGTGACTACTATACCCCCTCCGCTCTCCTGCTGTGCGATTTCTGCTCCCTGGGACATTTGTTGCTGACAAGTATACTCGGCCACAGAGCATTAATCGTAGGTTCAAATATCGTCTACTCAAAATCACCCTTTAACATTATTTGCTTCATTGTTGTGATCCAGCACCCGGGTACGGATTACCGGCCCAGCCCCCCTCTGCCCAACCGACCGCCGGTAGGGGGCAGTGCGCCTCCAGGAAGCACCTCCATTGACCACGAGAAGCCCCCATTTCCGGCCAGTAACGGCGCCGTCCCCGGCCAGTTCTCAGCACCACCTGGCGGCGGACCCGGTGCCGAGCCACCAGTAAGTTGTCTTTTTGAATTTTATGATTTGCAAACATAAGAAGTAGGTAGTGGTCTGCCACCATACCATTTTTTTCGATATTCATACACACATGTTTAAACGGCCTTTAAGGTGCAATGTCGTGATATAGTCATGGTCGTGGTATATTATACACTGGCTTACTGTCTTTGTACATTATAAATACGCGGTAGAATTATTGATCAGATATATCCCAATGCCGAAAGCAGAGGGATATAGTTGATCTACTCTCCGATTCGCGGGACTTTAGTCTGTGTGGTCAAGTAATAGTGATACAGTTACATGATTTACACTTCATCTTTTCATTCGGGTTGTGGCATAAAAAAAAACGGAGGAATGGGAAAAATCAAAAAAGATAATATATACAGATGCTATATGTATCAGTGCACATGTTTTCACAGAGATGGCAGTTTTCCCCATTTCCATGGAAATCCTTGTTTTCCTTTCCAGTTTATAAATTATTTTTGTTGTGTAAAACAACAACAAAATAGTGGTTTCAACCACACTACATTTCTTCAGTCCCATTCCATGGTCAGAACTGATGTGCTTTCAATGTTTTCCCTGTCTCTCTAAGGCAATAGATTCCTCATTAAGAATAGATGTTGGAAGAAATACTACAAAGCGACCAAACGTCCAGCATAAGTTGTTGTTTGACAGGACTTTTAATTGTTTGAACCTTTCAATACATTAAGTTTCCTTGTTGGTGAGAACAGCTGTGTTAGAATAGTTCCACTCTTTTTCCTAACCCCACTGACGTCCCTGTTTCCATGTGCCAAGATAGTGTGTATATTGCATATTCTATTTGTCGATTATTAGTCACATTCGCGCGATTTCAGTCTGTGTGGTCAGGTCATTTTAAAGGAATCAAGAAAATCGAGAATGAAATGTAATATCACCATGTATAGGAATGCTTATTTTCTGGTTGATTTTTGTTTTGTTTATTTTTGTTCATACAAAAACTATCATCATAATGTAGATAGTTAAAATAAACAGGATTTGAATATTTTCCGTTTTCTTAGACCTGACTGCCATCTCTGTATATTTTTTGCGTCCAGATTTATTCTTCAATACGATGCAATCCCCTACTATTCTCAGGGAATTTGGAATAAGCCCAGTTAACCCTGGCACCAGACACATTTCATGATATTATTCTTAGTGATTGGTAGAAAGACAGTACAACCATAAGGCAGCCAAGTAGTTTTAGTGGGCATTGTTTATTGAACCAACGTTTCGAGCTGAAGGGCCCTTTATCAAGGTTATTTAATAGAAAAATCCCGATGAAGGCCTAATCGCTGAAACGTTGGTTTATCAAAGTGCTGCTTCTACCAGACTAGGATTTCATTGGAAATGTTCTGGTCTCTTTGGAATATATTGAAAAATATCATATAGCTTTACATGGTGAATGTACTCTCGCGATAAATCGTATTAGTACCCGCAACTATCAGAAAGAAATTTGTCCTTCCACTGCCAGCTATGCTGATACGGTTCTTCCCAATCCCGCCCGATCTCAAGTTCGGCAGGTTTAGGCCTAGATCGGTCGCATGGTGGAATCCATGCTTTAGACTACCAAATCTGCACGTCACAACCAACAGTACAATACAAGCCACATGAATCATATATGTTAAAACTATTCAAAGTAGATTCTCTATTTATTTGTATATAAATTGTATTGATAAATCACTCACACATTACTCATCACTATTTACTTATTGTTTGTTATAGAAGTGGGGCGCACAATTCACAATGGCATACTCATTGAGGATTTTAGTAGCGTCAAAGGTTTGAATATTTAAACGTATCATAAAGATTATTTGACCTTGATAAGTGTACAACTTGATCATTTTGATGGGAGCATTGGCCAACAAAGCACGTGTCAGACCAAAGTTAATTATTTTCATTATTAGAGTACCAGCAAATGAAGCCACATTTAATTTTTTAGAAATCATCAACTGCATTGATTGGACAAAAGGGAGAAGGAGGCAGGATGTTTAAAAGTCATGCGTCTTATTGGTGACAATCAATTGCATTCTTTTTTATGTTTGCATTTCACCAACCCTATTTTTATTGTGTCACCGACGGCTGTAGCCTTATGTATAAACTTTAAAAATCTTGGTATGAATGATCTGTCTCTTATTTTAAGTACCCATGTTCTGCAGTATCAAACATACACAGTTGAGGCTGTATACATAATTCATAAATACAGCACGTATTGGGTCCCATGTGTTAAGGCCTCTTTATGATGATCGAGATCCAATACGTGCAGGAACAAATAACAGCTTATCAATGAACTCCAAGATAACTAAGACGACATGGTATGGCTTTAAAAAAAGAGAAATATTGCCCGATACTTTTCTCAGCTATATTTATAAATAGAGGATATGAGTGTGCTTTGCATGATAAGTAATGTTTCTCTTATTTCTTTAATATCAAACGATAGGTAACACATTACAAAAAAGAACTATTCCTGTTATCAAAAATAAGGTTCATTCTGTCATGATTGACATCATGTAAGTTGTAAAAGAAAGGGTTACCTCAATAACTAATTATTACCATTTCATGCATGGATGTAGTGCTCACATTGTTATAAAGCTACAACGACTGCAGAAGAGGAATAATCTGCCTGGATGAGCTATCTTGTGGATGCATGTTAAAGTGGGTGTTCCATTGACGTCCATAAATCTTCGTCGACTTGATAAAGCACTGCTCCACTGTATATCAGACACAGACCCCGACGTCGGATGATCGCCGCTGAAGCTGTTTTGTAAACGCAGGCCATCTTTTGACGCCTCCACCGTCCCAATCGAACACCCGCTTAATATGATTTAACGAAGCTAGTCTTTTGAGATCTTGGAGAAATGATCCAAGCTTTCGACGATGTTTTGGAGATTTTAAGAGGTTGTATCTATGGACGAGCGTATGTTTTGATTCAGCGCACTCTCATATAGGTCTCGTTCTAACAGAATTGTTATATTTTACAGAGACCTCCTCATTATGATGACGTATTCGGACCCCGAGCCCCAGGTAATGCCTTACCTCATTAACCCTCATTTAGAAGCAAACACAAATATTCACAGTCATCTTCTCAATACAGGTCTAAAACTATTTACTATCACTGATAATAATGTGGAGGTAGAGATACCTTTTGCAGTTCTCTGTAGTTATAATAGATGTAGGACAGATTTGCCTTCTATAAGTGATGCATTCAAGACTTTGTTGAATGAATAATTATATATGAAAATGATGAGTAGATAATTTAAAGATGTGTTTTTTTGAATTCATAGCACACAAGTAAGTTAGAAATGTTACACATAAATCTTTTGTGAAGCCAACTTCATATTTCTCAGATACAAACATTAACTTATAAATCGACCTGTGTGCAAAGCTGCCTTGATAGATTTACTAAGTGTGGGTCACATGCTCATATACGCTCCCTAGGCTAGGGAGAGGTTATATAGACTTTAAGCGTACTGCAAAAACTATCGCATCATAATCTGCGTGCCTGCTTTGTGACATTAGAAAAGGTGCAGAGGGTCAGTTTCTTAGAGGCGTTCCCAACCTCACCATGACCAATCAGTAGAGACCGAAATACCTCACTGAACCACTGGTGCTTGATATATTTTGCAGTTGTAGAAATGGCAAGTCGACTAGGTACAAGTGGGTTACAGAAAATGACCCATAGACTGAATATATCCTAAAAAAAAAATTATCTTTTATTTTTTATAATTTTATAGCTCCATACTCATTCATCAATGATGAACATACCATGTGTTCCTAGTTCTATCAAAGAATTGTATACCTACATAATGAATAAACGTTATTTTCAACGAAAAGGAGAAAATCATAGTTGAGAACCCCCTTTCTCTTTCAGGGGCACCACCAGTGTTACCCCAGGTGCCACCAGCAGGGGGCGCCAGTCAGCCCCCTGGCGGCGGGCTGCCGGAACTGCCAGACCTGCCCGCCATCCCGGACAGTCTGCCCGGCTTACCGAGCGTGCCAGGAGACAGCACAGCGGGCGGCGGGGGACCAGGTGATGTCGACTTCGACGACCTCACGCGGCGCTTTGAAGAGCTAAAGAAGAAAAAATAAAAATTGAACCATATCAGTAAGCTATGTCAGGTACATGTTATTAGGCTGTTTGACCATGAATATGTATCATGTTGGTTGCCATTGCAGAATTTGTTATTTCTCTTTGCGAGGGGGTTATCCAAAATGCGCCGTCATATATGCAGATTTCTATGATGTTTTTCTTACTCCCAGAAGTTGTGAAATTACCGTATTCATACAGTAAAAAAATCATGCAAAAAGCTAAGGTATAACGTAAAACAGGTATTTTAATACTGTCAAAACTGATATGCGTTGCTAGATGGAAATTTAAGGAGCTACACTGCTGAAGAGAGGAACACATACTTCACCTTGAAGTGGTAAAATATGAATGTTATTTAATTACACGTATGATTGTGGTCTCTGGTTGTTAATAAAAATCCCAGTGTTTGTCTACAGTTACATAAAATGTTACACAATTAGATCCAGAACGGGTAAAATTCTTATAGTTCTGCCGGTGGCTTACCTGTATTAGCGCTAGATAACGCATACCTGCACACCAAAACTTCTTTAATCTTCGTTACATTGCGCTTGTGATAAAGTTTTATACATAAGGCTACTTATAAAAGTAGTGTAATTTTGTATTAATCATTTTGGTGCACTATCGTTTATTTCCTTCACTGTATTAACCGTTGAGTTGTTGATATAACCAGAAGTATAGTCGACTGTGTGTTGATTTAACTACTACACTTGAGAACTCATTAATTCTACTTATTGGGTAACCAGTGCACATGAAATATATTATCTGTGTGAAATTGTCAGCTCAAGAGACTGAGCTGAAAAGTATTAAAACAATTCATGTATCCAAGTATTTTGAAGCCAAAAAAAGAGAGTTATATCCTCGATGAAATGGGTAACTATGTTTTGCATATCTGAACAAAAGCAAAAGTTTTGAAAGGTAACGGATATGAACAACTAACTATCTTGCACTTTTTATAAACTTTCACTATCCATATCCATTATGGAGTCATATAACAAAAACTAGTGTGAAGGACCCAAATTACAAAGAGATTAAGATGCTCTCTGGTGAGATATCTGCAATGAATCAGACTGAATGTTTGTATAAATCAAATATTTGAAAACTCTTTCAATATTGTGCCTTAGAACCAGGTGTTGTAGCTAGGTTGTGAAATTGCATAGCCCTGATATAATTGATTCTTATTTGCGGTTTCAGAAAATGTTCTTCATATTATATGGATTTCGTCCATTAGCCTACTAAGGCTTGCAGGAGCTGCCCTTCTCTACTGATATAAGATATGGGGCACGTTTTATCTTCCGAAGATTCTATTGGTCACTTGAACTAGAATAAGAACTTGAACTCAGTGCAAATTTTCAATCGCATAATGTGATAAAAAAAAATGCATATCCCCCTGACCCGTTGTATTCATAATATATCGCACTTTGGAGTAAATTCCGTCCTTTACTTGCCGTGCGACACCTTCCAACTTGGCCACGTGCATCCGTTGAAAGATATCACTTTAGGGAGCCAAACTGAGCCCGCTAAAACCGCAGGTACCCGTGCTCAAAACACGGCTTTGTGCTAAAGCTATGAGGATTCGAGGCTAGAATTTCGTTTTTGGTTTCATTTGCTACTATAGAAGTGTACATTACTGTAATCGTCTCTGAATAAGTTTGTCACGAAGCAAGGATGACAGTTCTTGAGTGTATTAAAAATGTGCATTAAAATGATTGGAGAATGACACATATAATCTCAAACTACATATAATCCAAGTACTGAGCGCCACGATCCTGAAATGATGTTTTGAGCACAGGTATCCGCCACTCAGTGGGCTCACTTTGCTCCCTACTGTAACTTGACTACATCGTAGTTAAAGGACAATTGTTTCACTAAATATCAGAAAAGATATGACAAACTCACCCCGCGGTGATATATATCTATTGTTGGTTTCAATTTGTTTTTTCGAGAAGTGCTACATAAAATTTGGCAAGCAGAAAGATGTTAATACTGGTATCTTAACAATGTACTGACATGTTGAGTCTTTTTCAATGCTTACATATTCTTGCAGTTCTTAGCACCTACTAGGCTCGTTAGAACCTCAATTTTCCTTCAGAACAGGTATTGAAAAATTTCTCGGGTAATTAGCTATCAGTACATAAACTTTGGTAGAACCCACCGATAGAAATGTGTACTAAACAGGCCCTGCTGTTCTTATGTGTAATGTTATCAGTGGATATCACAGGGCCACTGCCTTTATTGTTGAACGAATCACTTGAAATATTGATCAACTCCCGGGCCCCCACACGTACGAACAGAAAAAAAACACACCCATCCATTTTAAAAACAACTTTGTAGATTCTATCCTAAAAAAGATACCAGCCTTTTTTTTAAATTTCGTGGACGGCGAAAAGCCTCATGATTTAAAGGCATATCGGACAGTTTGCCTTGAAAAGCCAAACCCATGTCAATTTCCTAGAAATTCAATATGATGATCTCCAAGTGTTATAGAACACAATGCTAATTTTTGAAATGGGGTTACTCTGCTTGTATTTTGATTTAGAGACAAATGTTATGATAGATATGATGTTATGTGTAGTCCTAAGGAATCGGTTTGAATCTATAATTTTCAGTATTTCAAAATCACCAGTTTACGCTACTGTGTATTGTAGGATATGCCTTCAACACTTGTTCCACTAATTTTATAATTATCATTTCGTCTCACACTGATACTGAGTGGGGAACCGGGAATTAACCTTGTTACTCATCTGCTGGTCCAGTTCTTTGGGAAACATGTTACACCAAGTAGAAAAATACAAATGGCACCTTTGGAACGGAAGCCTTTAAAGGATGCTTTTTGAAAAGTCAGGATAAGACTTCCCATATGTACGGTATTAGTTTTGTTTCTCTCGAGAAATCTGAAGTTTTTCCTTTGAAAGTTGATGATAACAGTGCTATGTTACATGTAATTGTTACTCGCGGTTTATATCACTTGTGTAATTTGGAAGACATGATTGTTGTTTGTTATCAATGTAAATTTATATTTGACAGAAAATATTGTTGGAATTGCCATGCACGTGTATATACTCTCACACACAACTGCTACTTTTCAGCAAATTAAAAAAAAAAATGCATTAGCAACTTCGCTATTCATAAAAAAATAAAATGCATATCGAATTTATACGATTATCAATGAGTCTTCTGTATTTCTTCTAATGCCAAAAAGGGCCAGAAATGTTAATTTGAATGTTCTCTTTTTTTGTTGGGTGCTGCAAAGCTGACATTAACATTACCCTTATTTAGGGAATGTCCATAAATTATTGCGGAGGGGGGGGGGGGGGGCACAGCTTTTGGAACACTGAATGCTCAAAAGAAAGTTACCCCCCTTGGAATACCAAAAATATTTTGCCCCCCCCCCCCCCCCATGGAATGCCTGAAAGAAAAGTCCCCCCCCCCCCCCCATAGGAATAGGGTAAAGGTGCAGGGGAGGCTAAACTGATGTGGCCTTTTTTCTTAAAGGCTTTTCTTCTTTACCTTAAAACAAATCCAGTTACATTCAGTCATTTGTCAAAATTTTTACCAAGCTCGGTGGCTAAGTGGTAGTGGTGTTTGCCTCAAGCAAGGGAGGTCATGGGTTCAAACCCTGGTCTGGTTATACCAAAGACTTGCACATAAATGGTACCCATTGCTCATTTGGCTTAAAACCTGCTATTAGAATGAGGAGTAGGGGGCTAGGGCCTGAGTGGAAGAATGGCTGTATCACCATATTTAGTGATTGTACACACAATATTCCCTTCATAAAATTGCTTAAGAATGAAAAAAAGAAACAAGTAGCAAACAAACATTGGCAGAACAGTGCTGATGCATAAAAGACAAAGTTTTGGGCACACACTGGTCATAGCCTTATGTGAGTTTTTAATTTCGGAAGGAAGCCTTTCCTACTGCCACTTATGGAATTCCCCACTACCAAGTGCAAAGCAAGGCTGGTATGTGATCTTATATTTATATACTTAGTGTTGATATCAGGTTCTGCATGCAGGCACAGGCAAATACTTGAAGTGTGATAGCATGAAGCACAATGTCAACTAGTTGAAGTTGGCTGCACTATTATATGATACCATGATGACAGTTTGAGTTGAAGCTCTTAGTCTCTTTAGTTGTAAGATTCTGCTAATGTTCTGACCCGAAATCTGGGATGCAACCCCTGCCAAATTGAGGCTGTAGTTAGCAGCTAGCAGACAAGCTGGAAGTTGAGGCTGTAGTTAGCAGCTGGCAGACATGCTGGAAGTCCCCATCTCTCCTGTACCCATATATATAATCAATCATAAAGCTTGACTATCTATAACCTAATTCTCAATGAAGCTTATGATGCCCCTGTTTTCTTCACTGGTAGACTGGCCTGGAACAGATTATCACCCATAGTAAGGAAAATTGAAACTTATGCCAGCTTCAAATCGTTGACTAGATCTAAGCTTAGAAAGAGTGTAACACAACTTACCCATCCATTATTTGTAATCGTATTATTGTTATACACTTGACTATTGTGGACAAAGTATTTGTTGAATCTTCCTCTAATTGTTCCTTGAATTTTATATGAACCTTGGAATTAATGGAGACTTTGCTCTATAAAACCTTATCTGTAACGGATGACATGATTTTTAGGCTAGACCATGGAAACCAGCCTTACAAATCGGCTGAGGTCTCAGCCCCTTTATTGGGATGTATGAGTTTGACATGTACAAACCTTCAAGTGACTGTAACAACTTAGTCTCAATAAAGAAATTTGTCCCCAAAAAAAATCAAGTGCTACAAAATGCCCTGTTGATACTTATTTCAATAATATTACCATATTTATGGAAGAGCACTATGAGTAAAGAGAACTGTTTTTTTTTTTTTTTAAACGCTACATTGAGTACTTAAAGGGGTTCTGCATGAAAGAAAATGGGACTTCCTTCTGTAGTGCCACACCATAGATTGATCCACTTATTTCAAAGATCCCTCACACCATGCCAGACTACAGGGCGCTCACAGGGCTCTCGGACTGAACGCGGCACTCTCCCAGCAGAGATCCTGCGCACTACTTGCTGCTAGGGCCGCGAAAGATCTGGGGGGAGATTGTGAACGCGGCGCGGTGCGTGAACTACACTGGCCGACAGAGCTACACTACGTCAGAGCTCAGTATAGACAGGTGGTTGCCAATCTATGCGTGAACGGTCTAATTCTAATTTTGCAATGCCCTCTAACGAATAGCAGGGGAACCAATGTGCCCGGTAATGGCGGTATAGGATCCGTGCTGGCTCCTAGCGGATGACCGGAGCCTCAACGTTGGAGTATCAGACGAGCCGCGCACCAGCTTCAGGTATCAACTAATTTCCGTTTGGTTAGCTTATCGAAAATTACCAGGTAAGTTCATTGTTAGCATTAGTTGAGGTACCGGGTAGGTTCTGTTTTTATAGGGGTAAGAAATACTCACCCTCTCAAATTTCTTTATACAGCATGGATTTTTTTTCATCGGACACGAGCCCGAACTTTAGAAGCGATAATAGGGGGAGAATCACGATGTAAACAATGAATGAATGATAAATCCTATTTTTTAACTCAGACTGTTTCATACCGTATGGAGAATTAATAGTAAATGACAGGAAATTAATCAAATACAAGTAAAAGAACAAGATGCAAATACGGTATAACATTAGTAGAGATGTTGCCCCCCCCCCCAACCCCCCCCCCCCCCCCACAAAAACAAACAACAAACAACAACAACAAACAAAAAACAGCAAGTGAGAAGAATAAGCTAATACGTTATAGTAATAATACAATTACAAGGGCTATAAATATATGCTTAGTCCTCACTCCTTTAGAGGATAGGCAATGCCCTTCTTAGCAATTGACTGATGCTAAATATGATTTCCTCTTTGTCAGACTTCAAGAGGATGACTCTGTACATAGGCTACTTGGTCTTTTTACATAGTCCTTGAGATATTGTTTGCGCCGTTGTACTTTTTTTTTATCTCTACAATAAAAAAGAGGTGGTGTAGTAAGGTGGAGTAGTTCAGAAGTAATCACTGTACACTAAAGAAATAGGGTCTCTAGTTCTCTGCTGTAAACACATACCGGGTAGTTAAATGACATCCAATATTTGACTCTAATCTAAAAAAAGAAAGTCTGATTTTATTGCTGACGGGCATGTCTTGGTAAAAATGAAATATTCACCCATCAGCTACCATTGCCATTGTCATTGTTGAACTTGTAAAGTTGTAGTAAACCAAACCAGCCTTGTCCGACTAGTCCGAGAGGTTCTCACTAGATCTAGATTTAAATCTAGTCCGACCCTCTACTTACGAAGCAGCTTGCCTTGACTAAACCATGAATACCTTTTCATCAACTCCCTTATTACGTATACATTTTGGACCCCCCCCCCCCCCCCACACACACACACACACCTCTCACTAAACCTCAATATATAGAACCCTTTCCAGGATCGTGGGTTACAGTTGCAGTTACAGGGACGATTATGTCCTTAAGCGTGTGTTCCACCGTGCCGGCAGTATGGCATGAGAAGTGCGCTGTGCAACCGCTTCACGGTATTGTGCTGTAGCGCCCGTATAGAGACCAGTGTGGTGGACCAGGTACAAGCCAACAAGGCACTTAACCAGCGCAAACTACTAAATTAGATGTGTGTTTATTTGTCATGGATACCTTACATTAATCTTACCCTTCACATAATAACCTACAAAGGCATTCTCACCTGGTAAGTGTTAAGGGAAACTGAATCCACACCTAGGGTTTGGGTCCCTTTTGGTGTAAAAGTCCATATACCGGTACTGTTTTTACTTGAATTGTGATATGTACCATCCCTTTTTACCCCCGATGAACTTCACTTGAACAAAAGTGGTCCCCAGTAGTCCCTATTCCATGGGTTGCAGGCTGACCACCACAAAACCTGCCTACCCACCAACCTACATACTGGCCAACCTGCCTACCCACCAATCTGCATACCCACCAGCCTGCTCACATTCCAACATGTATACATACCCACCATCCTGCCTACCCACCAACCTGCTTACCCATCAATCTGCTCAAATTTCAATCTGCCTACCCCCAGTCTGCTCACAATCAAACCTGCCTACCCACCAGTCCAAAGCAGCCTACAAATGCCAGTAAAATTTGTTTGTCAACAGATTTCTCGTACCATCATGGATTATCCAGACAAGTGACAGCAGGTTTGGGAAAGACAGTGAAACGCTAATAGCAGGTAAGAACAAATCTGATTGTTTGTAGATATATATATATACACATGTTCAAAAACAGAAATATAGGTAAGAAGATGAGGCGACGTCTGCTCCCAATAATAAAAAAGGAGAAAAAAACAAAGAATTTATGTTCAAAAACGAGCGGTCTGTTTGGAAAATTACTCTCCCACATCCCATCTTTGATACAATTTTAAAAAACTTACCGAAGACTTGATATTAAGTAAAATACCAAATTAAGAAGGTTCACTCGGTTATAAAAGGGAGCATTATTGTTCGTGTTGTTCTAGGTATAATTGTATCAATAATATGAACACAGAGTACAGAACAATGTAAACACCTACGGTCACCAATTAAGATAAACAAAGATCCACCATAAAATAGGTTGGGTACGAGCAAGAAAATTAGACCAATGAAGGTCTGAGGATCGATTCTGTTTATTGTTGTCTCAATTGATTATAGAATTATCTTAATGAGAAGAAGAGATGTCCAACATCATCCACAAAAAGTGAGAATTATAATCACATTTTTAGATAAATATGTGTATATAGCGTCCCAGGTACCACAGTATGGGCATTGTTTTGGTTGAGATGATAGTTTGATACTGGAGAGAGACCACTGGGTGTATCGGGGTATGTTATCAGTTGTGCTGGAATCTTGGCCTATCGCAGCCTGTGTTATCCGGATGTCAGGGGATTAGGGTTAGATTGTTCATACTGTGAAACCTTCGAAGCTCAAAGACTGTTCCTACACCATTACAGGAAAAGGAAACTCTACAAATGTCATAAGTTCACGGAAACACTATTCCTTGATACTAACACTGTTATTGTAAGCTAGAACCACGCTGAAATATTACGGTGAGTTGTATGTTTTGGATCATAGTATGATTGAGTCTTTCTCATAATAAGACCAATGTTTGGACCCACACACCAAGTGACATACATAATTCAAAGCGAAGGTTACCAAAACAAAGGGGAGTGGATTGATGTTTTACATTTGGATTTTCTAATGTTCTGTGTAGAGTTTCAGATCATACAGTACAATACATACAGTATAGTATCAAGAAACCCATTAAGTTGTATTTCCTTTTATAAATGACGCTTATCTTTTGTATTTCTGATATGATTAAGCTATCTTGTTACTTGTAAACACATGGAGTACAGAACAAACAATTCTATCAATAATGTTAAGATTCATAGAGCTTATTAGCAGTTGGACGGTTGGTCTTTAGGTTATGGCTATAGCCTACTGTAGTACACATGCTTGTAAAGTGACTAGATGACCTGACCACATTTTTGCTTTTTATAGCTCACTAAGTACAGATAGGAATATGATTTCTGTTTCGGAAAGAAGGTTTTATGGTGGTACAATGCCTTACAGTTTTAATATTTAGTATCTTGGCATGGATTTAAAAAAA
The DNA here is from genome assembly GCA_950022655.1 of Alentia gelatinosa. NCBI lineage: Eukaryota > Metazoa > Annelida > Polychaeta > Phyllodocida > Polynoidae > Alentia > Alentia gelatinosa. The sequence goes on from OX465585.1 coordinate 48,143,993, forward strand.
AAAGGAATTCAGTTGGGGGGGGGGGGAACCTTTGTAGTCACAGGTCCATTTTGAAGAACTCCTTTATGGACATATTTTTACCCCTTAAACTGGTTGAATCAGAATATGATATGCCTCATTTGAAAGAGGATAAAAAAACAGTAGGTGCTAGGAAGTGGAATTTTCTAAGTAAATCCTATACTTACAGAGATATTCAAGTATTTGTTGATATTGGGGGGGGGGGGGGGGGGGGGTTGATTGAAATGGGCATGCTCAAACAGATGTTTACTCAATATTGATTTATAAGAGCATTGGTGTAACATTTACCATCTCCATAAGTGGCACTGACAGTTGCTTACACTTTAGGAAGTGTCATTATTTAGGTGAAATGTATATTTGATGT